>JALGQJ010000076.1:0-300167 GCA_023055345.1 Quercus wislizeni
ACTGACCATGAAAAACTAAGAAGGAGATGAATCCTAAAAGCCCCAAAAGCCAAAAACAACCACAGCAAAGGAAAGGGAAAAGAAAAATCAGGAACTTATAACAGATTATGTAGAAAATGGAAATAAAGGAAGAGGAAGAGAGGAACATACCTTGAAAAGAGGTAGATCAATCGAAGAAAAATTCAAAGGATATCACCGGAACAAGGTTGGAACAATCACAAGAGTAAATGGAAGAGAAGAAATTTAGAGCAATGATTAAAGAAATTGGGAAAAGTGAAGGAAAGGAAAGTTTAAAAACTAAGGCCCAAAAAACTGAAAAACAGTGGGAAACCCAAGGGTCATGCAATTAACTCCACCGATCAGCATGCGCCATGTGGCCACGGCGCGTGTGGTGCTGCCACTATGCATTTAATTCGGAGCGAAACCCCAAGAGTCATGGACAGCTCAGGAAAACCTTGGGCAACTGATGGGATTGACGAGATCACCACTCTTAGACGAAGTCACTGAGAATGACGAAGTCACCTTGATAGACGGAGCAACCAAGCATCACTGACAAGGATATGGAAGTATATAGCCCTCAAAACCTCCAATAGAAGGTACATGCACACTTACAAAGCATACCAAGTTATTCTTACATTCTATTATCATAAACTCCTTACACTGACTTTGGCATCAGAGGCGTTGTGGCAAGCACCACACCTATGACCATCTTAAGGGATTGTTACTTCCACTGTGATGCAAGCGAACATCCGACTCCATCTGGACGAATTCACTACGACTGACGAATTTGTGCTTCATCAGTATGTTTGTATTTTCACCCTTAGATTCTCCTCACAGATCAAGATCCTATGCAATAATAAGTTAGTGCATGAGGTGTAATACCCTAATGATGGGTAGGGAGCAAAAATGAAATTTTACTTTTGCTCTGAATGATCGATGAGGTACTGTATCTCGTCATCCTCTCATATAGAGGATTCTATCAAATCATCAAGTCGGATTAATCGATCATGATTAATGATTTGAAATCATTACTGCCATTTCCATATTTCATAAAAATATTTTCTGAGATTAATTTCTAGAGATAAGGTCCTAGCATTACTCATAAACATTATGATTTTTTTTTCATAACTAAGCCATATACTAAAAGGAGGTAGTATTACATGCATCAGGTGTATGTATCTGTGTGAGGTTTACCCCTTTGTGTGAGATGTTAGATACATGCACCTGTTGTTGCATAGTAAGTTTTCCTACTTAAAAAAGGTCATAGTGATTTAAAAATTCAATTATAAGGATGGGAACAATTATTTATGGTTTGTTTAGTTGGAGAGATTTTAGGGGGTGGAAATGAGGGAGAGAATAGTGGAGAGTAAATGAATTTTTGGGGTGTTTGGTTGAAGGGATTTTTAGATAGGAAAATTGGTGAGGCTCATGTATTTTCTCCCCAAATTCACCAAATTCCAATCTCCCCAAATTTTAGAGAAAATAGAAAGGAAAAATAAGAAGTTTTGCTCGATTTCAATCTCTCCAAATTGGAGAGAAAATAGAAAGGAAAATAAGAAGTTTTGCTCTTTTATGTTTTAGACAAAACTACCCCAACACCAACACCGACACCAACATTCAGCTGTTGGTTTTATCTTTACTTTCATTTTCGGTTTTTTTTTTTCTTTTTAAATGTTGTCTTAATCTTTTCTTTTCTTTTTTGATCTTTTTCAATGTTGTCCAAATCTCACGTTTCTTCTCTCTCTCTCTCTCTCTCTCTCTCTCTCTCTCTCTCATTTGTTTCTTTTCTCACTAGTTTTGGCTTTTTTTTAAAATAAAAAATAAAAAGAAATTTGCTTTCTTGAATTTTTTGTGCTATTTTTTAAAACAATAAATAAAGTGTCCATTCCAACATACAATATTTTTTTAAATCATGGTCAACATGTTGACCATGATTTAAAAAAAAATAATACTAAATATTAGCCATTAATTGCGCACTAATTAGTTTTTTTTTTTTTTTTTGGTTAATGTTTAACTGTTTAAGTATGAAATTACAAAACACTTTTGTTATATCCTCTCTTTATCATTTTCCATATCGAAAAACACTTCTCAAGTTGTCAATTTATTATTGAACAGAATACGAGCTTCAAAGGACATTAACATTATAATTTTGTCAATCATTTTAGACGTTAAAACTCTTTTTGGTTAGGACTTTTATCGCAAAAGGTCCACAACTAAACTAGGTTCGGTATCTCAGGGTGCAAAAAAAAAAATACGGATTGCATCTTAGTACATATTAGTAGGAGTTTCAAATCTTTGATATATATATGCCTTGATATTTTTAATGAAATTATATATTCTTGAGTAATTGACTTCTTCTCAACTAACAAGGAACATTGTGGTTTAAAAAAAAGGTGTCAATTCAAAACTTGGTTCACCAGTCTCATTTAATTGTCCATATTTTTAGTTTTGAATCTTTTGATATAATTTGAAATGAACCAGATTTTAGAGCCACTCGTAGGAGATATATATTTATGTGGCAGCCACCACCTACGCTATAAATGAACTTGGTCGAATCATCTTTATATGATATGTATGATAAATATTTAGACTTTTACTATGTTTGCCATCAAAAAGGCAATGGTATTAACAAAAGTATAAAATTAAAACGTTGTACTAGGTGAAAATGCATGTTTGAATGTGCGCAGGTATTAGCCTTATTAGCCTTTTAGTACTGCTTCTGGGATGTTCTTGGATATATTGGGGATTGAAAAGAAGAAAGCTCATCAAACTCAAGGCAAAATTTTTTCGAACAAAATGGTGGCTTACTATTAAAACAATAACTCTCTAATCATCAAAAGTCTATCGAGACAACTAGAATCTTTACTGTAGAAGAGCTCAAAAAGGCCATCCACAACTATGACGAGAGTAGAGTCATTGGTTAAGGAGGCTAGGGAACTGTGTATAGAGGAGTATTATCAAATAACAAAATGGTTGCCATAAAGAAGTCCAAAATTGGTGATCAGAGCCAAATCGAGCAATTCATAAATGAAACGATTGTGCTTATCCAAATTAACCATAGAAATGTGGTTAAGCTATTTGGTTGTTGTTTGGAAACATAGGTTCCGTTACTAGTTTATGAATTCATCACAAACGGGACTCTTTCTAACCACATTCATGATAAAGGCCTCTCAATCTTACTTTCATGGGAAAAACGTTTGAAAATTGCAACAGAAACTACAGGAGCACTTACATACTTGCATTCATCATCTTCTATGCCAATTATACACAGAGATGTGAAAACTGCAAATATTCTATTGAATGATAACTACACAGCAAAAGTGGCCAACTTTGGAACTTCAAGGCTAGTTCCTCTTGATCAATCAGAATTGAACACTTTGGTGCAAGGAACTTTGGGGTACTTGGATCCAGAATACATGCAAACTAGCCAACTAATAGGAAAAAGTAATGTATACAACTTTGGTGTTGTTATGGCAGAGCTGTTGACAAGTAAGAAGGCACTTTCTTTTTATAGGCTAGAAATCGATAGAAATCTAGCAATATCCTTTGTTTTTGCTATAAAAGAGGATCGCCTACTTCAAATTCTTGAAGATCACATTGTCAATGAGGGTAATATTGAACAACTAAAAAAAGTTGCTAATCTTGTAAAAAGGTTCCTAAGTTTGAGAGGGGAGGATATGTGATGCCCCAATATGATTGATTGTGTGATGTGTGTGGGTGTGATGAGTCCCACATCGAGTAGTCACTGGGTTGAACTTGGCTTTATTAACAACTGTAAGGAGCCTCAATTGTGACTAGTCCTTTTGAGATATAACGCAAATGTGGCTAACGCTTTTCCTTGGGTTGTTACATATGGTATTAGAGCCGGCCCGGTAATCCCGTGTGGGCTCAGAGATACTACCTCACAAATTGGATCATAACGACGACGTTAGGGATTCAAGTGGAGGAGATTGTGATGCCCCAATATGAATGATTGTGTGATGTGTGTGGGTGTGATAAGTCCCACATCGGATATTTACTGGGATGAATTAGGCTTTATTAACAACTGCAAAGAGCCTTAATTGTGACTAATTTTTTTGAGGTATAGCGCAAATGTGACTAGCGTTTTTCCTTGCGTCGTTACAGGATAGGCCTTCTATGAAAGAGGTAGCAGCGAGCTGGAGAGATTGAGAATTATGGGAAGACATTCATTGGGAAACATTGATGTCTATGCAAAAAAGACTGAGTACTTGCTTAGTGCAACTAGTCACTCTTTCAATGTTGATGTTGACACTAGTTGTTCTACTAGTACAACTGCTAAGTATGATAGCTTCAAGGACCAAGTATTGAAACCTATGGAAGATGGAAGATAATTATTTAGTCCTCAGTAATATATTGGTATCAATTGATAATTGAATTTGATGTTGTATTATGATGATCTATGTAATTTTGAAGTAAGTATTCAGCTCATAAAGTTGGAAGTTTTAAAGTTGAATGGAAGTGTAGTAATTTGTGTTTGTTTTGTACCTTTGTTTTGGAAGTGTAGTAATTATGTGAGAGGTTGTATGTTAAGGCTTGTTATATATATGTATTAATGGTAGAAATGTAGGAGTCCTAATAAAGTCTTTTGTATTGATTTTTAAATGGTTGTTATCATTTAGTTGAGCATAGCTCTTATTTATCCATTTCATTTTCTTTGTTGTGGCACTGAAATTTCCCAATTTTTTGTTCCTTCCTCTTTCACCCACATTAGAATTATTGGTACTCCATCAAAAAGAATTATTGATATATATATATATATATATATATATATATATCTATCTCGATAAGCAAGAATCAATTAGACTATTTTGTTAACTTTAACAAACAAAATTTGTAACAATTTCAATTTAGTTATACATTTAATTGTATAATTTTCTTTCTTATTGAAATTTCAAAATTTAAACTTCTTTAATATTAATTGTGTCAATTTTATTAAAGGTGACATAATTAAAGATAAATTTGATTTAATTTTGAAAACTGAAATACAAATTAACACAGTTAATAATTAAAGGACAGAATTAAATATATGAGAAAGAAATTGAAATAGGCTTAAAGTACAGTTTGGCAAACAAAATACTAATCTACTTTTATTCTCTTAATTTGCTCTCTTCCTTGCTCTTTCATTTCTTTTTCTTTTTTTTTTGTGGGGGGCACGCTCTTTAACTTTTTCTTCCCTATCAAACGCACTCACGTATTTTCACGATTATAAGTCAATTTCTTTCAACCAAAAGAGAAACACAGATTGCCCTAGCTACCAAATAGACTTATCCTCTTTTCTTTGTTAAATTTACACCACTTCTTTCAACTAAATGACAAACGTCTAGTTTTCAAAACGGAGAAATATCTCGACACTTTTTTAGTCTTTGTTAACTCACGTTGGCCTTTTTGGAATTCCATTGCCATTGTTAGTGCCTAAAGCAATAATTTGAAAATTCAAAGATAAAGACTAAAGCAAATTACACTTTTTGGTAGTGCCTAGCACCCTACTTTTATGCTATGTTTAGATAATCTCCCTCCTCTTCCCTATCCAAACATAGGATTAAAATGCCTGTACCCCTTACAACTAAATAAGAACTTGGTAATGTTGAAATATTTTTTTAATTTTTTATAATTTGATAGTAACAACTGAGGAGGAGAGAGATTTAAATTCTAGATGTCATGAAACATGTGAAACTACCAATTAATTGAGTTAGAATGCTCTTAGCTTAATTTTAAAATATTTAACCAAGGGTAAAGTTATTTAGTCTAATACTTCTTATTTTTCAAAATAATACACAATGTCTATCAATTTGGAGACAGAACTACTGATGACCATGATGATAAAAAATAATAGTAAATGTTAGCCTTTAATTGAACTAAGTAGGTTATTTCTTTCTTTCTTTCTTTCTTTTAAGGTTTAAGTATGAAAATACAAAACACTTTTATTAGAGACAAAATGGGCTTTTGCCCTTTTCAGGCAAATTAATTAGCTTTATACCCGCTTTTCCAAACTAAATAGGAAAATGCCTCTCTTTTAAAACTCAATTTATGATAAATCAAGTTAAAAAAAAAAAAAATTTCTGAAACTCTATAGTAGCGTTTTAATGAGCCTATAGTGACGTTTTTAAGACTTATAGTGACATTTTTTAACTCAACTTCAATAAAATCGAGTTATAGGCAATTTTTTTACCTATAACTCGATTTCATTGAGGATGAGTTAAAAAAAGTCATTATAGGTCTTAAAAAACCTCACTATAGGCTCCTTAAAATGTTACTATAGGGGTCTAACTCGATTTATCATAAATCGAGTTTTAAAAGAAGGGCATTTCCCTACTTAGTTTGGGAAATAGGGTATAAAGCTAATTAATTTGCCCGAAAAGACAAAAGCTCATTTTGTCCATTAGTTTTCCATATTGAAAAGCACTTTCTGAATTTCTTGATATGGTCATTTAACAGAATAACAAAGTTCAAAACACTTTAACATATATTTTTGTCAATAATTTTAAACGTTAAAACTCTTTCTAGTTATAACTTTTATCGCAAAAGGTTTACAACTAAAACTCAAGAGTGAACTTCTTAGGATACGCGTAACAGACCCTCAATATCGTTTCTCAAAAAAAAAAAAAAAAAAGACCCTCAATATTAAACTTGAGAGTTTTTATTTATTTATTTATTTTCTGTAGGTGACGAGTTGAGCTCTTCAGTGGAAGAAATGTTATTAACCCGATGCTTTATTCTTGTTTATTTATTTATTTAATTTAAACTACATTAAGAAATTTAGACATTCAACCAAGAAAAAGAGAAAAATAAATTTTAGGCTTTTCTGCATTGCTTTTATAAACGAGGCTATTGATTCTCAACTACGTTCGCTACCCCAAAGTACGAGAACTATACGGATTGCCTCTTAGTACTACTAATGGGAGGTTCAATTCTTTGATATATGTACCGTCATATTTTTAAAGAAATTATATTTTCATTGCTAATTGTCTTCTTCTCAACTAAGAAAGGAACACTGTGGTTTTTAAAAAGGATGTCAATTGAAAACAATTAGTTCATATTTTTATTTTTGATATAAGTTTACATGAACCAGATTTTAGAGCCACTCATAGGAGATTTATATTTATGTGCCACTGTGGCAGTCACCATCTACACTAGCTATAAATGAAATTTTGATCGAGTCATCTTTATATGATATGTAAGTTAAATATAAAGACTTTTACTTATCAAAATGTTTGCCATCAAAAAGGAAATGGTATTAAGAAGAGTATAAGGTTAAAACGTTTTACTTAGTGAAAGTGCACGTTTGAATGTGCGCAGGTATCAGCATAATAGGCCTCTTAATACTGATTTTGGGATGTTCTTGGATATACTGGGGATTGAAAAAAAAGAAAGCTCATCAAACTCAAAGAAATATTTTTTTCAACAAAATGATTGCTTACTGTTAAAATAGCAACTCTCTAATCACCAAAAGTCTGTGGAGACAACCAAAATCTTTACTACATAAGAGCTCAGAAAAGCTACCAACAACTACGATGAGAGTAGTGTTCTTGGCCCAGGAGGTCATGGAACTGTGCATAAAGGATTATTTTCGAATAAAACAATGGTTGTCATTAAGAAATCCAAGATTGGTGATCAGAGCCAGATCAAGCAATTCATAAATGAAATGATCGTTCTTACCCAAATTTACCATTGGAATGTGGTTAAGCTATTTGGTTGTTGTCTAAAAATAGAAGTTCCCTTACTAGTTTATGAATTCATCACAAACGGAACTCTCTCTACCCATGTTCATGATAAAGGCCTATAACCCTTACTTTCATGGAAAAAACATCAGAAGATTGCAACAGAAACTGCAGGGGCACTTGCATATTTGCATTCATCAACTTTAATGCCAATTATACATAGAGATGTGAAAACTGCAAATATTCTATTGGATGATAACTACACAACAAAATTGGCTGACTTCAGAGCTTCAAGGCTTGTTTTTCTTAATCAAATAGAATTGAACACTTTGGTGCAAGGAACTTTGGGGACTTGGACCCAAAATACATGCAAACTAGCCAACAAATAGAAAAAAGTGATGTTTATAGCTTTGGTGTTATTATGACAGAGTTGCTAACAAGTAGGAAGGCACTTTCTTTTGATAGACCAGGAATTGATAAATATCTTGCAATATCCTTTGTGACTGCCATAAAAGGGGATCGCCTGTTTCAAATTCTTGAAAATCACATTGTCAATGATGAAAATACTGAGCAATTAAAGGAATTTGCTAATCTTGCAAAAAGGTGCCTAAGTTTGAGAGGGGAGGATAGGCCTTTAATGAAAGAGGTGGCAACGGAGCTGGAGAGATAGAAAAGTATAGGAAAGCATCCATTGGGAAACATTGATGTCTATGCAAAAAAGTCTGAATATTTACTTAGTGTAAGTACTCACTCTTTCAACATTGATGTTGGCACTGGTTGTTCCACTAGTACAATTGCTAAGTATGATAGCATCAAAGATCAAGTTTTGAAACATGTGGAAGATGGGAGATAATTACCTAATCCTCAATAATATATTTGGTATCACTTGATAATTGAATTTGATATGGTATTATAATGGGCGAAGTGTAGTAGTTGTGTTTGTTTTGTGAGTTGTGTTTTGTCTATTGGAAGTGTAGCAATCGTGGGAGTTATATATTAAGGATTTATATATATATATATATATTAATGGTGGAGATGTCGAATACCTAATCAAGTCTTTTGTATTGATTTTTAAGTTATCATTTGGTTGGGTGTAGCTCTCATTTATCTATTTATTTTTTTTAAACTCTAATCACTTAATGGGCTATTGGGCTTTAACTAATTTCCGCTGATCCGTATCTCGATCGGTCAAACATGTTCTTTTGATCGGTTGAGCAAGGCAGATTTCAAATTCTTATTTTTGCAGCTTGTATGTTCTTAAATCTTGACCTGTATCAACTTGAGCATTGTCTAATAAGCCCTATAGACTCTAAGATCTATATCTAGACAAGTTTATGTTAAAGGTTTGCCAATTGTTCTAAACTTTTAAAACCTAACAATCTCCCCCTTTGGCAATCCGTGACAAAACTTACATACAAAATGAAATGCTCAATTACAAGAACAACTCAATTACAATAAAATGCCCAATTACATCACAAATCCCAATCTAATACTTCAAAACTAGAAGTTGCAAGAGAAGGCTGAAGGCCTTGATCCGAATGTACATGTCTTTCCTGAAACACTCAAAAGAGCACATCAACGCATGTGTGAAAATAAAGACAGATAAACAATATGAATAAAATATTGTGATTCATAAAGCTAATAGTTTTGATATCAACTTGTTGAACACAACTAAGAAAATATAAAACTATAAACAAACTAACTCTCCCCCTAAGTTAGATACATAAAAAAAATTTCTTTTCTCCCTCTTTCAAAAACAATTGCTCCTCCTCCTAAATAAAAAACAGTTAAAAACCTTTTAACGAGGATTCCCAAATTTCATCTATTTCTCCCCCTTTTTGTCACGTATTAACAAAGACAATCCAATTAGAAGGTAGACAAAAAACATACACAACAAAGGATAAGAAAAAATAGAGAACGAAAGGAACACAAAAGAATTCAGCTCTATAGAAAATAGAGGCAACTCCCCCTATGAAGAAAACTAACAACCCTTATAAACAGCATAGGTTTTAAAAACAGCTTTCTCCCCCTTAAAAAATACAGGGAAAACAAAACAAGTTTGTGGGAAAACAATGTTGGGGAAAATTTAGAACATGGCAAAAAATAAAGAAACACAAACCTGACTTAAAAAATTAGTTGAGAATTCACAAGAATACAAATATTCTCTTTTTCAATATATGCAAACTTGACACTATGTGACCCATAAACAAATGCATGCAAACACTATGTTCTCAATGATATAAAAATTCAGTATGCACCATGTTTTCATGTGTCAAGGTATTTTGAACTCAAATCAGTCTTAAGAGTAGAGAAAATATTTGCATATTTATTATCCACCATATCTCTAAAAAAAATTCTCAATTTTTAGCAATTTACACAACAAGAAAAATAGGATATACTAAAATGTACAAAACTAAAAAATTAATCAATTGATTTAGCAAAGTGTATGCGTGTTATATGTAAAAACAATGAGAGATATAACTACAAAAATGCAAGATAGATAAAGAAAACAATGCAATGCATGTGAATCCAAACACAAATGATGCATGAAAAGACTATTTGGTCAAGGTTATATGAACCAAAAAAAAAATCAATCAATCGAGTAGGAATCGAAAACAAATCTGAAATTTTTTCGATCGGTCAAACATCGATCAAGCATCAACCAAGAGAGGAAGAGAGTTTTGAACACAAAAATTCACAGTTTTGATTGGTTGAGGGGAACCTTTGATTGGCCGAAGTAGTTAAAAATTTTAAAACTTAAAAATTTGAAAATTTTATGCAAAAAAATAACTGACTCAAGGCATGTGAACATGATCCAAAAAAGTTTTAAAAACATGATGCTACTCAAATGCAAATATCAAAACCAATCAAGAAGTTAAAATCACAAAATTTAAACTTCTAAAACATGAAAATCTCATTTTTCTTCAAATTCCCAATCAAAATAAAAATTTTCATTTACACATCAATTCATATGCAATTAAAGATAGCCAGATTAGTCAACATACACATTCTCATGTACTTTAATTAGCAAGAATTTGCGTGTAGTGCGTGTAACTAGTAAGTGTACAAAGTACAGAATATGTGATATATAGATAGTAATCAAACAAATTTTCTACATCATCAATCACATTGGTTTGAAAGTGACTATCACCTAAGACTTACATCATATAACTCTCACCTCTCCTATAAAGTGCGCTTGCAATCATGTAAAAGCATTTTGATTCTTTTTGCTTTTTGCTTTTTCTTTTGTTTTTTTAAGCATAATCAAAGAGGTCATGCATGGGCATACAGGAGATAGAAAAGATATACCCTCATTTAACTTTTTTTTTTAAAAAAAAATAACACCTCGTTTTATCTTGTTGTGCAACTGCTACACCTTACCGAGCATGACTTCTATGATTTGCACACAGGTGTTCATAATTGGCGAGTAATAGTAATGAGATGGTTATTTATGCATTTCTCCTAGGATTTTCTAGTCCTCACGACCAAAATATGTGACATCAAAATCAAGATCATTTATTCAAAAACTATAAACAACTCACACAATTAAGCACTAAATAGCAGAAACTAGCAAAGTGCAAAAAGTAATTCATCAAAGATGGTACACAGTCATGAAATACAAATTTTAATGGTCAAACTTAATCACACACTAAATGGTGTGCAATACAAAAAAAATAAAAATATTTTTGTGTTTTTAAATTATGACCAAAGATCAGAAAGCACACATTATGCTAAATGAACAAAATGCAAAATGCAATGCATGACAACATGTAATGCAAAAACAGTTTTCAACTAAGTTATAAAGGGTACACAAAAAAATATCAATTTCTTAATTAATTTGTTAGGTTCTAAAAGTTCAAAACAATTGGCAAACCATGAACACAAACTTGTTTAGATATAGATCTTAGAATCTATAAGGTATATTAGACAATATTCTAGGTGCTGGAAGGTAGAATAAAAGAAAAAGGATGTTGCAGGTTTATAAAATTGAAACATGCTAGATTCGACTAATCAAGAGAATAAGTTCGGCCGATCGAAAGATAGATTCTGCAAAATTTAATTAAAGCCCAACAACTCATTAAGCCCATTAAGTGATCAGGGTTTCAAATCTAATTCCCTTAGTATATAAAGGAAACCCCAAAGCATATTTTGTTATGACTTTAGAGGTGCTCTTGTGAGATTTAAAAGGTATTATACCTTCTCCTTTCAAAGTCACTACCAGAAATCATCCTCATACCATTAGAATCAGTAGATCTGAAGTTACTGCATATAAGATCAACTATTGCTAATGATTTAAAGTTTTGAGTGGGATCTCAGAGTCACAAACGTGGGTGTTTGTGTTCAATGAATTCAAGATAGAAGAGTCCATGGATTCGGAGTTGCATGTGATTGTGTAAGTTCGTTCTACATGAAGTAGCTTTAGATTAGGGAAAAATCTATTGTAAACTTTCATTCTATCATAGTGAATTTGTTTGCCTTGAGGATAGATTAAGTTAAATCCTCCCCAGGTTTTTTACCTTTGAAACTGTTAGTTTCATTGGTTTTTTTGGGTAATCATATCGTTATGTTATTTACTTTTCCATTGTGCATGATATAATTTATTACTGTTTAATCTAGATTTGAATAATTAATCTAAGGAACTACTTGGTTAATTCATTAAGTTAAACAAATCTGGTTTACAGAGGTCTAAACAGAACAAACATAACCCATGAGTACATGTACAATCTAGTACATACACAAAATCAGAAATAGCTTATACACTTAGTTATGCAACACATACTTTCTATGTTTCTCCACAATATCAAGCATGTTCAGTCAAGAGAGAGGTATTATAATTCATGTAATTCTCAAGAAAATAAAACAAAACACAAAATCAAATATTTTTGTCTTTTTGAAAATTTTCAAAGTTTTTGGATTTTTTTTTTTTTTTTAACAATCAAAACAACCTAAGAAAATAAAACAACCAAAAACTAAAAGAAATTATGTCTACAAATGATTGAAAGAATTAAATCAAGGACTACTAAGCAACACTCACCTTGGCAAATCTCTTCTCACCCATACAGCACGAGTCTTTGGCTTTATGGGTGAAAATCCATGAAAACTAGAGTGTATTTGAGGGATTACACACTTCTTCTAGAAGAGACAGAAATCCTGCAATTTCCTTTCACAAGTCAACAAGCTTAAATTTTTCAAAAGCATATGAAACAATTTATTTGGTCTTATGGTAGGAAAAATATCATCACATATCCTAGACTAAAACACAAAATGCTTAAATTTTAATTTATGATAGTTAGGACGAATGTGACTAGTAACACCACAAAAGTGAAAGACAAGAACAAATTTAGGAACATCAATATTCCTAGAAGTATATCTAATCTTAGGTTTTGGTTCATGCCTCAATAAAGAACAATTTGGTATAATGTGACCAACAACACCACAAAAGTGACAGGTGTCACAAAAACAAATTTCTTTTGCTCTCTAATAGAAGGTTTAGACAAATGGTTTAGAAACTTTAGTGTCTACATCAGAACTTTTACCTTTGTCTAACCTAGAAAAATAAGTCTTTTGTTTATGATTCCTCTTGAAAGGAGGGATATAAACTTAGTCATCTTTAGGCTTAAGAGGAGTAGAAATAGAAACAGATCTGTTATCAACAACAAGTTTTATATTAGACAAATTTTCAAGTTTAGCTTCAGACTCAACTAAATTTTGTTCCAAACTTTTCATTTTTTTCATCTTGAGAGGAAAGCTGGTTTCTTAAAAATTCATTCTTTTTATTGAATTCATCCAATCTTACAATCAATTCATCTTTTTCAAGACTAGCCAATTTCAGCTCTTCCTAAAATTTCTTAGCAATTTTAGATAATTTTTTACGAAGAGTTTCACAGGCATCAATAAGATCAATAGAAACGTTAGTGTCCTTTTTATTCAAATTATCACAACCAAAAGCAATAAGACACTTAAAATTATCCATGCTAGTAAGGAACAAGGATCAACTCTAGGTTAGACTACTTAATCAAGAGCTAACCTGCTCTGATACCACTTGTTTGTTCATTTAGACCCTTGAACACTCAAATTCTTTAACCTAATTAATTAACCAAGTTGATGCTTAGGTTTATTATTCAAATCTAGGTTAAACACAAACAATCATATCACTAAGTGTGGAAAAATAAAGAAGACAAGCGATATGATGATCTAGAGAAACCAATGAAACCGTCCAGTTTTAAGTTAAAAAACTTAGAGAAGATTTAACCTAAACTATCCTCTAAGCAACAAATTTACTATGATAGAATAAAAGTTTTACAATAGATTTTCCCCTAAATATAAAGTTTCCTCTTGTAGTACTTACTCATATGACCACATGTAGCTTTGAATTTACAGACTATTCTATTTGAATTTGTAACACACAAACACCCATGTTTGTGATTTCGAGATCCCACTCAAAACTTTAAATCATCAGATATGTATGATTTTGTATTCAACAACTTCTACAATACTAGATCTTGAGTTTCTTCAAGGAATATTGCCAATAGAAGATTCTAGAGAGCTTTGGGTATAAAAACTATAGATATACAATTTGAGTCACAAGAAGCACTATTCTCTCTCTAAAAACTCCTTTAAAACATGCCATAGGGTTCCATTAAATATTAGGAGAATTAAATTTGAAACTCTAATCACATAATAGGCTTAATGACCTATTGGGCTTTAATTAATTTCTGCAGATCTGTGTCTCAATCAGTCGAACCTGTTCTCTTGATTAGTTGAGCAAGGCAGATTTTGAATTCTTCTTTTTGCAGCTTGTATATTTTTGGATCTTGACCTGTATTAACTTAAGCATTGTCTAATAAACTCCATAGACTCTAAGATCTATATTTAGACAAGTTTGTACTCACGGTTTGTAAATTATTTAAAACTTTTAGAACCTAACAAATAGGGATTAGAGATGCTTAATCTAATTTGAAAAAATGATTTGGGTATGACAAAACACCTTTTGGAATTTCGTTGTGTTAATCTTCACAAAATGATTAGAGGTGTGCTGGACGATTGCATAAGCTATTTACGAGTATGAACATAGTAAAAAGTAGTAGGAGAGAAGTATGGCTAAGCCAAACCCACTATATGCAAATGGGAAATCTTGGAGATTAAGATAGGCTTGGTTACACATTAATGGCAAGAGGAGATACTATCTTAATGTTACTCTCCTTCCCTCAATTAAGTCATGCCTTATGGACAATTTAATGATTATGAATGCACAACATAATGAGGGTGAAATGACTGCCTTAAATAACTAGCTCCCATCCCCTCCGTGCGAGCTAGATGATATAAGAATTCTCTCTCTCTCGTGTTATTGTTTACCTAGGGTATTTAGGTTGTGAAAATAGTGTGCCTTACTCTTAGTAGCAATATCACCATCGATCAACCATGACTCAACTTGTTGGGGGTTACATTTTTTATATTACTTTCATAAAAAACGTAAAAAACTGTAAAAATAAAAATAAAAATTAATAATAAAAAATAATCAATTATTTTTTCATTTTTAATAAAAAATATTTTCTATTGACTGATCACTGATTCGCAATAGTACATTACACTAGTCATTGTTTTTAAAGAAAGAACAAAATTAATTAATGTTTTAATTTTTTTTGATACAATTAATGTTCTAATTAAGATTATTGATTTAGAAAATATTTCTAAACATGCAGTAACTGTTGGGTCTTTCAGTCAAAGTCTACCTTACGCAACACATGCACAACTACTTATAGCTGTAAAGTTGTAGACACAAATACACATGCAATAACTGTTGGTATTTCAGTCTGCTTTTAAAAAGTCCAGCATCTATGAAGTTCTCCACACACTAAACACTCTCCTCAGAAATAGTGGTGCTATGGGTTTCCATAGGATTCTTGTGCGACTCACCTGGGTTGGTGTGATATCATCAGTCATGGCAGCCACAGATACACAATTTCCATCAGCCCTGCCTGATTGCCCCGACAGATGTGGAGACCTACAAATTCCATATCCGTTTGGCTTAACTGAAGGTTGTTACCTGAATGGAACCAATGGAACTACAGAATTTTTAATAGCTTGTGAAAACTCGTCCGGGAAACCTGAAACAAAGACTGGAGATTTCCTCGTTACAAACATTTCAGTCCAAGAAGGCCAGATTGAGATCATGATGGATAACCGCATTGACTGTTACAACTCGACAGGCACACGTCTGCCACACGAGCCGCAACGAATGCTCACTGAAGAGGGTAAAATTGTGTGATAAGGCCTGGTAGGCCCAATGGGCCCATGTCCGCAAGCCCAAAGAAGGTAGAACCCATTCTTCGCGTGGGCCCCTGACAGGACGAAGGCCCAAACTTGCCCACCACGTTTCAAGAGGCTTGCTCTACAAGGATGGGAGGCTTGCTCAGCAAGCATGAGAGGCTTGCTCTACAAGGATGGGAGTCTTGCCCAGCAAGCTTGAGGGACTTGCTCTACAAGGAAAGGAGGCAGGACCTCACCACTATAAAAAGGTCCCAACACCCCCACAAAAAGGTACACGTAACTGACCCCTCTCTAGCACTCTAGAGTTGTAAAAAAGCGTTTTCTGACTTAACCTTCGGAGGGTATTTGGCCGGCTCCACACCGGTGCCCTTTGAAGGTGTTACTGTGTTGTTTTTTCTTTCAGGCAACGGTCACTCGAGTGCAAGGACTGTGCATCTCACTGGTGAACATTTCGGCATCATCAGTTGGCGCCGTCTGTGGGAAACGACGATCGTGACAATTTAGGCCATTGTCGCCTCCCGGACACAAGAGTTGCATGGTACTCACGCGCTCGATGGCCAACTCCAACGACGTGCAAGGCGACGAGCCGCCAAGGCCCAACGCATTAGAAAGACAGGTCCAGACCCTCGCGGCCGCGGTAGAGCGCCTCACGAAACAGAATCATGACCTGGAGGAACAGCTGCGACAGAAGAATGCGGGGCAAAACGGTCAGGAGGAGAACCAAGGGGACAGCTCCGAAAGAAAAGGGCCTGAGAAGCAAGGGGGCAGTAATGAGCCCAGTAAAACGGAGAGGCGCGATTCGCACATGCCCTCCCTCACAAATGCAGCGCCACCGCCCATCCTCGCGGAGATGCAGGCGATGAAAGAGCAGATGGAGGTCATGATGAACGCCCTTAAGGGACGCGTCTCCAGCGACCTTGACGATTTGGTGAACAGGACGGACTCGCCGTTCACCGCATCAGTCAACTCCTATCCCCTGCCACCGAAGTTCCGGATGCCACAGGTCGAGAGCTATGACGGGGTCAAGGACCCATTAGATCATCTGGAAACCTTCAAGACCATGATGCACCTCCAGGGAGTCCCGGACGAGGTCATGTGTAGGGCCTTCCCTACAACACTGAGGGGCGCGGCGAGAGTCTGGTTTAGCAGGTTGACGCCAAACTCGATTAGTACTTTCAAGGAGCTGAGTGCACTTTTCACCTCGCACTTCATCGGGGGGCACAGGTACAAGAGGTCGACAGCATGCCTAATGAGCATCAGGCAGCGGGAGGACGAGACACTGCGGTTGTACATAACCCGCTTCAACAAAGAAGCCCTCTCCATTGACGAGGCCGACGACAAGATTCTGGTGGCAGCCTTCACGAATGGCCTGCGGAAGGGAAAATTCCTATTCTCCCTGTACAAAAATGACCCGAAGACCATGTCTGAGGTCCTGTACAGGGCCACGAAATACATGAATGCGGAGGACGCACTGTCAGCTAGGGAAGACAAACCCAGGAAGAGGGAGAGACCGGAGGATGCCGGGCAGGACCACGGAAAGAAGAAACCAAGAACGGGAGATAGACGCGAGGATAAGCGTTCTAAACCCCCAGGAGGGAGATTCACGAGATTCACCCCTCTGAACGCTCCGCTAGACCAGGTACTGATGCAGATCAAAGATGAGGGATCTCTGACATTCCCGGGAAAGTTAAAGAGCGATCCAGCCAAGCGATCCAGGAACAAGTATTGCCGTTTCCACCGAGATCACGGTCACGACACCGCGGATTGCTACGATCTGAAACAGCAGATAGAGGCCCTCATCAGAGATGGAAAACTGCAGAAGTTCGTCAGCAGAGAAAGGACGGATGTCCAAGCGCGGGAGCAGGCCCCCCGGCGGGAGAATGACCGTCAGAAACCCCCCGTTGGGGAAATAAGGATGATTATAGGGGGCACGGCAGCAACGGGATCGTCCAAGAAGGCCCGGAAGACCTACCTTAGGATGGTCCAACATGTGCAGACCACGGGTTCTGTACCCAAGATGGCGCGGAGAGAAGATCCTATCATTGGGTTCTCGGAGAACGACGCGAGGCGCCTCTACCATCCACACGACGACGCCCTCGTCGTCAGTCTAAGGGTAGGAGAATACAACGTGCACCGGATGCTGGTCGACAACGGCAGCTCGGCGGACATCCTGTACTACCCAGCGTTCCAGCAGATGGGAATAAATAGAGCACGGCTAACACCGACGAATGCCCCTTTGGTTGGCTTTGGGGGAACAAGGATACTCCCATTAGGAGCAATCACGCTCTCGGTGACAGTCGGTGACTATCCGCAGCAGATCACTCAAGACGTGACCTTCTTAGTGGTCGACTGCTCATCCGCGTACAACGGTATCATAGGGCGACCGACGCTGAACTCTTGGAAAGCAGCAACCTCAACATACCACCTGATGGTCAAGTTCCCCACCGAGTACGGGGTTGGAGAGTTACGGGGAGATCAGGTGGCCGCCCGGGAATGCTATGTCGCCATGCTGGAAATGGAGGATCACCAGCAGACGTTATGCATTGGCGAACAGCGGACCGTCGCAGAGCCGGTAGAGGAGTTGGAAGAAATCACTCTCGATGAATCAAGACCCGGACGGACGACAAGAATGGGCACCATGGCCAGCCAGACGATAAGGCAAGATCTGGCAACCTTCCTGAAGAGTAATAAGGACATATTCGCGTGGAGTCACGAAGATATGCCAGGAATCGATCCGTCAGTAATAGTACATAAGCTGCATGTCAACCCGGACTCCCCCCCGGTCCGGCAGAAGAAGCGGGTGTTCGCGCCGGAACGGGATGAAGCGGTTGCGGAAGAAGTTAGAAAGCTGCTGGAAGCAGGGTTCATCCGAGAAGTCTACTACCCCGACTGGCTAGCAAATGTGGTCATGGTAAAAAAGAGTAGCGGAAAGTGGAGAATGTGCGTTGACTTCACGGACCTGAACCGGGCGTGCCCAAAAGACAGCTATCCACTCCCGAGGATAGACACTCTGGTGGACTCGACGGCCAGACACGAGCTCTTGAGTTTCATGGACGCCTTCTCAGGCTACAACCAGATTAAAATGGGGGAGGAGGATCAGGAGAAAACCTCTTTCGTGACCAGCCAAGGACTTTTCTGTTACAAGGTAATGCCGTTCGGGCTCAAGAACGCGGGGGCCACGTATCAAAGACTGATGAACAAGATGTTCGCGCACCAGCTCGGCAGGAACGTACAAGTCTATGTCGACGACATGTTGGTAAAGAGCGTGCGCGAGGGCAACCATCTCAGCGACCTTCATGAGACATTCGACACCCTTCGGTCGTACAACATGAAGCTGAACCCAGGTAAATGTGTGTTCGGGGTTACGGCCGGGAAATTCTTGGGATTTATGGTTTCCCAAAGGGGCATAGAGGTCAACCCAGAGAAAGTGTGAGCCATAATGGAGTTAGAACCCCCGAAGACAGTAAAGGCAGTTCAGAGCTTGAACGGGAAGGTTGCGGCCCTGAACAGATTCGTCTCCAAAGCGACGGATAGGTGCTTGCCCTTCTTCCGAGTACTGAAGAAATCGTTCGAATGGACGGACGAATGCCAAAGAGCATTCGAAGATTTGAAGAGGTACCTATCGTCACCGCCACTTCTCAGTCCATCCGTACCCGGGGAGGAGCTGTACCTCTACATTGCAGTCTCACAGGCCGCAGTCAGTGCAGCCCTGGTGCGGGAAGACGGACACTCCCAAAGACCCGTCTATTTTGTGAGCAGGGCGTTCCGAGGAGCGGAAGAAAGGTACCCACGGATTGAGAAATTGGCCCTTGCCTTAATGACCGCAGCACGGAAACTCAAACCGTATTTCCAGGCCCACGTGATCGTGGTCCTGACGGACCAACCTCTGAGGAGAGCAATGGGCAACCCCGAGGCGGCAGGAAGGATGGCATTGTGGGCAATTGAGCTGAGCGAATTCGACGTGCGCTACCGTCCGCGGACCTCGATAAAGGGGCAAGCGGTGGCAGATTTCATAGCCGAGTACACTCAGCCGGAAGGCGAGGGGGCAGAAGGGCCGAAATTGTGGATCATCCACACGGACGGATCATCAAATCAGCACTCAGGAGGAGCCGGCGTAGTCATACGGACACCAGAAGGGGACAAAATCGAGTGCATGATAAGACTAGACTTCCCTACAACCAACAACGAAGCGGAGTATGAAGCCTTGATAGCCGGATTAGATCTCGCAAAGGCCGCGGGCGCAGGTAACATGGCCATACATTGCGACTCCCAGGTGATAACCAGTCAGATCAATGGCGATTTCGAGTGTAGAAACGAACGGATGAAGAAGTACCTGGTGGAGGTGAAGGGTCGAATCGCAGGCCTCGAGGTCAAATTCATTCAGATTCCACGGGAGGAAAACGAGTGCGCCGACCGTCTGGCCAAAGCAGCCTCCGCGGAGTTCATGAATGCGCCTAAACAGGTATTATCCTTCGTTCAAACTCACCCACTCATTGATGATAGAAAAAAGATACAGGCGATAGATGTTAGAGAGGACTGGACCACGCCCTTAAAAGGATACCTACAGTCGGGCTCTCTGCCAGACGGAAAGGATGCTGCAAGGAGGCTGAAGGTCCGGGCCACACGATTCGTGCTGATCAACGACACTTTGTACAAGAGAGGTTTCTCCCGGCCTTACCTAAGGTGTCTAGGCCAGGGCGAAGCAGAATATGTGATGAGGGAAGTCCACGAGGGGATTTGCGGGAATCACTCTGGAGCACGGTCTCTAGTGCACAAACTTGTCCGAGCCGGGTACTACTGGCCCACGATGCTCACGGACGCCCAATCGTATGTGAAGGCCTGTGACAAGTGCCAGAGGTTCAGTAACCTAATCAGACGACCATCAGAAGAACTCTCACCCATCACGGCCCCATGGCCGTTCGCGCAATGGGGATTAGACATCATGGGCCCTTTCCCAACGGCTCTAAGGCAGCTAAAGTTCCTCGTAGTCGGCATCGACTACTTCACGAAGTGGGTCGAAGCAGAACCCCTCGCCACTATCACCGAGAAGAATATCCGTGCTTTCGTATGGAAAAACATCGTATGCAGGTTCGGGATCCCGAGGGTGCTTATCTCCGACAATGGAAAACAGTTCGATAACGGCGCTTTCAAGAATTTCTGTTCAGAGCTAGGCATTCGGAATCATTACTCCTCACCAGCACACCCGCAAGCAAACGGACAGGTAGAAGTCACAAACAGGACACTACTAAAGATCATCAAGACCAGGCTCGAGGGGGCAAAGGGTATTTGGCCAGACGAGCTGCCAAGCGTCTTGTGGGCATATCGGACGACCGCAAGGACACCAACTGGGGAGACCCCGTTCCGACTTGCATACGGAGCCGAAGCAGTCATACCAGCAGAAATCGGCCTCACCAGCTACCGCGTGCAGAACTACACGGAGGACAAGAACGAGGAAGCAATGCGCCTTCAGCTAGACTTGGTGGACGAGGTCCGGGCAGTGGCTGAACAAAGATTGGCGCGATACCAGAACCTCATGTCGAAGAACTACGACTCAAAGGTGAGGCACAGAGATTTCCAGATCGGCGACCTGGTACTCCGAAAGGTCATGGGTGCTACTAAGGACCCTACTCAGGGAAAGCTCGGACCAAATTGGGAAGGACCGTATAGAATCACATCATGGCATAGGAAGGGCACATACCATCTTGAGACCATGGACGGAAGAAAACTCCAGCATCCGTGGAACACGGAGCACCTTCGAAGATATTACCAGTAGAAGTCAAGTTTTAATCCCCCAATGTATATTTACTAGATTTCAGTTATTTTGTAGCAGTCGGGCAACTACTTTCGAACTTTTTGTATTTTGGAACCTTTGTTAGCCCAAGAAGGGGCAGGTACTTTCCTCTACAAGATCGAATTTAATGAAGGAACGTTCAGAACATTGCTGTGTAAATCTTGCTACTAAACGACTGCTATCGAAAGTCCTAAAGAGGACGGACCCCACCATGGGTCAAAAAAATTACAAGTCCTAAAGAGGACGGACCCCACTATGGGCCACAAAACTTACAAGTCCCAAAGAGGACGGGCCCCACCATGGGTCAAAAAATTTACAAGTCCTAAAAAGAGGACGGACCCCACCATGGGTCAGGAAATTTGCAAGTCCTAAAGAGGACGGACCCCACCATGGGTCAAAAAAATTACAAGTCCTAAAGAGGACGGACCCCACTATGGGCCACAAAACTTACAAGTCCCAAAGAGGACGGGCCCCACCATGGGTCAGTAATTTACAAGTCCTAAAGAGGACGGACCCCACCATGGGTTAGTAATTTACAATTCCTAAAAAGAGGACGGACCCCACCATGGGTCAGGAAATTTGCAAGTCCTAAAGAGGACGGACCCCACTATGGGCCAGAAAACTTACAAGTCCCAAAGAGGACGGACCCCACCATGGGTCACAAAACTTACAAGTCCCAAAGAGGACGGACACGACCATGGTTTGTAAATTCATACAGATCCACTAAGTAGACGGACACCAACATGCGCTAGATATGTACACGAGTGCAAAAAATGAACGGACCCAACTGGGTCACAAACATAAAGGTCCACGACGTGAACGGATCGAATTAAACAAGTATTTAATATCAAGACGGAGCATACATCAACATTGTCAATACGATATTAAGAGAAGCATTTAAATAAATCAGTTTAAATGTCAAATACAAATGATGTAAAACAAGCCCTACACACGACGGGCAAAAATCCAATGAGTTTTCCGATATAATTAATACAAAACAGAAAACGTCTACACGCTGGAGGCGACGGGGTCTTTGGGCTCTGGGGTCTTCGCTTCTTCAGCTTGAGGCTCAGGGGCGACGGAGACAGGCTTCTCCTCGGCAAAAAGGTCGGCAGTGTCGTCAGAGGCGTCTGGTTGGACGGACATGCCTTCCGCGACGTTGATATCGACGGCTGAAAAGTCGAGCTTGGGGTATAGAGCCTTGGCCTGACGGAGGGCATCCTCAAAGCCATCGGTATACGAAGACCCAAGCTCCGTCAAGAGGGCGTCCGAGTCGCGGTACTCTTGGACGGCCTTCTCCTTGGCCAGACGGAGCTCGTCCTCCTTATCTTCCAGGACGGCTTTGAGTTCTTCCACCGTCCTCTGAAGCTCGTCCCTCACCTCCTCAGCCAGCTTGAGTTTTTTCTCCGTCACAACCTTCCAGTTTTTGAGCTCGAGCAGCTCCTCCTCCGTCACCCTGGCCTGGTCACGGACCCTCTCCAACGCCGTCTCATTGCGAAGAGCCCGGTCCATCAGACCCTTCGTCATGAGCATAGCCTGACGATCAAATTAGACTTAGTAAAAAAAAATGATGACAACAAAAGAAATTGAAAGATGAATGGTGACGGGTACTTACTTGGGCAATGCTGAAGAGGCCCGTCTCCCCCATGGCCTCCGTCGAATGGTTACCCAAATCCTCGTAGTCCTCGCTCCCAATGATGGAGGAGATCTTCCCCAGGGCATATTTTGGGTCCTCGCGGAGTAGGACGGGCGGTTTCTTCTGGCTGCCCGGAGGAGCAACCATCAGGCCTTTCCCCGCCCCAGGCTTCGCTGGGGTCACCGTTTTCTTTCCCTCCGCCATGAGGCCTATGACGGGCTCCGTAGAAACTTTCTGTTTCTTGGGCGCACGGTCGACCCTGGGTATCGGCCTCTTCGCCAGGGGCCTACTCGAGCCCGTCCCCATCGCCCCTACGTCCGTCTCTTTGTTTTTGGCGGCTTTGCTTCTGATGACGGCCCTCCTCTTCGCGTCGTCCATCTCTGTAGAAACAAGAGTGGACGGGTGAAACTCAGAACGGATGAACAAAAGAGAAAAGATGTGACGGACTTACGCTGACGGGTGCGTTCCTCGTATTTTATCGCGGCGGCTGTAGGCTCCGGTCCGTCGCAATACCAGTGGACGGTGTTTAGATTGACAAGCTTCGCCCAAGTCCGTTCCTCTGGTTTCGTCTTTGAAAAAATCTTCTCCAAGAAACTGAACTCCTCTATGTCAACTTGAGGACGCCGTCGCACTGAAAAAAAAGACGGAAAGAAAGTTAGGACGGCTGTTAAAAAGTTAATGTAAAATTACCTACGTAACACGACGGGCTGAACTGTACCGGACGGGTCCAAGATGCCCCACGTTTTGTCGACGGGCAGAAAATCCGTCTCCCCCGGGTGGCACATCCAACCGTCACCCTCCAGGAAGAAGTAACGGCTCTTCCAATCTCGGTTGGAGTCCGGGGTCTCATAAATGACTTTCAGGACGGACTTCCTAGGAACGAAACTGTACATGCCCCTCGACTTGTCTATCTCGTCCGGACGGTAGCAATGGAGGAACTCCCGTGCAGTCAACGACCTCGTGCCGTTGGACATGGCTCCGTACAAGACCTCCATTGCAATAAAAACCCTCCAGGCGTTGGGGGAAACCTGGCTGACGGATATGCCTAAGAAGTGGAGGAGTTCTCGTTTTACCCTGTTCAGGGGGAACCTAAGTCCGGCTTTCAGCGCTTGTTCGTACACCCCCAAGTCATCCACCCCGTCGTAATAACACTTCTCGGATTTGTAGGGTAGACGGATGGGGATGTGATCAGGTATTTGGTAGATCGCCCTAATTGTCTTGAAGTGGACCTCCTTAATTGTTGACACAAATTTGTGCACCGTCCACTCAGGCAGCATGACGAACTCCCTTAGTCCGTCATCCCCGACTACCGTTCTATGTTCTCCACCGTCGTCTGAACCTTCCCCTGGTTCGGCCAACTCCGTATCCTCATTTGTTGAGGACGGTGAAGTGGCAGACGGAGTCCTCTCGATCAATTCGTCCGGATCTTTGTGACCAGACGGGTATAGTTCCTCGTAACCCGCTCCGTCGCGGACGAAGGACTGGTTACTCGACGCACTAGACATTTCCTACAACGGATTGACAAAGCCTAAGACGGACTGTCTAAAATAAAAAAGGGAAGAGACGGATGCAAAAAGTCTAATGTTTCTATCATGACTAATATGAAAACTGAAGGAACATCAAGAGGACGGATAGGATCACTTACCGAATAAAGGAGCGAACGGATTGATCTCGTTGCTGGAAGATGTGGACGGGTGAACTCTGACAAGCGACGGACTAGCTCTGACAGTGAATTTTCTACGCAAAGTAGAAAAATGAAAGAGAAATGTTGGTTTTTATAGGTGGAGTGCACGGAAGACGAAGCGGCACTTCGATCCAAGATACAGACCAATCTACGAGTGACACGTGTCTTCGTCTTAAATGCTTCTGTAGTCTGTCAGACCCCCACAGTCATGACGGTTCCCCTATCCGTCGCCCCCTTTCCGGAGATCCTTATCACCATCCGTTGAACTCTGGTCGTCACGTCTATTACTCCGTCTTCCACCATTCTGTACTTATGGTTGCCGCCCCAGTTCTTTGTTACCGTTCGCTCATGCACACCCGTCACCTCCTTAAAGACGGACCATCTCTCTTGTTTGTTTTTGACCGTCACCCCAATTGACCGTCCTCACAACGGAGACGGGTCAAATGGGGTGAAGGGGGCAGCTGAAGAGGGTAAAATTGTGTGATAAGGCCTGGTAGGCCCAATGGGCCCATGTCCGCAAGCCCAAAGAAGGTAGAACCCATTCTTCGCGTGGGCCCCTGACAGGACGAAGGCCCAAACTTGCCCACCACGTTTCAAGAGGCTTGCTCTACAAGGATGGGAGGCTTGCTCAGCAAGCATGAGAGGCTTGCTCTACAAGGATGGGAGTCTTGCCCAGCAAGCTTGAGGGACTTGCTCTACAAGGAAAGGAGGCAGGACCTCACCACTATAAAAAGGTCCCAACACCCCCACAAAAAGGTACACGTAACTGACCCCTCTCTAGCACTCTAGAGTTGTAAAAAAGCGTTTTCTGACTTAACCTTCGGAGGGTATTTGGCCGGCTCCACACCGGTGCCCTTTGAAGGTGTTACTGTGTTGTTTTTTCTTTCAGGCAACGGTCACTCGAGTGCAAGGACTGTGCATCTCACTGGTGAACATTTCGGCATCATCACTCACTAACCCGATTTTCACCATTTCTCACACCAAAAACAAGTTAGTGTCCGTTGGATGCGACACTTTTGCGTACGTTAAGGGTTTCAGGAACGATAAACTGATCTATTCTTCTTGTATCTCAGACTGTGAAAGCAAAAGTGATGTAGTCAACGGGTCTTGCTCTGGGATTGGGTGTAGCCAGACGGATATTCCTGAAGGATTGAAAAATATTACTGTGCATGCACGTAGCTTAAATAACCACCAATATGTCTGGGATTTCAATCGATGCGGCTATGCCTTTATTATTCGAGAAGACAAGTTCAATTTCTCCTCAGCTTATCTTACAACTCCGCGAAAATATAAAACCCTTCCGGTGGTTTTTGATTGGACAATTGGTAGTGAGAAGTGTGATCTTGCTCGGAACAAATCGAATTACATATGCGGAGGGAATAGCACATGTGTTGATCCCAAGTACGGGTCTGGGTATCGTTGCGAGTGCATAAAAGGTTACCGTGGGAACCCATACCTCGACCATGGTTGCCAAGGTATCCGATTTACTTACTACTTATTTACAACAATTTTTTCAAGAAAAATAAAACTTTTTTTTGACAAATTTCTAAAATAATATGTAGCCTTATTTTAGTAACATAAAAATTGTCACAATTTTCTCTAACAATTGTTTAAATTGATAGATTATGATTTAATAATAATAATAATAATAATAGTGGATCTATGTAGAAGTTGTACACCAATTTTAGTCTCTAATATAACTATTGAGAGGCAATATTTTTATTTTCGTTTCAGTCAATGGTTTTTTATTATTACCTCCGTCCCAATTTATTTATCTAGTTTGAAAAGTTAAACTTTTTAAGGAAATATCATTTATTGTCTTATTTGCTTTATAAAAATATATAAATTTACAAAACTGTTAGTTTTCTTTTCAAATAGTTTTGAAAATAAGGTAAGGGTATAATAAGAATATTAGTAAATTAATGACTTTTATTTTTAGAAGCTGAAAAATATTTTGAGACATTACAAAATAAAATAGAGGATAAATAAATTGAGACGGAAAGAGTATATTTTTTCGATTTCAGTTTTTAATTTTTCGGATTAATTACTTCTTATTTACTTTAAAATGAACTTTTCCACTACAGATATTGATGAATGCAAAGTCAAAGGCAACAATAATTGCACGAGCAAACAAAAATGTGTTAATAAACCCGGGAGTTATGATTGTTTGTGCAATGAAGGATACTATATGGCCGAACCTGAACGGGTATGTGTCCCCGATCGATCAGCTGGCAAATCATCACCCGCAATTTACCTCGCAGTTGGTGAGTATATTTATTGCATGTCTGTATTTGCGCCATCAGATTCTCTTCACAGGTCAAGATCCTGTGCAATAATAAGTTAGTGTGAGAGGGCAGATAATCCATTGCAATATTTTCCTATTACTAAAAAACATCAGCAGTAACTTAGAAGGAACAAAATTGAGTAATAAAACTTGTTGTAACTTAAGATTTATAGGTTACAATCTTATTTAATAAAATAAATATAATTATATATTTTAAAAATATAATTGTTGAATTGCAAATTTTTTACTCTCTTAATAAACATGTTAATTTTTGTGTTAATCGGATATATTATCTGTTATATGATCTTTACGCTTATATTTTATGAATAATTTTAAACTACAAAAACTTGCAATTTAAACAATTTATTGATGACATAACTATTAATCTTTAATTTTTTAGATTTTTGCAAATATAGAGGATATAAGAAGAAAATGTAATCTAATAGATGATTTATCAAAGACTCAAAATTCACCTCCAATGAAAAGATATTAAGGTTGTAACCTTAAGATAAAACTAGTTTTGTAGCTAAATTTTGTCCATTTAAAACTTCAATTATAAGGATGGGAACAATCACTTAAGGTCTATTTGGTTGGAGGGATTTTAGGGGGTGAAAATGGAGGAGAGAAAAGTGATGAGAAAATAAATTTTGGGGTGCTATGTTAGTGGGATTTTTAGGAAGGAAAAATTGTGAGGTCCAAACATTTTCTCACCAACTTACCAGATTTCAGTCTCCCCAAATTGGAGAGAAAATAGCAAGAAAAAGAATGAGCTTTGCTCTTTTTATGTTTCAGACAAAACTACCCCAGCACCATCAAATGTTGGTCTTTTCTTTTCTTTCATTTTTGGTCTTTCTCCTTTTTAAATGTTGTCTCAGTCTTCTTTTGTATGGGTCTTTTTCAATGTTACGTTGTTTTTGGGGGGGGGGGGGGGGGGGTGTTGTGTGGTGGTGTTTCTCATCCGTTTCTTTTCTCAACAGACACCAGTTTTGGGTTTTTTTTTTTTTATTATTATTTTAGTTTTGGGCTCTTGAATTATAAAGTTTCCATTCATACACTATTTTTTTTAAAATAAAAATAATGTGTTTTTATTTATTTATTTAATAGGGATATGATTATAAATTTATACAAACTCTATTCTCTATTCTCCCATTTTTTTCTCAACCAAATAAAAAAAATTTCATTCCTCTACTTTTCCACCTCCAGCTAGGCACAAAGTCTATTTTTTTTAGGCAAAAATGTTTTATAGAAAATGAGCCATATTTTTTGATGATTTTTTATTTCCATAATTGTTAAGTGGATATGGAAAGTTTTTTATTTGGAAATATATTAATGTTAGAATTATTACATTTAATAAGAAATAGCTATTACAACTACAAAATTAACACAATTAATAATTAAAGAATAGGAGAAATAGTACTGAAAGCTAAGCACACTAATTAAATGTAGACATGCTCTTTAACTTTTTCTTCCTATCTGAAGGCTAAGTATTCGTTTAGATTGGGCTGATTTTTCTATGCATCTTGCGTTTGAAAATGCATCTTGCGTTTGGTGCTTTCAACACTAATCAGTGAGTCCTATACATTATTTACGGGACCCATAAGTTATCTAATTTAATAATTTTTTCTTCAAAACCGGCTCATGGTACTATTCACACTAATTAAAGATTGACATGCTCTTTAACTTCTTCTTCCTATCAGACGCACGTCACACACTCACGATTATTTAATATATTTATGCTTCACTTTCTCTACCAAAAGTGAAAAACAGACTTGCCCTACTTATCACGACCCCTTTTTTTAGTCTTTGTTTTAAGCTCATTTTGGCCATTTTGGAATGCCATTGCCATACATGTTTGGTCACGTAACTCACGTTGTCTGCTGGAGAAATATCATCGTTATCCTTTTTCTATTTCTTTTTCTTGTTATAATCTTTATTCTCTTTTCCTCTGTTGGACCTGATTGGCTGATTTACAAGCAACAATAAAACAAAGCATCGTTAGGCTAAAAGGTTGTCAGCCATGATTTAAAAATTCAACTATAAAGATGGAAGCAAATGACAGTGTTTGAAAAAGAACTTGCTAATGTTAAAATTTTGAGCTATAGGGTAAAGTAATTTAGCCTAATACTCCTTGTTTTCAATGTCTTTCTATTTGGAGAGACAACTGTTGACCATGATGGCATGATGATTAAAAAAAATGATACTAAATGCCAGCCATTAATTGCTTTTTTGGTTAAGTTTTAACTGTTTTAGTATGGAAAAACAAAACACTTTAATTTTATTATAACCTCTTTTATCATTTTCCATATCAAAAAACACTTTCTCAAGTTGTCAATTTATTAATGAACAGAATAAGAGCTTCAAAGCACATTAACATTATAGTTTTGTCAATCATTTTAAACGTTAAGGGTGTGTTTAGGTGGAGGTGAAATAAGAGGATGGAAAAAAAAAAAAAAAAAAAAAAAAAAGGGAGAAAATTGTTGAAAGAGGTGTTAAATTGGAAAAGGGAGGGGGAGGGAATTTTGGGGTGGCCCAGAAGTTTTCTTTCCTGGCCCATTAAAACACAATCTTCTCAATTTGAGAGAAAATGGAAGAGAAAATTGTGCAAAACTTTTTGGAAAAAATGTCCATTCAAGCCTACTGTGTGCGTCCGTGCCTGCCTTTGTTTCCTATTTGTTTTTAACTCGACGCGGGCATGGGCTTTGTTTCTAATTGCAATGCTACTTTTTTTTTTTTTTTTTGGTATGGTTGTTTTGCTTTTTTGTTTATTAATTGGGCATGATTGGTTTTTTTTGGTTGAGTTTTTTTTTTTTTTGGGGGGCATGATCTTTTTTTAATAAACTTGGTGTGATTGTTTTTTTTTTTTTTCTTTTTTATTGTTTGTTTTTTTAACTAGATAATTTTTTTAATAAGAGCATTTGAGTCAATTTATATAAATTACATTTTCTATCCTCTCACTTTTCTTCTCAACCAAAAAAAAAAAAAAAAATTCAATCCCTCCACTTTTCCACCCTCCCAACCAAACACAAATGAGAAAAAATAAATTTTTTTTTTCTATCCTCCCACTTTTCCATTCATTGGCTGGCACCATGTTAGTGACCTTTACGAGAGAACACCATTTCTTATCTTGTATAGAAATATAGACCCATCGGTTAATACTTTGTCTGGACGAACCTATCAACAAACGAATTTGGCTTCATCAAGTCCTGAATATGAGACTTCACTCACAAGTGAATATTCCAACAACTAAATTACTATTTGTCCCAATTTTAGACACAAGTAAGATAGCCTCACCAAATGCAAAAATCAATCGAATTGGAGTGTGGCGCCACTAGCTCTCAAAGTCGAATGGGTCTTCAGTCTTTCCCACTTTATCTAACAAGCTCGGCCCCAAGTGCACTATTCATTTGAGACACAAAGAAAGAAAGAGAGAGAGATAAATAAAAAATAAAATGTTGGAACTACTGATGTTCATGGACACCTTGTTAGGATACAACCAAATCCAGATGTCGGAGGAGGATCAGGAGAAGACAGCATTCATCACTATCCAAGGGCTCTACTGCTATAGAGTCATGCCATTTGGACTAAAAAACACAAGAGCTACTTACTAGAGGTTAGTAAACCAAATGTTCAACAAGTAAACTAGAAGGAACATGGAAGTTTATGTAGACGATATGCTTGTCAAGAGTAAAGAAGAAGGAAGCCATTTGGACGATCTTAAGGAAACTTTTGAAACACTAAGGCAATACAAGATGAAATCAAACCCGATGAAGTGTGCATTCAAAGTTTCCTTCGAGAAATTCCTTGGCTTCATGGTGTCGTAACGAGGAATAGAAGCAAATTCGAAAAAGGTGAAGGCCATACTAGAGATGTCGTCAACCAAAACCGTCAAGGAGGTATAGAAACTGACAAGGACAGTTGCAACCCTCAAAAGATTCATGTCTAAGGCAACAAATAAATGGCTACCTTCCTTCAAGACTCTTAAGCGGGCTTTTGCATGGATGGATGATTGTGAAGCAGTATTCTAGGAGTTAAAATGTTATTTGAGTAACCCACCACTTTTGAGTCCATCCAAAGAAGGTAAGGATTAATTCCTGTATCTAGCAGTATCAGCCATAGCTATAAGCACAGCATTAATTCAAGAAGAGTCTAAAGTTCAACGCCCAGTATACTACATCAGCCAAGCCTTCTAGAGGGCAGAAGCAAAATACCCATGCATGGAAAAGATAACTTTTGCCCTAATCATCGCTTCTCGGAAGTTGTGTCCATACTTTTAGGCAAATCCTATTCTAGTAATGACAGACCAACCAATCAAGAAGGCAATGAACAAACCAGAAGCAGCAGGGCAAATGGTACACTGCACAATTAAACTAAGACAATTCGACATTGAGTACAAACCTTGAACGGCGATAAAATCTCAAGTATTAGCTGATTTTATTGTTAAATTTACTTTATCAGAAGACGGGAATATGCAGGATACAGTAATAGTATGGACAATCCACACGGATGGATTGTTAGTATAAAAGATGGAAGGAGTTGGAGTCATCCTTACTTCCCTGAAGGGAGACATCTTAAAATATGGGGTACAACTCCAATTCCTTGCCACTAATGACGAGGCGAAGTACGAGGCAATACTGATAGGACTCAGGGTGGCAAGATCTTTGGGAGCCAAAAATGTAATTCTGAAAAGTGATTCAAAGCTAGTAATAGGGCAAATCAACGGTGAGTATGAAGCAAAAGAAAGCAAGATTCAAAAGTACCTGAAGTTAATGAACCAAATAGTCGGGGAATAAGAGGAAGTAAACTTCATACAAGTCCCACGAAGTCAGAACTCAGCAGCTGATAAGGTGGCTAGATACGCGTTCTTAAAAGACAGAACAAGCTTCCCAGATCTGAAGCTGGAGATACAAAAGTCTCCTAGCATCAAAGATTTCCACACCTTTTCAATACAAGATAACGCTAGTTGGATGACCCCAATCCTACTATACCTCAAGGATGGACAGTTACCATCAAATTCAAACAAGGCAAGAAAAAGTTAAGAAGTGATCCACTAGGTTCACAATCCTAAACGACGTACGCTACAAAAGGGGCTTCTCACTACCCTACTTGAGGTGCATTGAACAGGACAAAGCTAGGTGAATCTTGGATGAAGTCCATGAAGGCATATGTGGAGACCACTCGGGAGCAAGGTCCTTAGTACGAAAGATCATTAGGGTTGGTTACTTTTGGTCTACAATACAGAAAGAAGCCAAAGAGTTTGTTAGAAGATGTGACAAATGCCAGAGATATAAAAATGTCCAACAAGTGTCTAGAGAGAAAATGACGACCATAACATCACCATGGCCATTGGCACAATGGGAAATCAACATAGTAGGTCCCTTGCCTCCATGTAAAAAGAAGGTAAATTTTCTACTTAGAGCATTTAACTATTTTACCAAGTGGGTAGAAGCAGAAGCCCTAGTAACAATTACAAAAGCCAAAATATAGAGCTTTGTGTGGAAGAACATAGTTTGCAAGTTCAGCATACCAAGGACGATAATTTGAGATAATGGTCGTCAATTTGACAGCCAAGGATTCAAGAATCAATTCTCTTCAGTAGGGCACCCTTAAGCCAATGGATAGACAAAGGTAACTAATTGAACACTGTTGAATATCTTTAAAGTTCGATAGAAAGGTCAAAATGTGCATAACCAGATAAGCTACCAAGTGTCCTATGGGCATATCGAACCATGGTTAGAACCCCAAAAGGAAAAACACCTTTCAATCTCACCTACGACACTAAAGTAGTAATCCCTGTGGAAGTAGAGGTCACCAGTATGAGAAGGATGAGGAAGGTAATAACGGTCAGCTAAAGATAAACTTGAATTGCCTGGATGAAGTAAGAACTGAAGTGTCCCAAAGAATAGCAAAATACCAACAAAAGATGGCTGGTTACTACAACCAGAGAGTGAAGCTCAGAAGATTCGACATAAGAAGCCTTGTCCTATGAAAATCACATCGGCAACCAAGGATCCAACCCAAGGAAAATTAGGACGAACTTGGGAAGGCCCCTGCAAGATCATCCATTACTCAAGACACGGAAGTTACCATCTGGAATCCATGAACGGGAAGAAATTATCTTGTCCTTGGAACATTGAATACCTTAAAAGGTATTATTAGAAGACGTCAAGTATTTGTAATTGTTGACATTTTTCACTTATGCTTTAAAGTTGTTCAATAAAAGTAGTACACATTCACAACCTTCACGAGTATACTGAATTGATCAACTAGTGATAAAAATCCTTACCAAAAAGGGTGTAAATCACATGACAAGGCCAGTGATAAAAATCCTTACCAAGAAGGAGGTAAATCACATGACAAGGTCTACAACTACTCCTGTTTGTTACAATGAACAAAGATGGAACAATGTGAATTAGTCATCTCATCATCAGAGTTAGAAGCAGAAGCATCATCATCATCTCTACTGGCAAAAGTGGTAACAAGAGAGTCACACTTTAGAAAAGGAGCAAAACCACCAAGTCTAGACTAGTAGTGTGTGATGCATCCTATCCAAGTGTTCATATGAGACATCTCATTAGTAATATGTGCTAGACAATCATAATGAGAAGACTGAAGCTCCCAGATTGTAACAATGTCATCTCGTAGGAGAAGCATCTAATCAAGAATGGCAGCAAGAGTCGCCTCCACTCCAAAAGAAGATGGAGGACATGAAAATGAAGGTTGGGATGCATAAGAAGTGTCCTTAATAGCTCGAAACTTAGTTTCCTCCCACTGGGTTGGAGTCTAATCATATCTAGGCCACTTGGCCTTTGCCATCAATTGAGAATTGTTCTTAGATAAAGTCACCTTCCATAAGGCACCCATAACATAAAAGGGAGAAGAAGGTAAAGAGACATGAAAATGAGTGAGAATCTGAATGATAGAAGAGTGGAAAATGAACTTCTCACAATTTGTAGTATCACAATACGTATTCAAAATGGATAGTATATACTATGAAGGAAAGTGTATGGATAGACCCTCTAGTAAAGAAAAAAGAAACCTAGCACGACTCTCGGTGATAGTGTTATAATGAAGAGAGTAATAAGTATGAACGTCATAATCATGTTTAATATTCATGGATTTTGAGAAAAATCACTGGTCACCATATTGAGGATCGAACCCTAAGTAGTTGGGAATTCACAGAAATGAGAGGCCCGTGCATCCCAAGAGAGAGAGAAAAGAGTACTAGTGGTCTAGGGTAATTAGGGTTCACCACCATGGAACATGGAATACTTTAGAGATAAGCTACGTAATAACAATGATACTTGCACGTCAAACATGTGTAGTAAACTTAGGCACAGAGGTACCGAAAGTGTGTATGTTGGAGTAAAACTACTATATAAACACATGGGGGCAGGTAACTGGTTGTTAACATAGGAACTCCCATCCACGAGACCTAAACGTCTCAGGTACCATAGCATTTGTAAGATCAAACAAAATGACTTGACATTCTACATGAATAGAAAATAGAGAAAAGTTCTCCTCAAATTTCGTATAGCATTTTGAGTCATAGAACCATATAGCAGTGGAATAGAAGAAGAAGCAGAAGAAGAAGAACGTGAAATAAGGTTATTTTTTAGAATACTCTTTTTGGGTGTCATTATGAAGATTAACTTTAAAGGGAGAGATAGACAGAGGGAGAATAAGTCACATGAAGAAAAAAGTGAAGAACAATGCATGAGTATATGACATGAAATCAAATCTTCCATAAAGGGCACAAAACCCATTCCAAACTACAACACTCAAGCATAATTAAGCACACAGTTCTAGAAAATGCATTAGCATACTCCAAAATGCTAATGGAATGCAATGCATGGCAATACTATTGTTAACCAACAAAACTCAAAACCCAAAAATTTTCAAAATTAATACAAAAAAAAAAAAAAAAAAAAAAACCCAAAATCCCCAAAAATTTGAAAACCTAGGTCTAAAATGCATGAGAATGTGAAAATGCATGATGAGAGAGAGAGAGATTAGGGGCCCTTACCAAGAAGATTAGGGATTGAGAGGGCCAAAATCAAGGTTGGAAGCTTGACTTTGGTGGTTTGAGTCGAGACTGATTGAGAGGAATCAAAGAAATTTCAAGAATCAAAGAAATTTCAAAGAGAAAGATTTTGAAATGAACCAGGCTGAACCTCGAGTATATATAGAACTCGTGTTCTCAATAGATCAAAGAGTTATCGAGAGGTATCGAGTTTCAAAACTCGATGGATCGAAAGATATCGAGTAGGTGTCAACAATAAAAATGTCTTGATAGATAGACCAAGTATCGAGGAGGTATCAACTAGATAGAGTGTTGTGAAGGTTGGCCCGATAGATCGAGGAGGTATCAAGAAAAACCCATATTTTTTCTTTGAAGTCCGATGGATTGGCTAGGTAATGAGGAAGAACTCACTATATTGACAAGGTATCGAGAAGCTATTGAGAATCATTAAAATGTGAATTTCAAGTTGAAACAAGCATGAAGTATATGCAAACATGACAAACAATACCAAACCCCTACCTTAAGCAATCAATCCATGATAAAATTTCAAAACATCACTCTTGATCAAGCATTGTACTTTCAATTATAAAAGCACCAAATAGTCTATCTAATTTTTATTCAAAAATCAAATCAAGACAATTTAGTTAGCTTTTACTAACAGTTGTGCATGCTTTGATACCACTTTTTGTGTTAAACGATTGATACTGGTTAATTAATTAAAATACCAAAGTAGATCAATTATTCAAATTGCATGTAATAATGTGGAGGCACAAACAAATAACCAATCTAAACAAGAGTGCAACGAAAATTAAATTGACGTAATGATTTGTTGACTAATGGAGAATACCTTTGTAGGCAAAAACCCTATCGGTTGTGTGAGTGCAAGCGTCCGTGATGAGTAGCTTCCTCATGGGAAGTACACCTCGGCTTGGAGTGGAACGGACAGAGGGTGAAAATGGGGTCGACACCTAGTTTCGGTCTAGGAACCAAATTTGGCATTTTGGGCCACTTACTTACATACATAGGTTTGCATGCTAGATTATGGATCTGGAGTTTGAGTATGGTTTGGGAAAAGTATTAGGCATCCAAGACCTCTCAGTTTGTGGGCTAGCCTCCATTATGTGTTTATAGGCAATATTTAATCAAAGAGTTTATTAAGAGAACTCTAATATTTAACCTAAATATGCATCATGCACTTAATAGAATAACACACACAACATGTTAAAAATAACTTTTGGCGACGAAAATATTTTTGTCGCTAAAAAGTTAGGCGCCAAATAAAAAAATGGAGAACAAAATTTATTTGTTCTAAGGCGATGAAAAATTTCATCGCTAAAAATATAAACTTTTGGTGACGAATATTTTTGTCGCTATAAGTTTGCTTGGAATATATTTGGTGACGAAATTGAGTTCATCGTGAAAGATGTCCTTTAGTGATGATATAAATAGTCGCAAAAGCCTATTTTCACACACGAAAACATACTTTTGCTACTTTAATATAACATTTGGTAGTACACTCAACATCACATGTTTTAATTTCATGTGCTAATAATTTATTATTCATTTCTCTCTCTTCCTCCCCGCTAGTCTCTCACTCTCTCTAATCTGAAGCTCTCTCTACTCTCTTCCTCAACACTAATTCTCTCTCTCTCTCTCTCTCTCTCTCTCTCTCTCTCTCTCTCTCTCTCTCTCTCTCTCTCTCCACCATCGAAAAAAAAAAGCCAAAACACCATCATCATGACCCCCTCAAACCAACAACCACCATAACAAACTATAGTCACATTCTTTATGTTTGAAACTGAATGTTCAAATAGCGTATAAAACACTATGAACGTTTAGACCCTCGAATAATAAGTTACCAATTCAAGCTTAATATCAAACAATTAATGTGCGGAATATGAATATAAGCTTAACATAGAATTGATAAACAATCTACACCAAATAAAATCACATCCATAGTAGAAATTAAATGGCAAAGATTAAGGGAAGAGAGATGCAAACACAAGGACAACACACGATGTGTTATCGAAAAGGAAACCAAAGCCCTCAACGTAAAACCTCTAAGCCGCCCTCCAAGCGGTAAATAATCCACTAAAGAATATAGTTGGGATACATGAATAGCAGAAAACCCTTCAAGCCTAATCTACCCAGTGTACCTAAGCCCTCCAAGCTCCTACTCCAACGAGGTTGTGCCGAACCTATTTCTTATTTAGCTTACCGGATTCCGCTATAAACCATAGCATCAACCAATATGAAATTGGTCCCTTCTTAATTGCTTCCCAAGCACCAAATGGCATTCTCACAGATGTGGGTATGGTGAGAAAAGGTTTTGATAATGAACCTCTCAAGGATGTAACAATGGAGAGGATGAGAGTAGAGGAATTTGAAGAGTCTCTATGTGAAGATTGTGGATGAGTCAATCTTGTTTTTCTCTAGGGTTTCTCTCTCAATATTCTGCTCAGAACCATGTTTTGGGTCCAACACTCCACTACCAACAAATCTCTATCCACTTATCACCAGCCTTCGCATTGTTTGTGGTCAAGATCATAAAGGTTCTCAACTTGGAAGACGTAAAATCTTTGTTGTTTTCATACCACTCTCACTATTTCTAATAGGTGCCAAGTTCCTGAATGAAGCTTTGCATGCGGCAAACTAAGAAATTGTATGCATCTAATAGAAATCAAGCTAGGAAATTTCTTTAGAAGGACCTATTACACTTTATGGCTTCCTTGTCCAATTGAACAACTTGTCCTCATTGAAGGGTGGTGTTTGTTAATACATTATCACTATATGGGCCCAATGCTCAACCATATCCTCATTAACATCCCAGGCCTTCGACTCACTACCATCACTTCAACCTCTCTCTTTTCTATTAGAGCTAGGCTGGGTGCAAATTATGGGGTTATAGATGTCAATTTGTGTCAAGTTATAGGAGACATCAACACTAATTGTAAAAGGATTAAGAGAGGGATAGAAAAGTGGTTTTCGGTGGAAAAAGGGGGGAAAAGAATAGAAAAGTGATTTTGGGTGGTAACGAGGTGAGGAAGAGTTGGCTGTTAAGTTTAACAAAAGTTTAAGACAAGGGATTGAGGCAAAGAAGATGTTAATAAGAAACTCTAAACAGTCAATTCATGCTTTAGAAGGATGAAGGTGACTATACTCGGAAAATGTTGTCACAGGAGAGGTTTTTTGTTAATTGGAACACAATTGGACATTGCACATATGTACTAATTACTTGAAAATTTAAGGTAAAAAAATCCTTTACATTTGTTATATAAATTAATTGGAAGTTAACACTTATATAGACTTTAGGAAAATGTGGGATTGTGGGAACATAATTTGGAAAAATTGTTAACTTCTACAAAAAAATTAGGGTATTTCTTATCAAACTCTATTTTACACATTCATAATTTATATTTAAAAAAAAAAAAACTTTGATATTTCATATTTATTTTTTTTTACTTATGCAGGTATTGGTACAATCCTAGGAGTATTATTTCTAATATCTATTACACTAGTTTTATGCAAAGTGATAAAGAAGAGAAGTGAAATCAAGCTTAAGAAAAAATTCTTCGAAAAGAATGGTGGTTTATTGTTAGAAAGGCAATTATCTTCAAATGAAAACAATGTTCAAAATACAAAATTGTTCAATTCGAAGGAGTTAGAAAAGGCAACAGACAATTTTAGCAAAAGTAGAATACTTGGTAAGGGTGGCTATGGTACAGTTTTCAAAGGAATGTTAAGTGATGGAAGAATTGTCGCAATTAAAAAGTGCAACACGGTGCACAAGGGGAATCTCAAACAATTCATTAATGAGATTGTCATTCTTTCACAAATTTTCCATAGAAATGTGGTTAAGCTAATTGGGTGTTGTTTGGAGAGAGAAATTCCTTTGTTGGTTTATGAATTCATCCCAAATGGGACACTTTTCCAATATCTCCATGAAGAAAACGAAGATTTTCCATTAACATGGGATATGCGCTTAAAGATTGCCACAGAAATTGCAGGAGCTCTTTTCTACTTACACTCAGCAGCTGCATCGCCAATTTATCACCGAGACATAAAGTCCACCAACATACTCTTAGACGAAAAGTACAGAGCAAAAGTAGCGGACTTTGGGACATCAAAATTAGTAACAATTGACCAAACTCATGTAACCACCTTAGTTCAGGGAACTTTTGGGTATTTGGACCCAGAATATTTCCAAACAAGCCAATTCACAGAAAAGAGTGATGTGTATAGTTTTGGAATAGTCCTTGTTGAGCTCTTAACTGGAGAAAAACCTGTTTCTTCAACAAGGTCAGAAGAAGGTAGAAGTCTCTCTGCATATTTCATTCACTCAATGAAGGAAAACCATCTATTTGATATTCTTGATGATCGAGTAAAGAAGGAAGGTGATAAAGAAGAGGTCATCATAGTTGCTAATCTTGCAAAAAGATGTTTGCACTTGAATGGAAAGAAACGTCCTACAATGAGGGAGGTTGTATTTGAGTTGCAGGGAATTCGAAAAGCTTCTGATGATCAACAAAATTATGAAGAACTTCAATATGCTAGACATGAAGAAATTGAGGCTTCAGGTGTTAGTTTTACATCAACACAATCATGTTTTGAAATTGCTTCATCATCATCATCGATCGTCCTACCATAATTATCTTTCCCATCACTATGATTAATAAATTGTTGGTTTTGAGTAGTTTGGTTTCATTCCATGCTGTGAACTATCATAGATTCTCTTAATATGTACGGAATAAAATTTAAGAATCGTTCATGAATATTTGTGTAGCGATGGCTTGCATACATATCAATAAACCTATATTTACAAGGTTTCTTTTACAAGTATAATGTATCATTTTTATCCGTGATTTTAAAAATAAAATAGGAATGATAGAGCTAATACATTGTTAACAAGCAATGAAAAACTATAAGATCCCATCATTGTAAGTGGTGATGTAGCATGCATCATATTTTGTTTCGGTAAAATCTTTAAAGGTCGGTTTTGAAAATAATGATAGAGGACTCTAATTATCCTATGAGAAGAACTCTTGCTGGTTAGTTTTCTGATGCAGATTGATTAAGGAAGAATAAAATATTTTAATATTTTATATTGTTTTCTTTTTCCTTGTTGAATTAGGATTTATTTACTCTAGTACTTTGAATTAAAATCCTTTTCCTAGTTGTATTGGGATTTTAATTGTTTTTCTTTTCCTAGTTAAAATTGTTTTTCCTTTCTCAAGTAAAAGTAGGTTTATTATTTCTTTTCCTAAAAGGAGTAGGATAAATTCTATTCCTATAAATACTCTTTATAGAGAAGTTATTGATGTTATGCGTTGATTAATAAAAGTTTGTTAGAGATGTTTTCTCTATTATTTTGCCTGCTAGCCTAGTGTTCTTGTAGAACTTAGGTTTTGTGGAAGAATTGTAGTAATTGTGTGTTACAGATTCTGCTTCTATACGCCTACGCTGCATCAGTTGGTATCAGAGCAAGGCTAGGTTCCTTCTATGGCACAAAGAGGAGTACGTGGGGGAAAACCTGTTGCCATAGATGACGTGTATGAATGCGATGAGGTTGCACGCAATGCGCAATTAGAGGTGTTCTTTCAACGAATAGAAGAGTGGTTTGATGCGCTTTTAAAGCAGCTCATTGCCTTAGCTGTTGAAAGTCAACCTCAAAACTACCATCCAAATCCATGTTTTGTGGAGGAAGAGAAGGATCTTGATATCGAGCAGAAGGGCTACGATATCAAAGAGGATGATGAATATATTGAAAGAGTTTGTCTAGTAAATTGGGATTCTCCACCAATTTATGATGACTATCTTGAAGATTTTAGTCAAGGAGAAAAGTTTGAGCTTGATAAAAATAAAGTTATATATATACGAGATGAGCCCATAACTCACATCGTTGATGAGACTTTCGACATTCAAAAACAAAAAGGTTGTTGATCCCTTTTGGGAGGATTTTATTGAACAATAATTGATAGAGGTCAACAAGAGGCGTGAACGAGTGATTTTAAGTAATCTTTGTGGATGAGGAAATATGAAGTTTTTGGATGTGTGCATAGATTCTTTTTTAGTACTTGCTTCATATATCCCGCCGTGGCAAAAGAGGTTAAGAATAAAAATTCATACATCAAGATTTTTTATGAGTGAGAAAAGATTGATAAGTAGCATATTGATTCGTCTTGTCTTGCACAGAAGAATAGGATGGAGAGGATTATTCGGGGTTCCAATTGATCGTGGAAGACTGCCACAAAACTCGAGGACGAGTTTTCCCCAACCCCGAGAGAATGATGCAGATTGATTAAGGAAGAATAAAATATTTTAATATTTTATGTTGTTTTCTTTTTCCTTGTTGAATTAGGATTTATTTACTCTAGTACTTTGAATTAAAATCCTTTTCCTAGTTATATTGGGATTTTAATTGTTTTTCTTTTCCTAGTTAAAATTGTTTTTCCTTTCTCAAGTAGAAGTAGGTTTATTATTTCTTTTCCTAAAAGGAGTAGGATAAATTCTATTCCTATAAATACTCTTTATAGAGAAGTTATTGATGTTATGCGTTGATTAATAAAAGTTTGTTAGAGATGTTTTCTCTATTATTTTGCCTGCTAGCCTAGTGTTCTTGTAGAACTTAGGTTTTGTGGAAGAATTGTAGTAATTGTGTGTTACAGATTCTGCTTCTATACGCCTACGCTGCATCATTTTCTCAAAAGAAGCACTTAACAATGAATCCCTTAGGGTTATCTATTAGAATTCTAAGAACATATTTTTGCAAGGAAGAATATTTTGGAGGTGGCTTCAACATTTTGGCCATAAAACTTCATAGATCTTGTAAGACATTAAGAATTAGTAGGTCAATCTCTTGGAAAGTTAAAAGTTTTAAATCACAATATTGAAGTTAGAACCTTAAAAAATATAATAATAATAAATAAAAAAACCCTAACACCTCATAAATCTCATAAGACATTAAGAATTATTAGGTCAATCTCTTGGAAAGTTAAAAGTTTTAAATCACAATATTGAAGTTAGAACCTTAAAAAATATAATAATAAAAAATAAAAATAAAAAAACCCTAACCTTGGTACTTAGAGTAATTGCACCCGTCTATGTGAAATACAAGAAGTGGTGAATTTTACACATTTTGGCTCAAAAACTACCCACATCAGTGGGTCTATAACACAATACCTATGCAAAAATTTTAATTTACATGGTTACTATAGTTTTGTATTTGATTATTTTTTTTCTCTCTCTTCACAAAGCCTTGTCAGATCGATCTCTTCTCTCTTTCATTCCATGACTATCTTCTATGCTCAAAGAAAGAATAACAAAGAAGAGGAAAAAGGAAGACCAAATCATCACTATCGTAGCCCTGCAGCATTGCAACCTAGCACCACCCATCCACCCACTACACATTACAACAAATCATCATAATTCAAATATAAAATCAACCCAAAATCAATGGTAATCAAGTCAAAATAAACTCAAACCTATCCTAAATTGAACCCAAAATCAACCAAAAACATAATCAATTGAAAACAAAACCCAACGGAAAACCCAATCAACCCAAACCCTAAGCTGTCGCCTCTGCTAAGGAAGCTCACCACTGTCATTATTGTTGCCATAAGAGAGAACGATGATGAGGCTCTGGTGGAGAGAGACTCTTCAAATTTGAAAAACCCAAAACCTAGCTAGTGCTGTTGTCGCCTCTGATGTGGAAACTCGCTGCTGCTATCGCCACTACCGTGGGAAGGATGAGGCTCGGATGGAGAGAGTTTTTAGATTGATGATTTGAGCTGTAGAGGTCGTTTAGAGAGAGATAGTTTTTAGAAAAGAAACCATGAGATAGGGTTCAGAAACAAGGGAGAGAGTGTTTTAACGTGGGTTAATAAAAAAATAAAAATAAAAAGAATAAAAAATATTATTTAAAGAAAAAATAATGTATGGTAAATAGACTGATATGAGTATTTTTGTAAAATATTTTTGTAAAATAAAAAAAAAAGTATGTCTAATGCTAAAATATAAAATTAAAAAAAAAATTTAATACTAAAATCGACAAAAAATTTTAAAAAGACTAATACTAATGTTCTTAGAGCCTTAGGGTTAGGTTTCTAGGCTTTATCTTGAGTTATTCTAGATTGGAGTGATGACGTGTGCGTGACCATTAGTGGTTTTCTTTTTTTTGAGAAAGCCAAGATGGCCACTTTATTCAACTCTTTTACTGCTTCGGAAACCAAAGATGGGTATGCAAGATTGTGTGTTCAGATAAATCTAGATAAACCCCTCATTACTTCAATCCGAATAGGCAGACTGATGCAACAGGTAGTGTATGAAGGTGTGTCGCTACTTTGTTTCAGCTATGGAAGGCTCGGCCACAAGAAGGAAAGCTGCTGTTATTAGGTAAAGCAAGTAACCACTGAGAAGGAGGGACAACCAGCGCCAAGGACTAACGAAACCAGAGAAGAGATCCAATCTGATGCGAACTATGGTCCGTGGTTGATTGTCACAAGGAGAAAATCTGTGAATAGAATGGGGCATCCTAATGGGCGACCTAAACCAAACCATACAACAAGTCTTTTCAAAGCCAAGGGTAATTCAGACATTTCTCAAGAGCATTATCTTGAGGAAACCAGAAAATATATTGATAAATCACATCAAAGTGATTCGGCTGACTCTAACTCTGAAGCCTCACGTCCCATTGCAGCCCAAATTCAGCAAAAGGACCTTGAGATGGTAAATGACTATATATGGTGGAGGATTGGAAGGATACTTCGGGCAGTGGATCCCAGCAGACAACGCGTCAAGGCAAAGTAAACAAAGCAAAAAATTCGCACAAAACTAAAGCTAAAGGAAGCAACGGTCTGGGGATTAAAGGCTCAAAAAATCTAAAGGGTCCTAGGAACTTAAAACGTCCTACTTTCAGTTTTGGGAGTAAGAATGGAAGGGATGTGGAGTGTTCGAACCCCAGTTCCAAGAATCGGCTAGGCTATTTGGTACAAGAAGAGAGCGGTGGTGATTCCAGAAGAGGTTATAGCACAGATTTGTGCAGCACCGACAGAGACCTTGGGTTGGTTCGAGGAAGAACTGGGCCAAGCATGGAAGCAACCGTTCCCCATAACTCCAACGAGCATCATAATTGGGGATCTGCCATTGGACCACAATGCGTGGAACCTCACGCCCAACCCGTGGCGTAAATTCCTCACGGACACTCCAGCGATTTCCTGGGAAGCAACCGGAGGAGCTGAGCAAGCAAAGGTGGCCATCAATTGTGCCCTATTAGGACGAATCCAGCTGGTTAATCCAGGAAAGGAAAATGGTGGATTTTCGGGGAATGGCAATGATGCATATGGGGAATCATCCAACACTGAAGTTGATCCAAATCATGGCCCCAGTGCAGCGATGCAATGTTCTTCTGTGTTGCAAGGAGGATATCCCGGGCATTCTGAAGTATATGACAATATGGAAGCCAGATTGGAAAGCTTCCAAAAGCCTCTTGAGGAGAATGGGATGGAGTATGGTGGAGTCGGCGTCAGCGAGTGCTAACCCACTAGAAATTGAGGTACCCTTAAGCCAATTTGTCAAAATGAATATATTATTATGGAATTGTTGAGGTGCTTTGAATGCTGATTTTGTTAGAAGAATATTTGAAATGGCAATTAATCACCGCCCTTCAATTATGGTTGTTACGGAGACGAGGGTTGGAGGAGACAGAGTAAGGAAAATTATTGAAGGACTGTCGTTTGATGGGTACATCACTACAGATACTGTCGGTTATGCTGGGGGTTAATGGATACTTTGGAAGACAGAGGAAGTTGAAGTGTCTCACCTCTCAAGCACAGAACAAGAAATACATGCCTCTATTAAGGTGCACTCTTCTAACCTAACCTGGCTTATTTCTGCGATTTATGCTAGTCTTAGGTTAGCTGAAAGACGTATTTTATGGAATAATCTAAAAATTGTAGATCAACTCCATAATTTACCTTGGCTGATGCTGGGGGATTTTAATGAGGTTTTGTGTGGAGAAGATAAGTTCGGGGGAAATCAAGTGAATCTGAATAGAGCTCTTGAATTTAAAGAGTGTCTAGATTAATGTAATATGATTGATTTGGGTTTTGCGGGACCTAAATACACATGGACGAACCGTAGGCCCATCACTAGTCTTATTTTGGAAAGAATTGATAGGTGTTTTGCAAATTCGGGGTGGAGACTCCTTTACTCAGAAGCTATAGTTACCCATCTGCCTATAACATTTTCGGACCACTGTCCGGTACTTTTGGAATTAAGTAAATCTAGCACCAATAATTTTAATAAGCCGTTTCGTTTCCAAACAATGTGGCTTCTTCACCCAGATTTTTATAGAGTAGTGCAACAAGCCTAGGTTGAGAATAGAGCACTACAAAGAGCAATGGCTGACTTTGTGGACAGAGTTAAAAAAATGGAATATGGAAGTATTTGGGAACATTTTTGCAAAGAAAAGAAGGGTTTTAGCCAGACTGAAGGGTGTTCAGAAAGCCATTGCAAAGAACCCTAATGATTTTCTATTAAACTTGGAAAGCCAGCTTTCGTCAGAATACTCCCTTATTTTAATGCAAGAGGAAGAATTCTGGGCCCTAAAGTCTAGACTAAATGCAGCCTCTTTCAGGGATCGAAACACGTCCTTTTTCCATATCTCCACGGTGGTGAGGCGGCATAGAAATAAAATAAGGTGTATCAAGGATGTTGTTGGGAATTGGTTAACTGAGGATAATGAGGTAAAGGATCATATAAGGAGTGATTCCTGAACCTGTACACCATAGAACTGAGATGTTCCTCTAGATCCTCAGATGTCTCTAATTTCTCCTACTGCTACTTCTTGGATGAAATTAGAGCTACGATTGATTCTGAGGTTACGGTGGAGGAAATAAGAGCAAGTCTTTGGGCTCTCAAATCATTCAAAGCTCCAAGTCCCGATGGTCTATATGCGGGATTCTATCAACATTTTTGGATGGAGGTAAAAAACTCTATTTGTGAGGAGATTAAAGAAGTTTTTACGCATGGTGTTGTACCGAGTTATCTTAATGAGACTTTGATAGCCTTGCTTCCAAAGTGCCAAAATCCTGAATCATTGGACAACTATAGGCCCATCAGTTTGTGCAACTCAATTTATAAAGTTATTTCGAAGATCATTGTGGCCCGTATTAGACCCCATCTCAGCAACTTGATATCTCCTGTGCAGGCTGCCTTTGTTCCTGGCCGTAGAGGAACTAATAATGTTTGCATTGCCCAAGAACTTCTTCATACTTTGGACAATAAAAAGAAGGGAAGAGTTGGCTACATGGCTATCAAGTTGGACTTAAAAAAAGCTTATGATAGGCTTGAATGGAATTTTGAGCATAGAATTTTAGAAGCCTTCCGTTTTCCTCCAAAACTCACTAAGATCATAATGAGTTGTATTACAACTACTAGCATTTCCGTTTTGGTTAATGGGGGTGCTTTACAATCTTTTAAGCCTTCTAGGGGTATTAGATAGGGTGATCCCTTATCCCCGTATATTTTTATACTATGTATGGAGTATTTGGGTCACTTCATTGAGCAAAAGTGTGTTGATGGTGGTTGGACCCCTTTGAAGGCTTCCAACGATAATGTTGGAATCTCCCACCTTCTTTTTGCGGATGATATTTTATTATTTGGAAAGGTTGATTCCGCTGCTTGTGAAGCTATATTGGAAGTGCTTGGGAAATTTTGTGCTGAATCAGGCCAAAAAATCAGTTTGGAAAAGTCTTGTATCTATTTTTCTCCAAATGTAAGTGAAAGTTTAAAGGAGGAAGTCTGTGATAAGTTGGGCATTAGGGAAACACATGATATTGGAAAGTACCTTGGGTTCCCATTAAGACATAGAGGGTCTACTCGTAATCCATATAAATTCATAGTGGAAAAGGTCATGACCAAGCATGCAGGATGGAAGGCAAAATATTTATCCTTTGCCGGACGTACAGTTTTAATTAAATCCATGATGTCCGCCATTCCCAACTATGTGATGCAAAGGGTGGCTCTACCAATCCATATTTGTGATAAATTGGACAAAATCAATCGGGACTTTCTATAGGGTTCCACAGATGAGAAAACGAGGATGCACATGGTTGGGTGGAGCAAAGTTATTAAGTCCAAGGATGATGGGGGTCTAGGAATACAAGCGGCTAGGGCAAAAAACATTGCGCTGCTCTCTAAACTAAATTGGAGAATGTTTAATGAAAAAGATGCCTTATGGACCAAGGTTTTGCTTAAGAAGTATTGCTCCATTTCGAGAATAAGGTCGAGGGACCCGGATAAACTCCCTTCTTCTCCAAATTGGAAAGCTATAAACCTGGGGTTTCCTATCTTCAAAAAAGGTATCTGTTGGGGTATTGGAAATGGTCATGGAGTGAGAGTTTGGTTGGACAGCTGGGTTCACAGTGAGTCTCTCCGTGGCATGATAGAAGGACCCCTAAAGCAAGAGCATACTGAGTTGACAGTGGCTGCCTTATGCCAAGACTGTGACTGGAACTGGGAAATTCTATCTTTTGATCTTCCAGATTCAATAAAAAATAAAATTAAATCTATCCCACTCCAACTCTTTGGTAGTAGGGAAGACTCTATCATGTGGAAATATTCCAAAGATGGAGATTTCTCCACTAAATCAGCTTACCAATTAGCCAATCTGACTGATTCAGCAGAAAATATTTTTACAGAATAGTGGATTTGGAATTTAGATATGCTGCCAAAGATAATATGTTTTCTCTGGCTATGTGTACATGGTAGCATACATGTGAAGAATGTTCTGGCAGCCAGGGGTGTTAATTGTGATAAGGTGTGTCCTATGTACAAGAGGCATGAGGAAAATATTATTCATCTGCTACGTGACTGTGAGGTTGCTCATGATTTGTGGGGCAAGTTGGGAGTTCCTTTTCCTCATATAAATTCCTTTAATGAAAATCTTGTTAACTGGCTTAGAATTAATAGCTTGAGTACTATTAGACATAACACACATATTCCTTGGTGCATGGTGTTTCTATATGCAGTTTGGAGCTTATGGAAAAATAGGAATTTTGTGTTATTTGAAAATGGTATACCAAATTCTAAGCTAGACAAAGTCTGCCTCGGTCAAGCTAGAGAATTTCACTTTTGTGAGAGTAAGATCAAACAAGTTACCTCCAAAATTCCCTTCCCTGTCAGCTGGATTAAACCATCATCTGGCTGGTACAAATTAAATACCGATGGTGCTTCCATTGGAAATCCGGTTAAGGCGGGGAGGTGGAGGAGTGATTTGGGACTGCCATGGTGATTGGGTCAAGGGGTACTCAAGATCTATTGGGCATACCACTAGTGTTCTAGCTGAATGGTGGGCTTTGCGAGACGGGTTGATATTGGCCATTCAATTGGGCATAAATTAGCTAGATGTGGAACTTGATGCCAAGGTAATTGTGGAGTTACTAAATGGTGCTGAATGTCCTAATAGGAGTTATTTCTCCCTTGTTGAATGATTGCAGGTTTCTCATGGCAAACCTTGTGCAAGTCCAAGTGAGGCATTGTTTTAGAGAGGCGAATCAATGTGCAAACTTTTTGGCTAAAAGGGGCTGTAATATGGCAGATAATTTTGTTGTGTTTGATACCCCCACACCCCACACACCCCCCCCCCCCCCCCCCCCCCTCTGCTGATTTGTATATTTTGTTAGACTCTGATAAAAATGGGTTGTACTATTATAGGCATGTTGCCAGTACTCTTGCCTCTGTGGGCAGCTTGTAATCTTTGCTGTTGGTTGTTATAATATCTATCCTTTTAACCAAAAAAAAAAAAATCCAACAAATAACAATTATAAGGATTTGGTAAAACAGACTTCATCCAAACCAACAACGAAAAAGAAAACTTTGCTCTCTTGGCAAAGGCATTAGTTAAAGCATTACCATACTATAATAGAGAGCTAGAAAACAACAGAATGTCTTTTATAATATGACCACAAAATGAATGTAATAATTGTCCATTACTAATAGCATTAATGGAAGATGCGGAGTCGCCCTCAAAGATGGAATTACGAAGGCCAAGTTCTTGAACAAATTGAGCCGCTTGCCTAGCCGCCAAAGTTTTAAGGGTTAAAACGGAATCTGGAATAGGAATTTTTCCTGCCAAAGCAGCGATCACCTCACCATGCTCATCCCGAATCACTACCCCAATACCTGCAGCATGTAAATCCTCAAAAGATTGCCCCATCAAAATTTGTCTGAATGTAACCTGCATCTGGAGGTTTCCACTGTGGTCTCCTTGGGCGCACCTTCTTTGTTGTACACTGCCTGGCCCGCTGAAATTTCTGGAGATATTGACGTGCCACACCAGCAACCTTATTCGATGACCAAACCTCCTCACCAACCCGGACCTTATTCTGTCTATTCCAAATAGCCCATCACGTCATTGCAAAAGCTTCAAAATTCAAATGAGAACTGAAAACTAAATCAACCAGGCCAAGAAACGAAGTTACTCTGGAAAATTCAGAAGGCAACGAGGCGAAACAAGCATCCCAAACCAGTCTGATATTATCACATGACCATAAAGCATGAATAGTTTAGTCCTCCTTTTCATTATAGAGGCTGCAAATTGATGATGAAGCAACCTTACGCTTATGTAAATTCTGCATAGTTGGAATGGAGTTTGCGCAAGCTCTCCAAAGAAAAGATTTAACCTTATTTGGAACAATTAATTTCCAAAGGCTAGACCAGAATTTCTTCTCTCCGACTGCATCTGAAGATGAAGCTAACTCATTCTCAATTCACACAACAATTTATAACCTGACCTTACCTGATACAAACCAATTTGTGAGTGTGGCCAGAAAAGAAAATCTTCCAAAGCAGAATAACACACAGGTATGGACTTAATCAACTGAGCATCAAACGGTAAGAAAAATTGAATCTATAAGACTCGTATTCCACCACCTCGATTCACTATCTACCAGCTGATCCACTGTGGCATCTTCAGAGAGCACTGAAACTGGAGAAAGAATCCGGCCAGAATTACTACCAAGGGGCCAAGAATCCTTGAAAATTTTTACAGAGGTCCCATCACCTATGCTCCATCTATCTCCCAATAAAATCACCTTTCGAGCTTCGAGGATTTGGCCTTAGCATCAAAGATGGACCCTGTGGGAAAATATTTGGCCTTAAAAACTCCATAAAACAAAGAATCAGTGTCATGAACCAACCTCCACACCTGTTTAGCTAACATAGCATCATTAAACTTTCCCAATTCTATAAAACCCATCCCCCCTTTAGATTTTGGTTGGCAGAGGGTGTCCCATTTTTTCCAATGAATCTTCCTCCTATCAACCCTTTGGCTCCACCAAATTTTCTGATCATTGCTTCAATATCATTACACAGACCCACAAGAAGTTTAAAACAACTCATAGCAAAAGTGGGAAATAGCTTGCACTGCTGCTTTCAGTAACACTTCCCTACAATCTTGGGAGAGTAATTTTTCCTTCCGTCCCTGTAACTTACTCCAAACCCGTAGACTTGCCCTTCTGTTCTTTTATATAATTGGCCATTAGTTTGAATGGTCAATTTAGGTGCAATTTGTACTCTTTGTTAAGATTGGAGACTATTAATAATCTGCGATTTGAAGTATAGATTTTAGTGTATTACTTAAGTATAATTTAGACCTTGTCAAAGTCAAGGTCTTTTTTTTTTTTTTTTTTTGGTATTAAGTGTTTATTTAGTTAAAATTGAAAACTTTTTACTAAAAATATTGTATATAAAGCTAAAAGGTAACTAAAAATATTGAATTTTTAAGCCAATACTGAATGCACACTCGGACAAGGTCTACTTTATGGTATACCTTCCTGAAGTGTAAACACAAATCCAGTCCATAAATATGCACATCAAGCACGCATTTAACGGGTCTTCTGCCTTTAAAAAGTCCTGCACCTTTATGAGGCGGACACGTACGTATACCAAGACACATAATCTTAGATACTCTTCAGGGAAAATATTGGGGCTATGGGTTTCTACTTTCAATACGATGCTTGCAGAAGTCATCTGGATTGGTGTGCTAGTATCAGCAACAGTGGCAGCCCTACCTAATTGACCCGACAGTAATGGAGATGTGAAAATTCCATATCCCTTTGGCATAATTGAAGGCTGTTACCTGAAAGATACTGCAGGTAGAGATTTTTCTATCAACTGTTACACCGCGTCCGGTAAAACTCAACCAAAGACTAGAAATGTCGTCGTTACAAACATTTCAATCGAAGGTGAGATTGATATCATGACGTATAACGGGTTTGACTGTTACGAACAGTCAGGTAAGCCCCTGGCAAGCAACAAACCAACAACACTCTGGGTTCCTAGTTTCACATTTTCTGTCCCTAAAAACAAGTTCGTGGCTGTTGGTTGTGACACTTACGCATACCTTAATGGTAATCTGAACGATGAACCCTTTTCCATCTGCTGCTTGTCCAAATGTCAAAACAAACACAATGTAATCAATGGGAAGTGCACTGGGATAGGGTGTTGCTAGATGGATATTCCTGAAGGTTTGAAAGATATTAATTTTAAAGAATATAGCTTTTACGAAAACCACACATAAGTCTGGGATTTCAATCCGTGCAGCCTTTATTATCTAAGAAGACAAGTTCAATTTCTCCTCAGATTATCTTATCAGTTTGCAAAACAATGAAACCCTTCCCATGATTCTTGATTGGGCATTTGGTAACGAGCGAATGCCACATGTATTGATCTCAATCCCAACAACGGTTCTGGGTACCGATGTAATTGCACGGATGGTTACAGTGGAAACCCATACCTCAAAGGCGGCTGCCAAGGTATATATTTAATTTACTTACATATCTCTACAAAAACTTTTCAGCAAAAACTAAAGAAAGAAACATAATAAAAAAAACCTTTTTAAAGAATTTCTATCATATATATTATGTTGCAGTTTTATATATATATATATATATATATATATATATATATATATATATATATATATATATATATTATTTTGCAATAGTTTCACGTTTCATTTTCGTTTCAATAGTTTGCCATTGCTTTTGATTGTGGTACTTCTTCTATGTTGATTTAAAATAGGTTTGGACTAAATGCACTTTTAGCCCCTATATTTTGGCTTTTTTCCATTTTAGTCCCTACATTTTCATTTCACCACTTCTAATCTCTAAACCAATTAACGTGTGTTATTTTAGTCATTTCCATCAGTCAACAAACGGAAATCACTAAGGTGACTAACGAAGGGATTAAAATATTATTAGAAATTCATTGTAGCAATAAAATAAATAAAAAATTTAAAACAAGAACACACCTAAACATAAAAACAAAAACAAGAACAAAAACCCAGATATTCAAAATCACAACTCAAACCCAGATTTTCTCATCTTTCAATCAACAACGAAACCTCCAGCAAATAAAATTCATAAACCCAGAACAAGAGTAAGGATACCCAAATCTAAACAAACTCAGTCACACAAGTCTCAAACAAACCCAAATACCCACTCATGTAAGTTTCAAACAAACCCAGATACCCACTCATGAGCAACTGATTCTCCTCTTGCTGCACGCCACGGCCACCATCGGTGATGTTCACATTTTCCATATCCAAACACCATCCTCCACCGAAACCTCCAACAAATTAAACCCATAAACCCAGAAAAATCATCAAACTCACATGAAAAAAACAAACCTAGAAATTTAAAACAAACCACCACCCAAATGGAAAAACAAACCCAGGTCAGAGAGATCGTGACCAATACTAATCGATATGTGAACTACATGCCCCAACCCAGTGACAGAGCTCCACGCGCGGTGACGCTGATCCCAGGCGATGGGATCAGACCTCTGGTGACCAGAGCAGTGGAGCGAAGAAGGTTGTTGAAAGAGAGTTGGAGAAACTGATTTGATACGATGAGGTTAAGGTTGTCATGAAGAAGCTCAATGTTCGACGAGAAGCTAACACAATCTTTGATCTACAAACCAATCTTGTCGCCGTCGTCATCGCCTCCTTCAGACCCACCCACCTATCTCACCGATCTATGGTCCTTTACCTCTCTCTTTCTTTCAATCTATCTCTCCCTCTCCCTTTCTCATGATCAATGCTTATTTTTGAGGAAGACTGAATTTTTTTTATTATGTTTTTTTGTTGATTTGGTTTATATATTCAAATTTCCTATTATAATATTCAGAGCCACCCACCTGAAATCATTTTCATTTCTGAAAAATATTTTCACTTGAAAATATTTTACACTTTAAAATCATTTTACATTGAGCCAAATCTGGGTTTCTGTTCTTGTTTTATGTTCTGGTGTGTCCTTGTTTTAAATTTTTTATTTTATTTTATTTTATTTTATTGCTACAATGAATTTTTAATAATATTTTAATCCCTCTGTTAGTCATCTCAGTGATTTCCGTCCGTTGACTGACGGAAAGAACTAAAATAACACGCGATAATTGATTTAGGGAGTAAAAGTGGTGAAATAGAAATATAGGGATCAAAATGAAAAACAGCCAAAATGTAGGGACTAAAAGTGCATTTACGCCAATAGGTTTTGATGAAGCTAAAACTTTACCTCGTTAGTATGCTCCTCGTCAATATCGATGGACGATCTCCGATACTTGCTGTTAAGAAAAGAAATGTAAAAGAGGTTTTCACCCGCGTGATGCTAGTTGAGAACACTCCAATGCTAAAGTCAACTTATCAGTTCTCAAAAAAGTTTCTCACAATTGTCTCTCTAATTTTCCATGTCCCTTTACCTGGGTTCCATTTCCCTTTTTATATTTTGCTTTGGGTTGGTGCAGTCATTTCTGTTAATGCTACTCTAAGCATTTTTCTCCTGAAAGGAACATGGCATTAATTGACAATGATGATTCCATTATTTAAGGTGCAACAAATGACTGTTGAGCCATTATTGCTCTTGTAACTGTTCCGGTACAGTCATTACTTGTCGGGAAATTATTGGGTAATCCTAGACTACAAGGTCAGCATGCTTACCTTGTAGTCCGGACTAATAAGAAGAAGACAAGTATTAAAAATTTGATGACATAAGTTTATTGCCATGTCACCTCACTACTAACTTACTAGTCTACTAACGTTCCTAACGTCCCTTTTAATCTGTCAGTTCTGACTCTTGAGAGGAGATTCAACTCCTCACTTAGCAGCGATGGAGACTTCAACACTACCCCACTCATTGCCGCAGGCCAGCTCCATGTTTCCTCCCCTGCAATCCCTTGCCTCCATATCGTGGATAGACAAAGAGAAATCCAATTATCCTAACCTTCTAGACCTGAGAGGTATGTTGTTCCTCCAACAAGGATGATATTGCTTGCTACAAGATTCCAGCAATGAATGGGTGAGTCCACTTTCTCTTTCTGTTGGTCAGATGAAATTCGTAGATTTTCTTCTTACACAAAATTTTTTGCCATAGGTATTCTTAATTGTTTATTATTTAAATTTTTATTTGTGTTTGCTTTTCTTTGATTTCCTTTGATACTCATGTTGGTCTCTTTGATGATTATAGTTAGTATTTGATGGACTGATGTGTCTTAAATTATTTTTGTACTGAGTATTTTAGAATTCATGGCCAATTGATTTTACAACTCTGGCTCATTCCTTCTGTACTCTGTTTGTTTGATAAAATTCTCCAATGAAAAGATTGTCATTTTTAAAGAATTTTGGTATAGACCTCATGAAACTTGCTTATTACCATCAGAAAAGCTTGATGTAATTATCATAACTCATTCTTGGACATGTTATTCATAGTGCTTAGACATATTGGAGTTCACTTGTGATGCTTATTAATAACTGTAAATTTCACTTATGCTATTTTATATTAATCATGTGATAACTAAAGGTACATTTGAATTTTGAGCAGCAACATGATCTCTAGAAAGTGGCTTGGCATTATCTTCAATGAGCAGCAACGTGATCTTTAGAAAGTGGCTTGGAATTATCTTCAGCCATATCTAAACCCGTAGTAAATTTATCCTATCAATAAACACATACATTGGTTGGATTGTAAAATTTTTAGTTTCTTTGAGTGAAGTATTTGCTGGCTTTCAGTGAGTTTATAATTGCTTTAGTAGCTTCTTTTTATTTCAAGCCTTTCTGTACTTGTGAGATTATTTTGGAATTAGCAAGTTAATATTCCATACATGTAAAACATCAAAAGGAGTTGTCATGTTAGGATGATCTTAATCAAAAAAAAAATTTCAGTAATCCTTATTTTTGGCTGAATAAAAAATGTAGTAATTCTTGAAGAGCACTGTAGGTAGGTATACAAGCTGTAACTTAGTCTAAACTTCTTGTGGCTTTTGTATTCATGTTAATGTGATGCTGAAATAAGTTGATGGAATTTAATATCCTATATTATGTCAATTAAACATTATTTTTCACTTTTCTTTTGTCAATTCTGTTTGGATTGTGTTTTATACTATCAATCTTTGTAGAGACTAGTCTACACTCTTTAATGCTATTGCAACCCATTTGATGTAATAATACCTCCTTGGTTATATAAATTTGTGAAAGTGCAGCTTATCTCTGTTTTGAGGTTTTGATAGCACCCTATATTCATACCTAACCAATTAATTACACTAAGTGTAGAAGTGTAGTAATGACGCAGGATTTTTTCTTAAACAGCTGACTGAAAAGCTGAATATCGAGGAGCTTGCAATTTGGGTGATATTGGCTAGGGCAATTTGGAATGACAGAAATAAATTCTACTTTGAGAAGACCCAAATTCAACCGAGAAATATTCTGGATGGAGCAACTAGTTTTTTGGGGGAATACCAGAGACTCATGGCTTCCCACAAACATTCATAAGCTGCTTCCTTGATGTAGTTTTCTGGTTATTGGTTCTTTTTGGCTGTATTTCCAAAGTTGTATCTTTTTCTATTTCTCCCTGGCTAGGTGTTTGCTATGCCAGGGGTCATACTTTGTTTATGTTTTCTTTGTTAGATATTCAAAACAATTCTATCTTTTTTCTCAAAAAAAACAATGAGATTTGAATTCTTGTAATTTCAAAATACACATGTAATGTGAGTTTGTGTTTTCATTGCCCACTACTATTGAATTCATTGGATGTGGTTGTCAATTTAAATTACACAGTAATTCCCTTGTTAGAGTTGTGACAAAAAAGTTGTAAAATAATTTGTGGTCCTAGAACTACTCTTTTACATAAAGTGTTACCATAATATGCACTTCAACTAAATGCTTTCAAATTCCAAGAAACTAAATTAAGATAAGGCATCTTTCTTTTAGTTCAAAAAACCTATACATTACAAGATCATTAAAGCTTTTCTTTGGAATCTAAGCAACTAAGCATATAAAATTAGCACATAACTTTCCATGGGCTCCAACTCAAATTTGAGTAAATCTGTAAGTACAAAAAGAAGTTTCTTTCAAACTAAAGCAATCTAAAAACAAATTCACTTTGGTAGATGACAACCGAAAAGTAAAAACAAAGGATTCCTAAAAGAAAGCTAGGCAGCAAGGCTTCAATGTAGAAAGTATAATTGTTTCCACAAATGAAAGCATCATCAGACTTATTTTTCAGCTATCCATTCAAATATCCTTCTAGATTTTTGTAGTTGTGAAACCTTTCTCTCCACCTCTGCTCATTTTGCTTCTCTAAAGTCTGAACTTCTTCTGCATAATGATTGAATATCAAAACTAAATAATGTATGAATATATATATATATATATATATATTCATCACACGATTAATACAAAATAGCATAAGTGAAATTTACAGTTATTAATAAACATCACAAGTGAACTCCAATATGTCTAAGCACTATCAATAACATGTCCAAGAATGAGTTATGATAATTACATCAAGCTTTTCTGACGGTAATAAGCTAGTTTCATGAAGGTCTATACCAAAGTTCTTTAAAAATGACAGTCTTTTCATTGAGGAATTTTATCAAACAATCAAAGTACAGAAGGAATGAGCTAGAGTTGTAAAATCAATTGACCATGAATTCTAAAATACCCAGAACAAAAATAATTCAAGACACATCTGTCCATCAAATACTAACTATAATCATCAAAGAGATCAGCATGAGTATCAAAGGAAATAAAAATAAAAAATAAAAAGAAAAGAAAAGCAAACGCAAATAAAAATTTAAATAATAAACAATTGGGAATACCTATGGCAAACAATTAAGAATACCTATGACAGAAAATTTTGTGGAAGAGGAAAATCTAGGAATTTCATCTGACCAACAGAAAGAGAAAGTGGACTCACCCATTCATTGCTTGAATCTTGGAGCAAGCAATATCATCCTTGTTGCAGGAACAACATACCTCTTAGTTCTAGAAGGTTTGGATAATTGGATTGCTATTTGTTTATCCATGATGCAAAGGTGAGGGATTGTAGGGGAGGAAACGTTGAGGTGGCCTGTGGCAATAAGCGGGGTAGTGTTGAAGTTTCCATCGCTGCCGAGTGAGGAGTTGAATCTCCTCTCAAGAGTCAGAACTGACGGACTAAAAGGGACGTTAGGAATGTTAGTAGACTAGTAGGTTAGTACTAAGGTGACATGGCAATAAACTTATGTCATCAAATTTTTAATACTTGTCTTCTTCTTATTGGGCCGGACTACAAGGTAAGCATGTTGACCTTGTAGTCCGGGACTCCCCAATAATTTCCCTTACTTGTCAGCTGTCTTGATGGCATTTATTTGCGCCTTCAATGAGTGCTGGTCTGGCTCATCTCAAAGGACGATGTACAATGACGGGATTTTACGTTTACTCTCGTCTCCGACTTGAGTGTGGATAAGATCATCTTTTATCTAGACAATCTTATCTATGTATGAGGAGATACCAATAGAGTCGTACGGTTCTTGTCATAAACATGAAAACACCAAAAAGTAAATTGTTGATAATAGAGTTCAATTTAAGGCAAATTAACTTAATAATTAACGGGGTGTAGAAACTTGTTGAAGATATGTTACATAACCATTTGGTGTAATCAAGATTTTTAAGGGCCCAATTCTCATTATAAAGTAATATGATATGACGTGGCAACAAGACTAATTTAGCATGGTACGATATAAAGCACAATAAATAGCAATTTTTTATTTTCATTTATTCTGAAAACAAATACAATATGTTTATGCAATGCATAATAAAACAGAATCAAATTATATATATATATATATATGTATGTATGTATATTTTGGGTAATATATTATTATTGCAAGGGTGTGATCGGCAGCTGGGAGTGGTACCTACCTTACTCAATTAAAGCTAAAAAGCAAGAATATCTGCTGGGTAAAATTAAATTCAGAAGTGAAAAAGGAAAAAGAATAATTTTTTTTTTTTTAGAAGAAAAAGATTCTAAAGCAAGAATATGCTTGTACGTGGCTAAGCATATGCTTAATTAATCCGTCTAATCCTGGACGAATAATCACGACAACAGAAAATAAATAAATAAATAAAATACAGCGTGACATTTACGTGGAGTAGGTTTAAAGAAAATATGTTGAGTGGATAATTAGTCAATTACCAAAACAGACACTAATTCCACCACCTATGCAAACATACAGCTTACCAAAATGAATAACTTTATCTACAATCAAAATGGGAAAATTAATCTGTCTAGGCTATAATTAATTAATACATACCAGTAATAATGGTATTATTTTTTTGAAGTAGCTATAAGTTTGAAATATTTTTCAATGTGTTTGAACTATTTTTCAATGTGTTTGAACAAAATGAACTGTTTTTATTTTTATTTTTATTAATATAAGCAACTCTACATTACTTTAGAGTTTAGAATGATAGCCCATTTTTGTTTGAAATTGCAATGTAAAGGTGAAACCTAAATATATTTAGCTCCTTGTCTCCTGTTTATAATTATAATGATTCAAGACCTGTTTATAAACATGACTAAATTTACAATTTATTTTTGATAGTTCTATAGTTATAATAATGGAGAAAGTAGATATGAACTTTGATTCTCCTTATGAAAGATAGTAAATAATGTCACTCAATTATGAGACACTTCTTTCTAAAAAAAAAAACTACGAGACACTTGGCATTAGTTTTATAATTCTCGAAGAGTATACAATCGTAGAAATTATTATTAGTTCTTAGGACAAAATTGGTTTCTGCCTTTTTTGGGCAAATTAATTAGCCTTTTGCCATTCTTCCCAAACTAAATAGGAAAATGTCCCTCTTTTGAAAATCGAGTTTCTCAAAATCGAGTTAAAAAAAAAAAAAAAAAATTCTGGAGCCCTATAGTGACGTTTTCAAGGACCTATAGTGACGTTTATAAAGACCTATAGTGGTGTTTTGTAACTCGATATCCATGAAATCGAGTTATAGGCAATTTAAAATCGAGTTATAGGCAATAAAATTGCCTATAACTCGATTTCATGGATATCAAGTTACAAAACGCCACTATAGGTCTTTATAAACGTCACTATATGTCCTTGAAAACGTCACTATAGGGTTTAAATCGATTTTGAAAAACTCGATTTTCAAAAGAAGGGTATTTCCCTATTTAGTTTGGGAAGAAGGGCAAAAGGCTAATTAATTTGCCCGAAAAGGGCAAAAGCCCATTTTGTCCTTAGTTCTTATATTCTTTTTTTTTTTTTTTTTTAAGGATAAACGGCGGTATTAGTTCTTATATTCTTATTGTGGATTAAGATTATAGTCTACAATACTCTGACTCTTCTATCACACTCAACTGTTTGTCAAGCTTTAACCTTCAGACATTGACATATATACAAGACATCATTGTGGAGACTGGTTGCCAACTCAAGTGTCTCACTATAGTTCTAGCTTAAAGCATTTAGGGCACGTTTGGTACATTGCAATGATTATTACATGAGAATAGGAATAAGTATTACAAGAAATACATTAAGTTGGAATGTAATAAGTATTACTATTCATTAGTTTGGTCAAGGTTTTGAAACCCGGACCATTTATTGAACCGTAAAAGGGAGAGGTTCAAGGTTTTTGAAGTCGAACCGAGATTGAACCAAAGTTGAACCGTGATGATGTCATAATTAATTTAAAATTATTTAAAATATAAATAATTATATTAAATTAGTACAAATATTAAAAAATAACTAAAATAGTGTTATTAAATATAGAGATCTATTATTCCTTTAAAGAAACAAAGAGATCTATTTTTCAAATGTATTTTCTATATCATAATTCATAACTTTAAGAAATATTAAGTCCGAGTATTTTTTACGTTGATTAGTTAAATTTGTAATAATATCTAATAATATAATAATTAGAATAATATATATATATATATATATATATATATATATATATATATATATATATATATATATATATATACTACTATTTAAGGGGCTGCACCTATTTGAACCGGATTTTTTTTTTTTCCAAAATACCCACACATTCCTATATTTAAGTAGAGACAAAACTAAAGGATAATTTAGTAAAACTATTTTTTTTTTGTTCCAAAATACCCACACATTTCTATGTTTAAGTAGAGAAAAATTAAAGGATAATTTGGTAAAACTATTTCTTTTAACTATTGCATAAATATTGCCTACAAAATAGGACTATTTTCTGTTTAAGTATTTGAAATGTTCCAACTACCCTTTTTCCTTCCATCAATAAACTCACGTTTGCAAATTATTTTTTATTTTTTATTATTTTTACCTTTATCAAGGCTTAACTGTTTTAACATTAATAAAAAAATCTTTTTTTTTAATTTGCAATTTCTTACTCTAATCTCACATTACTTTTAAATTTTTTTATGAATATACTACTATTTAAGGGACTGCACCTGTTTGAACCGGATTTTTTTTTTTTTCCAAAATACCCACACATTCCTATATTTAAGTAGAGACAAAACTAAATGATAATTTAGTAAAACTATTTTTTTTTGTTCCAAAATACCCACACATTTCTATGTTTAAGTAGAGAAAAACTGAAGGATAATTTGGTAAAACTATTTCTTTTAACTATTGCATAAATATTGCCTACAAAATAGGACTATTTTCTGTTCAAGTATTTGAAATGTTCCAATTACCCTTTTTCCTTCCATCAATAAACTCACGTTTGCAAATTATTTTTTATTTTTTATTATTTTTACCTTTATCAAGGCTTAACCGTTTTAACATTAATAAAAAAAATCTTTTTTTTTTTAAATTTGCAATTTCTTACTCTAATCTCACGTTGCTTTTAAATTTTTTTATGAAAAAAAAAAAAAAAAAAACTGCTCCCACGTAAAACGCAAGGCTTAACCGTGCAAACCTCTGCTAAAAAAATCCTTTTTTTTTTATTTTAATTTGCAATTTCTTACTCTAATCTCATGTTACTTTTAAATTTTTTTATGAAAAAAAAAAAAAAAAAACTGCTCCCACGTAAAACACTATCTACAAAATAGGACAACACTCCCAGTATACTTACGTTGGTTTTCAAACTAAAATTGCTTCTTTTTTAATTTTCCAACTCTCTCAAACTCCTTTCACCCACCTCTTTGCTTCAGATTTCACTACAAACAACAACAACAACAATAGATAGATTTGAGGTAAGCTCTTTAACCTTTTTTTATTTGGAGGAAAATCTTTCAATTTTAAACTGAATTTGGGCCACATCGAACAGTTTCTATTTCCCTAAGGGCCACATCCACCAGGTTCCTTTTTTTTAACTCTAATGGCCTGTTTGGAAGTTTAAAAATGGAGAGAGAGTAGAGTAAAGGGAAGAAGAGTAATTCAATTACCTTGTTTGGAAGTTTTTTAAGGAAGAAGGGGGAGGGATTTGGAGGGGTTTGGAGGGGTTTCAACTACCTCTAACCCTTCATTTTTAATTCCTCCAAATTGGAGAGATTTGAAGGGATAGTAGAGTAGATAAATTATTGATCAATTGAATTACCTAATTTATCCTTTCTAAATTAAAAAAATTACAAACCAATTATATAAATAATATTTAATTATTTAAAAATAAATTCTTCATTTGACAAGATATTTTCTCCGAGAAAGGAACATTTTACCTAGAAACAAACAGTAATTAACGAAGTCGTTGTTAACAGTACAGAAAAACAACCACAACCGCATCATTCGCATTTGACAATTAAGAGGAAAATGGATCAGAAAAGAGAAAATGAAAACCTAGAGCAGCAGATCCGATCATCTTCTAGATCTCCTCAAAGTTGACATTTCCGTCACCATCAAAATTGACGGATCGAATCATCCAGTGGCAATCTTCGACGGAGCATTTCATGCCCAAGCGGTTGAGGACAAGGTGGAGCTCGGAGGCAGAGATGAGGCCATTCTGGTCCTGATCATAGAGCTTGAACGCGTCGCGGAGCTCGGAGGCTCCGCCATCTTCAGAGCTGGAGCGGCAGAAGGCAGTGAACTCGGTTAGGAAAATGAAGCCGTCATGGTCGGAGTCGAGCTCATCCATGACGCGGCGGAGCTCGTCCTTGTCGGAGAAGGAGGAGCCGAGGGAGCTGAAGACGACGCCAAGCTCCGTCAAGAGTCAACACATATGTGAATCCAGATGTTGCAAATGTAAATCACCAGAAATTGGGAATTAAATTAAGCATTTTACTGTTGCAAATGGAATAATTTATGCAAAGATTCCAGATGTTGAAAAATGTTGACTCAAAATTTTATATAATTTTGTCACTCAAAGGATATATTGAATATTTGGATTCCAATTTTTCAAATTTAAAAAAAAAAAGTAAAAAAAAAAATTAATCATAGACCAATGTTGATTATTTAATTCACATTAGAAAAAAAAATTTATCAAAAAAATTTGACTACTATAATCATAATTATTTAATCTAACAAATTAATTATAGACTAATATTGTAATTCTATTTTCAAATAGGGGTAAATTTGTCTATTTAAATTATTTCTTCTTATTTCCATCATAATTTTTAAAACATCAAAAATAGAAAAATGGCTAATTACTCCCTTCCCCCTTACTAATTTTAAAAACATCCAAACAAGGTGGAGGAGAACTATTCCCCTCTACTCTCCTCTCCACTACTCTCCTTCCCTCTACTCCCCTCTACTCTCCTCCCTCTCAAAACTTCCAAACAGGCCATAACTCTGATTTTTTTTTTTTTTTTTTTTTTTTTTTGTCTTTCAAAAATTTTTTTTTTTGGGGGAAAATCTTTCAATTTTAAACTGATTTTGGGAGATCGAACAGGTTCTATTTCCCTCAAGGCCACATCTAGCAAGTTCATTTTCTTAACTTTAACTCTGATTTTTTTTTTCTTTCAATTTTTTTTTTGGGAGGAAAATCTTTCAATTTTAAACTGATTTTGCATTTCTCACTTCAATTTCTCTCTCTATTTGGCCATGTTTTGCTTATTGTTATTTCGAAACTTATAAAATATTTTCTGGTCTATTGTTTTACAGGCCTTCACAAGATGCTATTAAAAGATGTTTCATTTATTATGACTCTTCATTGATGTGTAGGCTTTGAGGTCAGTACTACTTAGCTTCATTCTTCTCTACATTATTTTCTGCTCTATTGTTTTACATTATCTACTGACATTAACATTTTTTATCTTGGTTTTGCTAAAGAAGAATTATCATACTGACATTAACGTCATCATTGTAATGGTGATGAAAAATATTACTTGAAATCCATTTTTTATAATGGTGATCAAAAATATTAAAATACTGATGGGTATTTGTAATTTTTTATGTTGGTTTTGCTAAAGAAGAATTATCATACTGACATTAACGTGACCATTGTAATGGTGATGAAAAATATTACTTGAAATCTATTTTTTATAATGGTGATCAAAAATATTAAAATACTAATAGGTCTTTGTAATTTTTTATGTTGGTTTTCCGGTTTGTTAGTCATTGAATTAGCATCAATTGATTCATTATGTGTGTGTGAGTTTTTTTTTGGTAGATGTTGTGAATTTGAATTTCAGATATGAGATTGATGCTACATAGATCTCTTAAATATGTGTTTATCATTATCATTTCCATATCATTATCATATCTTATCATATCTTATCTTTTCTTTTCTTTTATTTGGTCAGTTTGATGGGTGTTTAAGTATTTTCTTTAATTAATGACTTTTTTTTAAAGAATAGGAATGATATATATTGATTTGTCTTCTTCTTTTTTTTTTTCTTTTTTGTGGTTATTGGGTTTGACCCATTATTTTATTGTATGTGTTCTAAGTGGTGCCCTCTCTTCCTCATATTATTTTTGTTTGTTGTTTTTCTTACATTTAAGCCTTACTCTCTATTTTTTTGTATTTTTTTTGGGTTGACGTATCAACAATTTGGTTGGATTGCATAGCAAACACATTGGATGAATTCGGGTGAGCGAAGTGGTAGTCAATCTATCAAGTAGTTGTTAAAAAACATTTTTTTGTAAATATCCTATGTTATGAAATTTAATATTGTCCTTTTTTGTGCCTTTCATTGCACATTTGATGATTTTGTAAGCAATTGTCATATACACAAATTTGCTAAAGCAAGAATGATACTGGAGAACTTATCCTTAAAGATAAAATTTTAAAATTATGGTGAAAATTGCTTCTAAATAATAGACTAACTTTTAAGGGTAAAAACTTACACCCTTAAATATATCTTATATTTGATAGTTTAAAATGTTACTTCATTTAAAATTTTAAAATTTTAAAAATTGGTAAAATTTAATCTAATCCAAAATAACTTACCAAAAGAAAAAAAGACTCCAAACAAACCATGTCTTTTGAATTTGCATCAAGTGTTACGTGTCCTCAATTAATAAATTTGCATCAACGTTGTTTGTTTGTTTGTTTGTTTTTTTTTTTTTTTTTTTTTTGAGGGTGGTGAGTTCTTTAACGTTGGTTTCCTATTTTTTTGCAACTTCAAGGAAAAAAAAAAATCCATCAATGTTGGTTTCTTTTTTTTTTTTGCAGCTTCAAGCCAAAAAAAAAAAAATTTTGATTTACGTTGGTTTCCAATTTTTTTTTGCAACTTCAAGCAAAAAAAAAAAAAAAAACCATCAACGTTGGTTTCCTTTTTTTTTGCAACTTCAAGCAAAAAAAAAAAAAAAAGAAACCCTATGTTTTAGGTATTTTAATAATATGCCAACATTGTTTTACGTTAATTTTTTTAAAAAAAAAATTTAAGTATTTTTATTCCTAAAATTTTGCCTATTATTTTAAACACTATTATACACATTTTCACACATTTTTTTACCCACACGTATATAAAAAACACTCATACAATATTACCCAAATTCTTCTACCAAACGAGCCATTCATCTCTGCTATTGAAACCCAACAAAGAAAATAAAGTAATATTTTTTTTTATACCTTCCTGGGAACTACTAGTCTATTTGCCTTTAACATCATTGATATTAGAGCATTCACATTAAAACATTTAAAAAATTTAGTTTTTAGCAACTCAAAATATTACTTTATTTATTTTAACAACTCACTTTATAATACACCCTAAAGCAAAGGTTTTATATTAACATTCAACACAATAAAATAATATATCTAACACAATAACTAACAACCACAACTATTAATACATTATCTACTGGCCTTCACATTATTTTCTGCTCTATTGTTTTACATTATCTACTGACATTAACGTTTTTTATCTTGGTTTTGCTAAAGAAGAATTATCATACTGACATTAACGTCATCATTGTAATGGTGATGAAAAATTTTACTTGAATCCATTTTTTTATAATGGTGATCAAAAATATTAAAATACTGATGGGTATTTGTAATTTTTTATGTTGGTTTTGCTAAAGAAGAATTATCATACTGACATTAACGTGACCATTGTAATGGTGATGAAAAATATTACTCGAAATCCATTTTTTATAATGGTGATCAAAAATATTAAAATACTAATAGGTCTTTGTAATTTTTTATGTTGGTTTTCCGGTTTGTTAGTCATTGAATTAGCATCAATTGATTCATTGTGTGTGTGAGTTTTTTTTTTTTTTTTTTGGGTAGATGTTGTGAATTTAAATTTCAGATATGAGATTGATGCTGCATAGATCTCTTAAATATGTGGTTATCATTATACTTTCCATATCATTATCTTATCTTATCATATCTTATCTTTTTTTATCTTTTCTTTTCTTTTATTTGGTCAATTTGATGGGTGTTTAAGTATTTTCTTTAATTAATGACTTTTTTTTAAAGAATAGGAATGATATATATTGATTTGTCTTCTTTTTTTTTTTTTTTTTCTTTTTTGTGGTTATTGGGTTTGACCCATTATTTTATTGTATGTGTTCTAAGTGGTGCCATCTCTTCCTCATATTATTTTTGTTTGTTGTTTTTCTTACATTTAAGCCTTACTCTCTATTTTTTTTGTATTTTTTTTGGGTTGACGTATCAACAATTTGGTTGGATTGCATAGCAAACACATTGGATGAATTTTGGTGAGCGAAGTGGTAGTCAATCTATCAAGTAGTTGTTAAAAAACATTTTTTTTGTAAATATCCTATGTTATGAAATTTAATATTGTCCTTTTTTGTGCCTTTCATTGCACATTTGATGATTTTGTAAACAATTGTCATATACACAAATTTGCTAAAGCAAGAATGATACTAGAGAACTTATCTTTAAAGATAAAATTTTAAAATTATGGTGAAAATTGCTTCTAAATAATAGACTAACTTTTAACGGTAAAAACCTACACCCTTAAATATATCTTATATTAGATAGTTTAAAATGTTACTTCATTTAAAATTTTAAAAATTGGTAAAATTTAATCTAATCCAAAATAACTTACCAAAAGAAAAAAAGACTCCAAACAAACCATGTCTTTTGAATTTGCATCAAGTGTTACGTGTCCTCAATTAATAAATTTGCATCAATGTTGTTTGTTTGTTTTTTTTTTTTTTTTTTTTTTGAGGTTGTTGAGTTCTTTAATCGTTGGTTTCCTATTTTTTTGCAACTTCAAGAAAAAAACTAAATAAATAAATCCATCAACATTCGTTTCCTTTTTTTGTTTTTTGCAACTTCAAGCCAAAAAAAAAAAATTGATCAACGTTGGTTTCCAATTTTTTTTGCAACTTCGAGCAAAAAAAAAAAAAAAAAATCCATCAACGTTGGTTTCCTATTTTTTTGCAACTTCAAGCCAAAAAAAAAAAAACCATCAACGTTGGTTTCCTATTTTTTTGCAACTTCAAGCAAAAAAAAAAAAAAAACCCTATGTTTTAGGTATTTTAATAATATGCCAACATTGTTTTACATTAAATTTTTTTAAAGAAATTGTTTTAAGTATTTTTATTCCTAAAATTTTTCCTATTATTTAGATACTAAAACAAGAATGATACTGGAGAACTTATCTTTAAAGATAAAATTTTAAAAGTGTGCTTGAAATTGCTTCTAAATAAATAATGGACTAACTTTTAGGAGTAAAAACTTACACCCTTAAATATATCTTATATTTGATAGTTTAAAATGTTACTTCATTTTAAAATTTTAAAAATTGGTCAAATTTAATCTGATCCAAAATAACTTACCAAAAGACAAAAAGACTCCAAACAAACCATACCTTTTGAATTTGCATCAAGTGTTACGTGTTCTCAGTTAATAAATTTGCATCAATGTTTTCTTTTTTTCTTTTTTTGTGAGGGTGGTGAGTCCTTCAACGTTGGTTTCCTATTTTTTTACAACTTCAAGCACCAAAAAAAAAAAACGACCAATGTTTTAGTTATTTTAATAATATGCCAGCACTGTTTTACATTTAAATTATTAAAAAAAAAGCGTTTTAAGTATTTTTATTCCTAAAATTTTTCCAATTATTTAGATATTACTTAGAAGTAATTTTTTCCATGATTTTATACTTATATATTTAAAGAAAAAAGGAAAAAAATAAAAACCACGTTTTATAGATTTTCAACCAATTAATAACATGAAGCCTTTTCTATACCAAAAAACAAATAATAATAATAATAACCAGCCTTTGAGCACGCACGTGCTCAGAGGCTCTTCTATTTTTTGGGTAAAGGTTATTTAGAGCATTTATTATAATTTGGGATAATTACATTTTCCAATCACAAAAAAAAAAAAAAAAAAAAAAAACTAGGGGTGTGATGATTATTATGCGTTAGCAGGTGAAATAATTTTCATCACACCCCTAAGTTTATTTTTTGTGATTGGAAAATGTAATTATCCCAAATTATAATAAATGTTCTAAATAACCTTTATCCAAAAAATAGAAGAGCCTCTGAGCACGCGCTTACAGGCTAGTATATATATAATGGTATTTGTGTAATTGTAATGCATGTTTGCAACGTGACACTTATAAAATTACGAATCCATTAATTTTTTTTCTTTAAGAGAAATGACATGTCTACAATATTTTTACAATATTTTTACAACAAATTTTAAGTAGCAAGTTGTTATTGGTTGTTATTGTTGAAGAAAAAAATAGTCTTAGTGGTAGGTTTAAATTTGAACCAATAACAATTAATCACCTATGATTTATTGTGAAAACATGATAAAAATATTGTGAATGTAAGATTTTTTTTTTTAAGTGATGAACGGATGATATTTGTATTGCATTGCATGTCTACAACGTGGCCCACTAGGAATATAAGAATCAACTATTTTCTTTAAAATAAAAGCAAAACAAAAAAAGTTAAAAACTTCAACCTAGCAAAGCAAAACGTGGAAATTCCAATAAATTCTCCCACCTAGCCCACGTCCTACCTTGGCCACTTTTCTTTCTTTTCTTTTGGCCGCTGAAGCAGTGAAGCCTTAATTCATTATTCAATCTTTCTCCTTTTTGTTCTTCTGTGAGCTCTTTGTTTCTACTTTGGTCTTCGTCCTGGAGTAACCTACATCTGTTTGCTGGGTTTCTTCTCCACAATCAACAATTTGCTCTTTCATCAGTGGTCTCTTTGTCTTTGTGTTTGTGTTTGTGTCTGTGTTTGTGTTATCAATCAAAAAAAGTTCCTTCTCTATTATCCAAAAAAAAAAAAAAAAAAAAGCTCTCTATCTCTCTCTACTGTAGATTTGAAGATTGTGAATTAGTGAAGCTTAAGCACCTCCAAAAATTATCAGATCTCCTTCTAATCTTTGTTCTTCTTCGTGTTCTTTCATTTCTTTTTCATTTCTTCTAGATCTGATCATAACTTCATACCGGTGTACCCAAAATTCATCAGAAAAGTTGAAGCAGAAAGAAACCGTTTGTACCTCAAAAACCGATCACGGTTCTCAGAACCGAACGATCCAACCACAGTTCGCACGGCTCGCTGCCTTTTTCCCGTAGATCAGTTCTTGAAGCTAAAAAAACCGCAAAACTGAGCTGTTCAAGGTTTTCCCAGTCGGATCGTATGGTCTGGTCCAGGTTTCAAAACCTTGAGTTTGGTAACCATTTAGGAATAAAATCCTGAATATGCATCCACAATTTAATAGAGTATATAAAGAAGGTGTAATTAAATTATTTTTAAGTCAAATTTCTTAAAATACACTTATTTTATGGTGTTTAAAATAGAGCTAATAATTAACAACAACGAAAATTTATTTTCTTTCCTTTTAAAGATGTGGCAACTAATGGTTTTTTTAAAAAAAAAGTTATTACATAAGGTGAAGGAATAGATATTTAGTACTTTTGATAAGAAATAGTTATTCCTCATTTTGAAGAATAGCTATTCATAAGGAATAACTATTTATTGTAATAAAAATATAACCAAACAATTGAATAGTTATGCCATAGGAATATTTATTACATTATAATGTCTATTACAGTCTATCGAACATACCCTAAATTTGAAACTAGCAGTACATGTTTCTCGCGATGAGACTTTTTTTTTTAATAGGTTTAATGTCATAATTATTTATTTATATGTTTATTTCTTTTAACTCAACTCAAAATCCACATTAACCATTGATTGCTAAAAAAATAACACTCTTCTTTCATGGTTCCAGCCAAATTGTAAAGGTATATAGACAGAGTTTTTAAAAAGAAAATAAATGAATACACCAAACCAAATTAATATATACCTAAACATAAACACAATTACATTGGTAGTAATGATTCATCTTCTACATTTGAAATTAAAACTATCAATGTAGAAGAGAAATGTACACTTTCAAACCAAATCAACTTATAAAATAAAATATAACAAAGGGTAAAATACTATTTTTGTTCCTAAATTTTACCAAAAATTTGTTTTTCATTCTTGAACTATTAAAAATTTCATTTTTTGTCCTTAAACATTGAAAATGTTTTAATTTTTTTCCTTAAATTTACCAAAAGTTTATTTTTCATCTATAAACTAGTGAAAAAAGTTATTTTCATCCATATTTTGTGTCTATGCCATTAAAAAACCTCTTTACAAAGTTTAAGGATGAAAAATTGTGTGGATATATTTAAATTGGTGTGTGCTAATATTTAGGAAAAAGATATGTCAAATGTGTATGAGATATATATAAATAGAAAAAGTATATGACTATATGCTAACTTTTAGGAGAAAAAAATGTGTCAAACTTTTAAAATTTATTATAACTGTTTAGAAAAATTTTGAAAATATATTTTTTAAGTAGTTAACAAAAACTTTTGGCAATAAAACTTGCAGCCACTTCATTTTGGAAACTAGAGAAAAAGTAAAAGAGAACATAAATTTCAATATTAAAAAGGATAGAGATAAAAAAGGATAAAATTTAGGATTTTTTTTTTTTTTTTTTTGACAAAAGTGGTAGAAAAAATTTAGGATTTTGAAACATCAATAGTTTTGGAAGTTAGTGATATATTTTTAGCAAATTATTCTTAAGTTTTATTTCTGTTTAAACGTTGTAACAAACTAACAATAAAGTCCTACTCCATATTTAGCCTTAAAGTGCTACAATAGGTTACCTTTGTAGAAGCTTGGATGGAGGATCTTTGCTCTTCTCTAATTATACTATTCTCACAATTTTACTGTTAAGATTTTATTCTGCGCAGAAATATTTTTACCACAGTAAAATTAGTAAATTACCCAAAAGAAAAGAGAAAATAAAAAGAGAGAATCTAGGGAAAATGAGAGGTGGACCCAGTTAACTAACAGCCATGGCAGCCACAGTAGCATTATTCTCTGGTTCAACTTCGACCATTCAGTGACCAAAATGTTTTATTTTTTTTATTTAAATATTCTCGGATCCATATGATTAGAAAACGAACAAAACTTAGACATGGTTGACACCTGTCAAATTAAATAAGTCAAGTAACAGACGTTAGCACCCGTCTCTGTTTTTTTTTTTCTTTTTCTAGTTCATCGTCCTTTTCAGCACCTAGAATTCAAAACACATAGTTTTATATAGAACATAGTATTTTAGTCTTTTTTATTTTTGTTACCAAACACATAGGATGAGTTCAAATGTAAATAAAGGGTTTAATGGAGAAAATCGCCCCTTTATCCTTCTTTGCTTGAGAAATTTCAGAGTTTGAAGGTTTGTCGAAGCCAACGAGATCTTGTGAGATTGTGCATGAGAAAATACGAACCAGACCCTTTGTCATTCTTTGCTTGATTTTGATTAGAACTCTAATACCCACCTGGGTTCTTCTCAAATTATGCGTCTGAGAGATACGAAGCTGTCAGGCTATCAGATTTCTTGCTGAAGGAGACGAAAAAAAAAAAAAAAAACCAGAAAAGAGACGGTGTTAACTTCTAGACAGGTGTCAAAAAAAAACCTAGTGTCCCCTTGTCCTACGTCACAAACGGAACCACACAACCCAACTCACTACGGAGGAGATGGCGATGGACCAGAGCCTTAAAGCTAAATTGTAACCTTTACAACCAGTTTGGATGTCTATTTTACTCGCCCTCCATCCAAATTGACCGAATCCTTATCTATGATGGCTAATTTGGATAAGAACAAATTAAAAAATACAAAAGCAAAGATAAGTTTTGAATTTAATTGAGGAAATCCCGGTCTCTAAAATTCAATTGGGTTTAAGTTTTTTGATGCCTTTATTTCATAATACTTCCCTACCTAAATACATAACCAAGCAACGTTAAAAACTAAATATCTGGACCTGCCTCCCACAATGTGGGCTACTAAGATCAAAAACCCAAGATACTTGGGTCCACAATAGACCCAAAAACTACAAAATCAAAATTTAATGTTAGCAAGGACTCTTTCAAAGACATCAAACTATATTAGATAACCAAATGCTAAAACGAAGGGAAACTAAAAAGAAGGTATACACCACCACGTATCTTTGACGCGATGGTCACTTTACGAGTATAAATGTTTGTAAGGTGTGAGAGGTTAAAGACTGAAACTCAAGTCTCCATGAGGGAACTTCACACACATACATTTGGATTAAGTTAGAAGAAGAATGAACACCAATATTATAATAAACCCACATCCATAGATGTAGCTATGCACCTATCAAATATGTATATGAGAAAGGTTATGATAGTCATTCTAATGGCTACTCCAATCAAAACATGTCCACAAAAAGGATAGATAAAAAAAAAAAAAAATGAAAAAAAATTTTAAAAAAAAATCATGACCTGAGAATGAGCATTATACGTATATTTGAGCTAACAAACTATGATATAGATATGGATTGAGATCAAGTGTACCTAATGCAATTGCGATGAATGACTAAGATTGTAAAAAGCAATTTTAAATCTCAACTATTAGATAAAAAAAATGAGAAAAAGTTTTTAAAAAAAATTAAGAATAGTAAAAAGTTGTTCTGAGAGGGAAGGTTGTTAACTGAATAGTGCAATTGCATCCGATCTCAATCCGATAAGAATACCAACCAAAAGGATACATAAATAAATCACAACCTTTGATTTAATTTATAATATAATTAAAATAAAATAAAAAAACCTAGCTCCATTACATCTCCCCCTAACAAACATATGGTAATTAAAATCAACTTTTTCTTCTCTTTGATTTAGGAGAAATAGATACGTGATCTCCTATATTATATCCTAGAATAAAGTGTTGTTTGCTTCCATGGACTCTAAAGAACCATCCAACACAAATTTTTTGAAAGAAAGATGCTACGTTTACAACATTTTTATAATATTTTTACAACAAATTACATGTAATTAGCTATTATTGGTTCAAATTTGAAACTAACACTAAGATTACTTTTTTGCCCTAACAATAACAACTAGTAACAACTTGCCACTCAGGATTTGTTGTAAAAATGTTATAGACATATCATTTCTCTTTTTGAAATGTTCATTTTTAATTAAAGAATATAACACTACTTTATAATAGAATTTTCATCTGATTTGGGTAAAATGAACATCCTTAAAATTTGGAAACCTTTCCCAACCTCATGAATACCTTTTGGAGCAATCAAAAGGTGGAGTCATCCTTTCAGACAATTAATTAATGTTTTCTTTTTGAGAAAGTTCCTGACAATTAACCCTTTTTTTTTAAGAGGAAGAATGTAACTTTATTAAGGAATATCGCCCATATCGATTAAAATTACATCATTGAGGTGTAACTTTTTTTGAGAATTCATTGAGGTGTAACTTGAATGGGAAAAAATAAACTATTTCGGCCTAAACCAAAGAAACTTTATGAAAACAATAACAATTGTAAAATTTTTTTTTTTTTAGAAACAACAATTGTAAAATTAATAACATAACTAAACAATGTACACATATTAATATAAAAAAAATACAATTTACCTTTGAATTTATATTGATCACCATCAATGAGAATACTCTGACCAAAAGCCCATTTCTCATAATGTTAAGAAACCCATACTGAATTTGAGGTGGAGATTTCTTGGATTTGGATATTGGAAAGGTTATGACAGTCATTCATATTACTACCCCAATCAAAACACGTCTATAAAAAAGGCAAATAAAATAATAATAATAAAAAATCATAACCCAGCGTTTGGTTTGGGATAATCTACGTTACTCCTTGGCATTCAAATTTCTCGAAATGTGATGCTTGACAATTTGAATGTCTATGAATATAATCATTCATATGCATGGTTTAATTAGGAATCCTAGGAATATGGGAAGCTTATGTTTGAATTATTTTTAAGAATGTTATAAGAATTATTTATTATTTCCAAAACATCATATGAATTGTAAACAGTAAACACCAATAACACCATAACATAGAATATTTTAAATAACATATATAATACAAAAATAATTTTTTAAATTATCAATTTATAATAATTGTTTTTTTAGTTTTATTTTTATTGATTGAAGGGATGGAAAAATGGATAAAATTGTTAATTTATAAAAAAAAAAAAATGTAACTTTTTTCCATATATGGAATGTGGATACCCTGATGATGGTCCTCAATTTAGTACTTTGGATCATTGGATGTGGGCAGTGGTCACCTCAACTCTAGCACTGACCTAGGATCGTCCTTGCCAAATAACAATAAATATAAAAAAATTTAGTTAGTTGTCACGTTTCAAAACAATGTTGAAAACTAGCATCTCGAGTGTTTAAAACTCGATTTCAAGATAAAACTCGAGTCTTCAAGTCTCAATTTGTAAGAGGATGGATGTGATGTGAAAAAAAAAATCCACGTGAAAATCGAGTTTTAAAGACTCGATTTCCATAAATTGCATAAAAACGCCGCTATAGGGCTTTAAAACGTCACTATAGGTCTTAAAAACACCACTATAGGGCTCCCAAACCTGGTACTTATAAAAAAAAATTTGCAGGAAAACACCGCTATAGGGCTTTAAAACGTCACTATAAGGCTTAAAAACGCCACTATAAGTTAAATTTTTTTTGCATAAAACTCAAGTTTTAATATAGATCTCGAGTTTCTAAAACTCGAGATGTTACTTTCCATTATTCTTTCAAACATTGCCTAACTTACTACATAGAAATGCTGCACGTGGTTAGTCTGCTCATTCCCCCCCCGACCTAGAGTTAGTATTAGGCTTGGTTTGGTCTAAGAGAGCTGGAAGTGCTTTCATTATCCATTTCGTTCAAAAATCCAAGTTCTAACTTTACCTTCTTGGCCTATTCATGAAGTCAGTAAGCGGGCAAAAGAATTGGTGCTGGAGTATTTTGAAGTCCATGAACCTCAACCACTACCTAGACGTTCAGAACTGGTCCGTTGGTGTCCTCCACAGGTTGGCTTTTTCAAAGCTAATTTTGATGCTGCAATATTTGATAGCACTGGTTTAGCAGGTATTGGAGTGGTAGTCCGTGATCAATCTGGGCATGTCATTGCAGCACTTATTCAAAAGATTAAAATGCCCCACTTGGTGGATCTTGCTGAAGCTCTGGTTTGTAGTCGTGCAGTCCAGTTCTCTCAAGAATTAAGTCTCTTCTGGTGGAATTCGAAGGTGACAGCTTGCGGATTATTCAGGCCATCAACAACCAGGGAGCTAACTTGACTCTCTTTGGTCATGTAATTGAGGAAATTTGCTGGCTTTTGCTCTAATTTACATAGTTCATCTTTTAAGCATGTAGAGAGAGAGAGAGAGAGAGAGAGAGAGAGAGAGAGAGAGAGAGAGAGAGAGAGAGAGAGAGAGAGAGAGAGGGGGGAGGGGGTGAGTAACACTAACAACCTTGCCTATGCTGCTATGCACTCACTAAAAAAGCAGTTCTAACGGCTGATTTTGATATTTGAGTAGAAGAACTACCTAGTGATTTGGAAGATGTATTCTAGTCGGATCTCTTTACTTAATTAAATAAAATTCACTTACCTTTCCCTCAAAAAAAAAAAAAAAACCTTCTTGGTCTCTCTTTGGAGCTGTGACTCCAACTCATTGATCTTGGTCTTCAATTCATTGATGTTTTGATTGTCCATCCTTGACACCACGTCGGAATTGAAGACGCACTCAGATCTGCACTTCTCAGATCTTGGGGTTTCAAATATATATATATATATATATTTCCCAAAATTTTCTTCTAAAAAATAAATTTTAATAATTATTTGGATATTTTTAATTTGAAAATTTAAAGAAAATAAAAATTGGGACATTTAATGGCAACATCTAACAAAAGTTGATATGGAAGACTTAATTGAATAAACTTGAAATTTAGAGAACTCAATTGGATGAAAGTGAAGTTAAAAAATTGAATTAAATTTTGGTCAAATTTAGAGAATGCAATTTGTAATTTGGCCACACACAAAAAAAAAATAAAAAAAAAAAAATAAATAAATAAATATAACTAAATGAGAATAAATTGGGTCAGGAGTTAGCGTAAAAGGTGCGTTTTACGCCAGCCAATCTTGACTCGCCATGTCACCATTTTTTTTTTTAAAACAAAATTGATTAAGCCTTAAGCCTCTCTTCTATTCTCTTCTCTCCTCGCCTGATCTCTCCATCTCTAAATCAAACCCACAACCTCTATGGCCGGAGCTTCAAAGCTCAAAACAAGCCACCAACACCACTGCCATGGCCAAAACTCCATAGTTTAACCCATAGCTGCCGCCATGAGCCACCACTGGGGTGGCCCCATTTTCCCTTGCCACCCACTCCCTGTGAACAACAACCACCACCACCACAAACTCACCTTAATCACCATCACCACAACTCTGATTTAAAAAAATAAATAAATAAATAAATAACAACAACCACCACCACCACAAACCCATAACAACAACCACCACCACCACAAAACCCACTTAATCACCACCACCACAAATTGGGAAACCATACAAAACTCATATCAAACACAAACCCATATGAAACCCACAAACCCATGACCTAAAATCAACCACCAACAAATGGGAAACCCACAAAACCCAGCAAGACAACAACCCAAACCACCACCGCACACGCATGCCACCGTCCACTACACCACCATTGCCCACACCTACGGTTTGATCCACAAAAACGGCGTGATCAGCGGCGTGACCCACCACCACCACAACAGCGTGATCCATGGTGTTGGCGTGGAACTTTAAGAAGAATGAGGAAGAAAGGAAAAAAAAAATGAAAGGGGGAGAGAATAATGGACACTGTGACTGACCTCTGAAGAGGAAATAGAAAAAAGACAAGGGAGAGAGAAAATATTATTTAATTAAGTTAGGAGAGAATGAATAAAATAGTATTTTTTTGCTTTAGCTTTTTTCAAGTGGGTGACGTGGCGGATCAGGATTGGCTAGCGTAAAACACACCTTTTACGCTAGCTCCTGACCGAATCTATTCTCTAACTAAATATTTACATAGAGTAGGTTTATAGGAGGGGTGTTCACAGTGCGGTGCAATGCAATGCAATTTTGGGTTATTTTTAGTACTGCACTTTGCAGCGCGGTTTAATTAAAACCATAACCGCACCACACCACATTTTTGTGGTCATATGTGCAGTGCGGTGTATAGTTTATCCAAAACCATAACCTCACCTAGGGGTGTTCACAATGCAGTGCAGTGCGATTTTGAGCCATTTTTAGCACCACACTTTGTGATGCGGTTTAGCCAAAACCATAACAACACCACACCACATTTTTGTGGTCACATGTGTGGGACGATGCGGTTTAAAATTTAGCCAAAATCATAAGCACACTACACCTCATTTTTGTGGTCACATGTGTGGTGCAGTATTTAAGATGCTGTTTGAACGGTTTGAAGTGTATATTTTTCAAATTTGGGACTTTTCCTACCCAACCCAAAACTGATTTTTTTCCCTTTGTTTTGGGCCAAGTTTTAAACTATTGAGCTGGTTTTTCTTTATGTTTGGCTGGCTTTCCTAATCAACACTTGCTAAGGCTATTAAACTATATATATATATATATATACTAGCTTCATTACATGCGTTACGCACATGCAATGAGACTCTTTTTTTATTTTGAGTTTAATATAATTTTTCAATTTGAATTTATCTACTGTTAGTGAGATTACACAGGAATGGATTTTTAAGAAATAAAAAGTTTATGATTTAAAATGGAGTAAATTGTTGGGTTTTTCTTTTTTTTTAGAAGCAAGACCATAAACTTTCATTAAAACAAACTAGCCGAAATCGGCTTGAAGTACACTTTGTAGTTGTGGTGGAATATCCTCCATCGACGCTAAATAACCACTAACATGTCTAGCATGTTTAGCTAGGTTATGGGTTATACTATTGCCTTGTCTGCAAGTGTGAGAGAAACTTAAACTGCAGAAAGTGTCTATAGTCAGTCTTGCCGTAGAAATCAGATGACCAAACGTGTAAGTGACTCCTCTTCACTGTTCAAGGCTTTAATTACCACCTCTGAGTCATCCTCAATAATGATAGATGAAAATCCTAGCTCAGCTACAAAGGAAACCACTCAGACTACTGCCAGAGCTTCAACGTCCTAGATGGAAGGTGTAAGCACAGCGTTCTCGAACAAGGAAGCGAGAACCTGACCTTGATAATTTTTTATCACCACACCCAACCCCACTCTTTTGTCTTCTTTAAAAACAACATGAGATATATTTAAATAGAGAGTATGCTAATTTTTAGGGAAAAAAAAGTTTCTTTGGTTTTTTTTTTTTTTTTTTGAATTACAATTTTAACCCTATTTTTTATTTTTTAAGAATCAGGATTTATCTAATTAAATTAGGGGTATTTTTGACATTTTTGGAGGTTATAACTGTTGAGGACAAATTTTTTATCCCACATGGCTTCATTTCATTGGTGACCCGCACCACGTCAACATTATCATGGATTTTGGGAAAATCTTTTCTAAAGCCCAAAAGAGCCCATATTCACACAAAGGCGTCAAAGCCCATGGTTCAAGCTCATGGCACATCATCTCATTTTTTGGCTCATGATCCAAGCTCATAAGTCTCATCTCATGAGTCTCATCAGGGGAATTTTGGGAGTCGTGGTTTGGAGGGCCAAGAAATATGTTCAATAAAGCTCCAGTGGTTCAAAGTTGATAAAGGAAAGCATGTTGTTTGGCGTGTCTTCCCCAATTTCCTGAACTCTGATGGGTCGGTGTGCAATAGGAAACATTTGGGTAAGCCTCTCATATCACATAAAACTTAAAATGGTAAAACTCCCCATACTCTTTACATAAAAATTAATGTCCATCATATAATATAAGTTTTAAAATATAATTATATCCTTTCATATTACTTATATTATTATTTTCATATAAATCAATTCCAAGTACATGGCTAAATATATATTAATATCTCATATCTAGTATTAAAATGCTCTCCTTACTCTCCAAGATTTGGTTAAGATACAAAAATACCATAATTACATCTCTAAAACTTCATCAAATATATTTTCTAAAAGAGAAAACTTAGCCGAAAACACCAAAAACGGCTCCAACGGAAGCTGCAGTAGCTTCTGCAAAAGCTGAAACAGCTCCAGCGGAAGCTGCAAACAGCTTCTGCAGAAGCTGTAACAGCTCCAGTTAAGTTACAGACAACTCCAGCAGAAGCAGAAACACCTTCTGCAGCTGAAACAGTTCCAGCACATTCTGCAATAGTTCCAACTGTGATACCATAAAAACTCATAAAGCTTATCTCACCATCTTTAGTTAAATCATGAATTTAATGTCAAGTGCTTTCCTCCAAACAAATGATGTCATTCGGATGACATCATCCAGCTATAACAGCTATAACATCAGCACCATTAAGTCTCAAACTTTCTTCTTTTGGCCAAAAAACAAAGGACCACTTACATTGTCAAAAAGTTTTCCTTATTTGCTATTTTTCCCCTCAACTAAGTTCTGATCTAGTTACATAGCTTGGCTCTATATAAAGAGAACCAAGCTACACACTAAAGGGCTCTCTGATCTCCTCTCTCTGATCCCCTCTAAGCTGATCTCTTCTCTCCCTCTTTGATCCTTTATCTCAAATTCATCCCTCTCTCACCCTCTTATGCAGAAACTTCACTCATTTTGTTTCAAAATACACATTTCCACACTTCTCCATCTCTCTTACAAAGTCACTCTTCATAGACAACAACACAACACACATATTACAACACACCATTCATCCATTACACACTATCTATCTTTCTCTCTTCTTTAATATTCTGAAACTTCATCATCTTGCTGCTCAAAGACACATCTCCATCTCATTCTTTATTTCACATACCAAACCCCCCTTCTTAGAAAGCAACATAATCCATGGCATAACACAAAAAACCACTCCAGCAGCAACTATAATCTCATCTATTTACTATATTTAACTTTCATATCATTTATCTTACACTTCCATACATATTACAAACATCATATCTCACAATATACATACATATATATATATATATATATATATATATATCTTACCATCTTTACACATCTTAAAAATATATCAAACACTCTTCCAAGAACATATTACAAAAGTCATTTCTTATGGAAGATACATATTTATAATGCTAAAAGCCCTTCTTATGAAAGGCAAAAACTCATAAAATTAAAAACCCTTTTTATGGAAGACAATATCACTCATACTTGGCTAAAAAATCAAAAGAGCATTACATGGGGAAAATCATTTAGGCTCCGTTTGGGAGTTCATAAGGGAATGGAATTGAATGATCATAAGGGAATGGAATAGAATGGAATTGAATAAAATGTATTTAAGTAAGGGAAATGAATGGAATGAAATGGAATTAAGTAACCTTGATTGGATGTTTTAAAATAAAGAAATGAAAATGAATGGAATGTAAGTAATATTGTTTGGGAGCAACATGGAGGGAATGGAATGGAATCATTTTATGACAATATTACTATTAGACCCCTATTTTAAAATAAAGAGTTGAATATATAGGGGTATTTTGGGAGTTTTAGTCAAAAAATCATTAAATCTAATTTCATTTCTTCCAATTTCGGGGGAATGAAAATTTGAGGTTTTAAAAATGAGTATTTCTTCCTACCCATTCCATTCCCTCCCACTTAAACTCCCAAACAAGGGAATGAGTTTTACATTCTCTCCATTAAAACTCCCAAACAAGGGAATGGAAGAATATTCTAAAATGATTCTTTTCATTCCTTTCCATTCCATTCTCTCCTTCCAAACAAGGCCTTAAGTGCATGATTAAGGGGACAAACTTAACCAATCGATGCACACGGCTGGACATACTCTCTCTCCCTCCAGTTACAACCATTTTTCCCCTCTCGAATATGAAGGCTGCTAAAATGTTAAGTCTAATGACGTGATACGACTAAAGCTGCGAAACATGAAGATAAGTCATCATATTTTTGTCTTCAAATTTATATTATTAAGTATATTTTATTCATCATCATTATACCACTTAACTAATGTTATTATGCTGTTGGACTCCTTTTGTCATATTGCTGAAATGTTAAAGCCCACTGATGTTATATGGCTGGAGCTGTAAAGTCTGAAAGTTGATGAAATGCTAAGTCCACTAATGTTACGGCTGGAGCTGCAAAATATGAAGATAAATTATTATATTTTATCTTCAAATTTATATTATTAAATATATTTTATTCATTATTATTTTACCGCTGGATGCAAGTCATTTTAATATTATCTCACTATCTAATAATCACGAATTTACTAATACTTTATTAATGAACATACATATTAATAAATCAATGAACTACCACTGGACATATATTATTTGGACATGAATTACCCTTGGACATATATTATTTGGACATGGACCATTGCCGGACATACCTTATCATGTTGAACATGAACCTTGAACCACAACTAAACATGGACTATTGGACTCATCCCCTTGTTGGACATTGGACACCTAATTAAAAAATTTCTAATATTGGATATCACTTAATAAACATAATAATAATGTATCAACTCACCATTTAATCAAAGTTATCATACTAAGCATATTATTTATTTATTTATTTCAACTATTATCATAATTCTAAGACTTTGGGTTTTATTTATTTTGTAGGCTTAAAAAATACACCGGTAGCCATTAGTCTATGCGGCCCAATGTCGAGTTCCGGGTTGACCTCCCCAAAACAAATCCGGGTCTAGCAAAGTCACACCTCCAAAAGGCATGTGGCTACGCGCACTAAAAAAAATGCCCCCGACAATAACTAACTTTCTGAATCCTCTTAATATGTAGAGAAGATATATATTGAAAACTAAGGTTATTAAACTATTAATAATATATTTAATATTAAAAATAAAAATATCAATATATAGAAAGGGTGTGGTGTAGTGCAGTTTTCTCATTATAAAACCGCAAACAGCACTGCTCTATTCGGTGCGATGCATTGTTACTTGCGGTGCGGTACGGTTATACCATTTTGCAGGCAATTTTGGTGCACTTTTTGCGGCTTGATGAACACCCCTCCTTTCCACACCTTATTTTTGTGGTCACATATGCAGTATGGTGTATAAGATGCGGTTTGAAGCCAATATATTTTTCAAATTTTGGGCTTTTCTTGCCTAGCTAAAAACTGATTTTTTTTTCCCTTTGTTTTAGGCCAAGTTTTAAACTATTGAACTAGTTTTTCTTTATTTTGCGTTGGCTTTCTTAATCAACACTTGCTAGGTTGGTTTGGGCCAACCCTAAACTTTTTTTTTCAAGAACTATAATACACCAGCTGGTATATAACAAAAATTGAACATATATCACTATCTCAGCCCATAATACACCTGCTATATAAAAATTTAACATATATCACCATACAATTCAGCATATATCAGTAAAGAGTTTATGTGAAACACCAAGTACATAGCAAAAAAGAATTACCCAAACTCAAAGCAATGCTAGTCATGCCTACTAATTTCAAGTTTCAATTATCAAAACCATAATGTAAACAAGTCTAAAGCAAAGCATGAAATGAATTACAAATCCAAAACAAGTATTAATTGTAAATCCAACAAGAAATTTTCTATATTATAATGGCAAGGTCTAAACGAACAGCCCTAAGGGCTGAAATGCTGAGACAAAGAGTGAGAGAGTGATATGCTTTTTTTTTTTTTTTTAAAGAAGTTGATACAGTGAGTTAGGTGGCTAGTTGCTAGGGTATTAAACTATTAATAATGTGTATTTGATATTATAATAGTTTAATACCCTAGCAGCTAACCGCTAGGGTTATTAAACTTTTTTTTTTAAAACTAGGGTTATTAAACTATTAATAATATATTTAATATTAAAAAATAAATATATTAATATATAGAGTGGCTGCGGTGCGGTTTGTGCGATTTTCTTATTATAAAACCTCAAACTGAACTGCACCATGCAATGTGGTGCATTGTTACTTACAGTGTGATGCAGTTATGTTATTTTATGACTAGTTTTGATGCGATTTTTGTGGTTTGTGCAGTTTGTATGATTTGATGAACACCCCTAGTTTAAAGGAAGTGGAGTAGATACTAGATAATCAATTAGCAACACAAAACACTTATTCCATCAGCAATTTAATGGCGTATAAACATGTAGCTTACCAAAATTAATAACTTCATCTACAATCAAAATAGAAAAATTAATTGATCTAGATTATAAATAACTAATACATGTTGATAAAGTTTTTATTTTATTTTTTTATGATTCAATAGTTGGTGGAGAGGGGATTAAAACCCTAAATATCTCTGTTAGAAACACCACCAAGTGTATACAATCGAAAAAATAGTTAAATACTCGAAAATGTCTAGATACTCTCATTTGTCAAAATAAATAAATAAAAAAACACCACAAAGTGCTGACAAATTGAGCTACTAAGTTCTTAGCATAATATATATATATATATATATATATATATATATATATATATATATATAATAAACTTTAATTGCTTGAGAGTTAAAATAACAGGCCATTCTTATTTGAAATTGCAATATACGGATCTATATATATAGCCCATGTCTTACGAAAGACTCAATCAGTCCAGTAAGATTTTTTTCTCCTCTTTACAACTATAATGATTCAAGACTTGTCTATAAACATGATTAGTCTTAGGATTCTTTTTTAATAATTCTATAGACTATAGCTATAACAATGGGGAGGAGGAATTTGAATGCCAATTCTCCTGATAAAAAAGAACAGATAATACCACCTATAAGGTACTCATATATCTAAAACTTACGAAAACTATATGAGTTCCTTTCATTAGATGCAATGGAATTTGTAATATTATAAATAACTAGTTTCTTCAAGGAGTATATTTGATGCAAAACTTAATTGAAAAGTATATAAATAATTGAAAGTTATATTAACAAGTAGTCTATTAATTACTTGAAATTTAAATAAATAAAGTTTTGCATAAAGTAAATTAATTATCTTAAAGAGTCATATGACAAAAACACATTAATTTTATGATATGTAATACATACATATATTGAGCTATTTGGTGCAAATATGGTATGTACTGTGTAGATTTTTTACTATATTAAAACATAAAATTGTGATACATAATCAAAATAATTAAAATAGATATTAATTTTTATTTTAAATTGCTTAAAACTTATAATAATATAATTTTAGTTGAAATAAAATTTTAAATTTCTTAAAACAATTTTTTGTTGATATAGTTACAATATGCTATTAACTCTGCTACACAAACCTTTTCTCCTATAGACCCCAAACATTTTATGTACGAGGAAATACCAATAGAGCTATACAGTTCTTGGCATAAACATGAAAACACCACAAAGTAAATTATTGATAATAGAGTTTAATTTAAGGCAAATTAACTTAATAATTAACGAGGGTGTAGAAACTTGTTGAAGATATGTTATATAACCATTTGGTGTAATCAAGATTTTTAAGGGCCCAATTCTCATTATATAGTAATATGATGTGACGTGGCAACAAGAATAATTTAGCATGGTACCGTATATGCACAACAAATAGCAATTTTTTATTTTCATTTATTCTGAAAACAAATACAATATGTTTATGCAATGCATAATAAAACAGAATCAAATAATATATATATATATATATATTATATATAATAAAAGTTGGGCTTAGACGCCGTGATTGCACCATGAATTGCAAAAATTTTAATAAATTTTTAGATTTTAAGAATAGATATATACATATTTTTTGGATAAATATGACAAATCAAGTAATGAAATAAAGTAGTATTTCATTTACAACTATAACAGTTGTGTTTATCTAAAAGAGTTACCTAAGGATAGAATTTAAACCAAAAAAGAGAGGAAAACAAAAAATTGACAGTGTTTTTAGCATTGTAGCTTTTAGTGGGTTCATTGGCTTTCAGTTTGACGTACAACCATGTGACAAAGGAAATATAAAAGATGTTGCCAAATCATAAAATTTATATACTAATATAATAATCTCATGTCATGAATTGTGATTATGCTAATGGGTAAGTGCTGATCTTTGATTTGCAACAATCTTCTTCATCACTCTAATTTATTCTTATCATTAAATAAAATTAGATTAACATTATTTTTTATTTGTTAGGATATATTTCTTAAATTAAGGGATAATATTTAGCATACAAAAATTTAACTTAGATAATATTTTTCATCTAATTAACATTATTTTATTTATTTATCAGAATATCAAGCTACAAAACTTGATTATTAAGGGATAAGCACAATCCAAAATCTTCAAGAAGTGATTAATATAAATCTATCCCAAGAAACAGTATATATCTCCAATAATTTGATAATCTCTATATATCCCAAAAAACTGTATATATCTTCATTAATTTGATAATTTCTACATTGATGAAATTTAAAATAAATAAATAAATAAATATATATATATATATATATAAATATATATATATATATATATATATAAATTCCTTATATCTATCAACCACATTGTCTTTCTCTCTTTTTTTTTTTAATTTTTTTAATTTTTAATTTTTTATATGTTATGTTATGTTGAATCAACTCTTTTCTTTTCTTTTTTTTCTTTTTTTTTTTCATATGACCTTTTTTTAATTCCAATTTTTATGGGATAAAAACAAAAACATTGTCAAGTTTCTAAAGCCTCCTTCTTTGTTTTTGCATTTTATTTTTATTAAATTGATTAGGTTTTGTGTATTGGTTGCCTTTTGTTTAAACTAATTTTCTTAGCTTTGATCTAATTTATATGCTTAGGGTTAGGGTCTTAGAATTAATGATTAAATATGGTTAGAATTAATAGATTAATTTTAAAAATTTTCTTATTTGATTTTTATGTTACATCAAATTATCAAGATGTTCTATACGTGGATTCTTGAATTATCAACTTTAGTTTTAATTTATAATTTATCAAGATTATATTAATTTTAGATATATCAATTGTTTAGTAAGTTTTTTTTTTAATAATTATCAATTTAAAATTCAATTTGGAATTATCAATTTAATTTAGTTTTAGGAAAAAATCTTACGTCTTATTTTAGTGAGATAATTATTTATGCTTGATAATTTTTTCTTTTATCTTTATTGAATCTATTAAAATATATAATTATTTATACATTTATTTTATAAGTTTTTTCATAAAACCGTGCAACACATGAGCCTATAACTAGTATGTATATATATATATATATATATATTTGGGTAATATTTTATTATTGCAAGGGTGTGATCGGCAGCTGGGAGTGGTACCGTACTCAATTAACGCTAAAAAGCAAGAATATCTGGTGGGTAAAACTTAAATTCAGAAGTGAAAAAGGAAAAAGAATAAGGAATATTTTTTTTTTTTAGAAGAAAAAGATTCTAAAGCGAGAATATGCTTGTACGTGGCTAAGCATATGCTTAATCCGTCTAATCCTGGACGAACAATCACGACAACAGAAAATAAATAAATAAAATACAGCGTGACATTTACGTGGAGTAGGTTTAAAGAAAATGTGTTGAGTGGATAATTAGTCGATTACCAAAACACACACTAATTCCACCACCTATGCAAACATACAGCTTACCAAAATGAATAACTTTATCTACAATCAAAATGGGAAAATTAATCTGTCTAGGCTATAATTAATTAATACATACCAGCAATAATAATGGTATTATTTTTTTGAAGTAGCTATAAGTTTGAAATATTTTTCAATGTGTTTGAACAAAATGAACTGTTTTTATTTATTTATTTATTTATTTTTATTAATATAAGCAACTCTACATTACTTGAGAGTTAGAATGATAGCCCATTTTTATTTGAAATTGCAATGTAAAGGTGAAACCTAAATATATTTAGCTCCTTGTCTCCTGTTTACAATTATTACGATTCGAGACCTGTCTATAAACATGATTAAGTACCCGTTTGGATTCAAATTAATTTGGCATTTACGTTTTTAGACCTTTTTTTTTTCCCTGCGTGTGAAGAGTAACATCACATGAATTTACTGTACAGGAGACAAAAAACATTGTTCATGTACTGTTCACGCATTGTTCATGCACTAATCACAGGTCCTACGGTACTATTCACACAATTAAAAATTATTTTACTACAGTATTTTTAGTTTTCAATTTTTAATTTCAATAAAAATAAGTTGTATCCAAACAGACCCTAAATTTACAATTTGTTTTTGATAGTTTTATAGTTATAATAATGAAGAAAGTGGATATGAACTTTGATTCTCCTTACGAAAGAGAGTAAATAGTGTCACTTAACTGCAAGACATTTGGCATTAGTTTTATAATTCTTTAAGAGTTTACAATCGTAGAAATTATTATTAGTTCTTATATTCTAATTGTGGATTAAAATTATAGTCTACAATACTCTGACTCTTCTATCACACCCAACTGTTTGTCAAAGCTTTAACCTTCACAAGAGACATTGACATATATACAAGACATCATAGTGTAGACCGGTTGCCCACTCAAGTGTCTCACTGTACTTTCTCAAAAAAAATGTGTCTCACTGTAGTTCCAGCTTAAAGCATTTAGTTTGAAACTAGCAGCATCACACACAGTACACGTTTCTCGCTATGAGACTTTTTTTTTTTTTTTTATAGGTTTAATGTCATAATTATATATATATATATATATATATATATATATATATCTTTTAACTCAACTTAAAATCCACATTATCCATTGATTACTAAAAAAAAAAAAACTACTCTTTCATGGTCCCACTCAAATTGTAAAGGTATATAGACAGAGCTTCTAAAAAGAAAATAAATGAATACACCAAACCAAATCAATATATACCTAAACAGGCTAAACATAAACACAGTCACATTAGTGGCAATGATTCATCTTTTACATTTGAAACTAGCATATAGTCCGTGCTTACGCACGGAAATATTAACAATTGTGATGATAAGATGTTTATCTTAGTAGATTTAGTTTCCACATTGAGCATTATGAATGGAAGTAACTTAACACCAACATTTAAAAATCAAATTGGACACATAGCACAAAATTAAACTACAATTAGAAATTAATTTGATTCAATTTGAATTCTAAAATTGAACTTCAACTTAATATAATATATATGATTATATTTTTGTCACTTTTAACAAATTAACAAAATCTTAATCTAGACATACTAAAAACTATTAAAAAACAAGAACTGATCATTGAGCTTGGAATCTTCTTGGAGGCGCCAATGAAGCACTAATGTATGAGAGTGTGAAGTAAGGAAGAGTGGGATTGAACATTGTGTTTGAACCCGGCCTTGCTCTAAGAAATCCGTAAGGAGGAAGAGAGGGAAGTGTGTGGATCTAGTTGGTAGAGGTTGAGATGGGAGGAGACATAGGATGACGATATGGAATTAGGAGGAGATGATGTTTTACTTTTATAGTCTTTCTTGTTGGACTCCTTGGTTTTGGTTGTGGGATTAGAAGAGCTCCAGACTCTATTGAGATCACCCATAAAAGTGTGCAGGTGAGATGTTCTTGCCTAGGCCAATGAGTATTATTATTGTGGTTTTCTTGGCTTCCGTGTTAAATGTTAATGCATCATTTATTTGGGCACAAAAATTAAAAAATTTAGATAAGATACATGACACAAAATTGGAGTCCAATTTATAATCTCCATAAAAGTGTGCATGTAAGATGTTTTTGCTTAGGCCAATGAGCATTATCATTGTGGTTTTATTGGCTTCCGTGTTAAATGTTAATGCATCATTTATTTGGGCACAAAAATTAGAAAATTTAGATAAGATACATGACACAAAATTGAAGTCAAATTTATAATCTAATTAATTTTTTTTTGAGTTTTGGTTAGGACAAGTGGCGCAAAATTGAGAATCCAATTGAAATCTAATTGGATTTTCTCTCTGCTTCACCTATTATTATATATATAGATTAGAACTGTCAATGTAGAAGAGAAATGTACACTTTCAAACCAAATCAACTTATAAAATAAAATATAATAAAGGGTAAAATACTTTTTTTTTTCAAAATTTTACTAAAAATTTGTTTTTTATTCTTGAACTATTAAAAATTTCATTTTTCGTCATTAAACATTGAAAATGTTTTAATTTCTGTCCTTAACCTTACCAAAAGTTTATTTTTATCCATAAACTAGTGAAAAAAGTTATTTTTCATCCATATTTTGTCTCTAAACTATTAAAAAACCTTTTTACAAAGTTTAAGGATGAAAATTTGTGTGGATATATTTAAATTGGTGTGTGATAATATTTAGAAAAAAAAATGTCAAACGTGTATGAGATATATAAATATATATATATATATATATATATATATATATATAAAAATAGAAATAGTATATGACTATATGCTAATTTTTAGGAAAAAAAAAAGTGTCAAACTTTTAAAATTTATTATAACTGTAGGGTAACAAATTGCAGCCCAAACCCAAAAGGAATGGGTTATAAGCCCAATAAGTCCAATTCTATAAATTTGTAAGAGAGTGGGTGAAAGAACTGGACTTTTAATGAGTTGTATAACGGTTAATCGAGGTTACAAACGTGTCCGAGCAGGAAAGAATACATAATTCAGGATGGAAAATAAGTCGGAGAAGATAGTTTTAAGGTGAAGTTACTATTTCTGGAAATTAGTTCTTCACTGTGCTACAGTAATTCTTTTCCAGTCTCTCCTGTTCAATAATTTTCGATCTCCCTTTTATGGAGGGTTTCTCCCATTATATATTCCCCTCCAAGCCATTTCCATCGTCCACTTGTTTATCATCCAACCCTCTACTCAAGTATCTGTCCTATTGAGCAGCTTTTCTAGTTTTTTATGAGTGGTAGTGGTTGAAAACACTGTTCAGAGGACTTCTCCACATTAATGCGGCCAGGAAAGCTGTTGCAGTGCATTTAATGCGGTGGTAGCAGCTTTTCCCCAACATATTTCCGTGATCTTATCACTTCCTTATGCACCTGAAGTCTATCTTCGTTGCTGGAATCTCCTGGAAGATTACCTAAGTCAAGCAAAAGCTTAACTGACTAACATTTGTCAGGTCCGAGGAGGATAACCCTCTCGGACTACTGCCTTCGAACATTTCCTTGCACGACCATCCACTATGGGGCCTTTCCAAACATTTGCTCCTCCTCGGACACATTTTTGTTAGTAAATGGGGCTTAAGGCCCAATATAAGAGTTCAAGCCTTTGCCCCCACAATAGCCCCTCAAAATTTTAATTTTTCTCTCTTGCCCGAGGAGAAAAAATATAATTTTGACTTGCAAATATAATTGCAGTTAAAACCGTAAAGATATTCAAATTTACGCACGTGGACGGGTCATTTCAGTCATTTCACTGTTGTTTCTGACGCTTTGGAACTCGCGAAACGTCATTAAGTATTTTGGGCGGCATTATGTTCCTGGCATCCAACAGTGGGGTTTTGATCCAACAGTCCAAATTTCTCTTTAAGATTTAGGCGGGATAAAATCCCCTTCGTTTTCAGTTTCCTATATAAAGGCTCGTGAATATCATTTCCTTCTTTCTTCATTGCAGTTCATAACCTTCAGAGCATTCAAACCTCCAAACTCATTAACCATCACATCATTCACCGTACTTTCAAAAAGACTTCAAAGATCCTCAAGAACTTCGAAGATTAGTTCCCGCTTCAGTCTACGTAAGTTTTAATTTCACATCTCTTTTTATCTCCTCGGATAACCTCCTCGGCTCTTCATTTTCTCTTCTACAAACTTAGAATGGGTAGATTTCAGCGTTTAGTGAAGAACTCTGCTTTGATAGAATTGTTCAAAGAAAAGTATCACATACCCCAGGAGGTATCAATACGATACTGTTCCCCAGAAGGGTTGGCATTTGACCGAGAGGTGGGAGAAGTCACAATCCCAATGATTGCCTTTATAGAAGGAGACATGACTATCCCCATGGTTAGGATTACGAAGGACTACTTACGTGCCCATAGGCTTTGCCCCCAACAATGTGCACCTAACTTTTTTAGAGTTCTAGGAGCAATTGACGCTTTGGACCGACACTTAAGATTGGGACTAACTTGGTATGATGTAGCCCATTTATACGAAGGCCACCAAGAAGCTCGGGCAGGGTTTTACCTTAAATCCCGATCCAATGCTATCAAGCTCATCTCGTTTCTCCTCAAGTCTAACAAAGGGATGAAAGATGACTTCCTCATTGTATCAGGCCCTTGGCATGACGGCCTTCCTTGCCCAACCCAGCTAGAAGAGCCAGGTGGAGTACCTTAGATCTAGGTTTTCTAACATTAGATTTAAGGCATTTGTCCTTGGCCTTGCTTTGTCGTACCAAACTCTCATTTTTTTTTTTCGTTTATCAACATTTTTTCTTTTTATATTGTAGTTGGGGTTTCTAACTGTTTGATTCTTTTACTTAACAGATAAAACATATACTAACCCTCGGCTCAGCTTAATCAACGTATCTGCACTTAATTACCTACTAAGGTCTCAAATTTTCGTGAACGATGACAGACAGCTCCGTGCCGCTCACTTAATTCTAGACTACGAACCAATCTCAAGAACTTTCTTAGATGTCGGCAACTCTATCAGAGCAAACGACTATCGTTTAGTTCGTATAGACGTCTCTCGACCAGGCTTTTTAGCTCCGCACAACCTTCCACCAGTCGATTACCCCATTCCGCAAGGAATTCCTTTTGCCGCTCAGCCACTTCAACAAGTGCCACTTGGACAGGCTATTGTCGAGGAAGGAGCTACCTTTTCTTCTTCTCTTGAGGAGGAAATTGACAGGTTCCAATTTAAAGAGGAAGCCATTGTTATATCAAAGGCTGAAGAAGAAGCGGACGAGTATTCGTGCGTTCAAACTCCTGCCCAGATAGTAACCTACGTTGGTGACTCTTCAAACGAGGAAGAAGAAATGGCCCCTAAGACTGGCCCAAGTTTAAGGGAACTTATGAAAGGCAGAAACAAAGCGCCTTCTCCCCAAGACAAAAACAAGTCCAAACCTTCTGTGAATCCTTCTCCTCCTCCTTCTCAGCTTCCTGCTGACCTCAGGCTAAAGCCCAACCCTGATCTAAGGAGGAAGAGACACATCGAGGTTCCTGAGGAATGTGAGATTGGCCCTTCCAAAGGAAGCAAACAGCCCAGGCAATCACAAGACCAAAGTAACAGGAGGTCCCGCTCTGTTGATAGCTGAGAGGAGCTTCCTGTGGCTCAAGTGTGCTGTCCAACTCGCACTTGGTCACCTAAGCTGGAGGTGGACGGTATGCCCATTGCCTAGGATGCTTCCCTTAGGCATTATCGTGGGGGGCACTCCGGTCATATAGCCGAGGCTCTGGAGCAGCCCCTCCTTCTTCCAAAGGATATGGAGGCTTACAGGAACTTCAACCATCCAGAGCTCTTCCTATCCCTTAAATGGGATCTGGCCATGGTAAGTTAATTGATTCATCCTTCTACTCTCATACTTCTACATTTTCTTACATTTTATAGTAAAGGTAAAACACATTCTTTTTTTTTTCTTTTTTTTTTTAGGTTACACAGCAGGTTTTCGTGGCCGAGGAGTGGGTGAAGAACGCTCGTGGCGAGGCCAAGGCTACCTTGGATGCTCGATCCGAAGTGGAGGTGGAGCTAGGCGCCCTAAAGGAAAACCACGCTAAGATGGCTGAGCAACTGAAAGAAGCTGTTAGGGCGAGAGATAGTGCTGAGGCGGGCTTAAGGACGACGGAGAAGCAATTTGAAGATATGCGCAAGCAACTGCACTATATCGAAATAAACATGGCAACAGAGAAACAATTGGTGATAGAGCTTCGCGAAGAACTTCGCAAGGCCAAGGAGGCTGCCCAACTACTTAAAGAGGCGGCCGAGGCCGAGAACCAAGCTACGTACACCCTTGAGGTACAGGAGACTCAAGGCAAACTCACAGAGGAGTTCTCCGCTGTAGCTAGGGATTACTGCGATATCTCTTGGGGTAAGGCCCTTGATGTCGCTGGGGTTCCTACTGACTCTAGCCTGAGGCGACCTGAGAGCATCTATTATGACCCAGATATTCACGAGCTCTCAGATCTTAATTCCCCTATCCCTGAACAAACCGCCCCAAAGTCTGAACTGCCAAAAGCAGACCAAGTCCATCCTACTCCTCCAGAAGTTTCAATAGGCTCCCACCAAGAAATTGGCAAAGGAAAAGAGGCTAAAACTCTCCAGGGCAAGGACAAAAAGGACTCTTCCAAACCTGCTGAGAAGGCCTCAGACACTGCTATCTCTCTGCCCGAGCAAGATACTGATCCAGGGGCTCCCAAGGCAAAAGCTTAGGCTTAGGATTTTATCTTTTGTAGTGTATTTATTTTTTCGTTATGTTTATTGTTTTTGTATTACCTTTTTGTTAAGGAAATGTACCACATTTTTGCTATCAATGAAGATGCCTTTCTTTGGCTTCATATGTCATGATAAGTAATGCAAGATTGATCTGATGCCATTTTCCCTTAATTTGAATAGAGTGTATTGTTATATCATGCAAACAAAACATATTATAAGTTAGGTTCAATTAAAAGGCTCAGGACTATAAGTCACAACGCAAAAGTTACATAAGCATCTTCAAAAGTAACATGATAACAATAATTCATTCAAATCATTTGATCTTATGATTTTTAATATAATTGAACCTTAAGTTAACTAACCCAAATCATCTGGTCCGAGAACTCCAGACATGATTGAATTTAAGTTTAAACACTTAAAAGAACTGAGAACGAGTGTTAACTAACCAAAATCATCTGGTCCGAGGACTCTAGGCATTATTGAATTTAAGTTTAAACACTTAAAAGAACTGAGAACGAATGTTAACCAACCCAAATCATTTGGTCCGAGGACTCCAGGCATGATTGAATTTAAGTTTAAACACTTAGAAGAACTGAGATCGAGTGTTAACCAACCCAAATTATCTGGTCCGAGGACTCCAGGCATGATTGAATTTAAGTTAAACACTTAAAAGAACTGAAAGATAAACAGTATAAACACTTTATAGAGAGAACACATAAATTGATCAAGTAAATACTTATTAATAGTAATACCTCTTCAGGTTGTTTACATTCCAAGGATGTGGTATTACATGTTCATCCAGATCCTCTAAAAAATATGCTCCAATACCAGCTTTGGAGGTGATACGATAAGGTCCTTCCCAATTTGGCCCTAATTTTCCCCAAGCTGGATTCTTTGCTGCACCCACAACTTTACGTAACACCAGGTCACCAGGAGTTAAAGGTCTTAGCTTTACGTTGGCATCATAACCTTGCTTCAATTTCTGTTGATAGTAAGCCAACTGGACCATCGCATTTTCTCTCTTCTCTTCAATCAAGTCCAAACTTTTTGTTAATTGCTCATCATTATCCCTCGGGTTGAATGAATTGTTTCTTGATGTTGGGAAACCAGTTTCCAAAGGGATGACAGCCTCAACTCCATAAGTCATCGAAAAATGGGTCTCCCCAGTAGATCTGCGAGGCGTGGTTTTGTACGTCCAGAGTACATGTGGTAATTCCTCCACCCATTTACCTTTTGCATCATCTAGCCTTTTCTTCAGCCCACTTACTATGACTTTATTTACAGCTTCAGCCTGTCCATTCTCTTAGGGATAAGCAGGAGTAGAATACCTATTAGTAATCCCCAACTCGCCACAGTATTTTCTGAACATCTTGCTGTCGAACTGAAGGCCGTTGTCTGAAATGAGCACGTGAGGAACTCCAAATCGAGTAACGATATTCTTCCAAAAGAATCTTTTCGCATCCACATCCCTGATGTTGGCTAGAGGCTCCGCTTCAACCCACTTCGTAAAATAGTCTATGCCGACTAGGAGATATTTTTTGTTTCCCACTGCCTTGGGAAATGGTCCCACAATATCTAAGTCCCACTGAGCAAATGGCCATGGGCTAGACAGCGGATTAAGGATTCCCCCTGGTTGGTGTATGCTCGGAGCAAACTGTTGGCACTGATCACATTTTTTGACGTATTCCAGAGCCTCTCTCTACATATTTAGCCACCAATAACCTTGGATAATAGCCCTATGTGCTAAGGACCTGCCTCCAGTATGGCTTCCACAGATTCCTTCATGCAACTCTTCTAGAAATGATTCGGTTGGCTCAAGATGGACACATAATAAATAAGGGCCTAAAAAAGAACGTTTATATAGTTTATGGTCTTCAGATAACCACTAACTAGTGGCTTTCCTCCGTATCTTGTCAGCCTCCATTCTTTTCTCAGGCAGAATGTCCTCTTTTAATAATTGTATAATGGAGTCCATTCAACTGGGCCCCACCTTAATCTGATGGATTTAAGCCGCTTCTCTTGTCTCTGTGGGCTTATACAAGTCCTCAACGAGAATTACTCGAGGCAAATGTTGTGCCGAGGACGTTGCAAGCATAGCTAAAGAGTTAGCATGCGTATTGCCACTTCTGGGGACATGTAACAAATCGAAGGAATCAAACTTCAATTGTAGAAATTTAACTTGACTCAAATATCCCTACATTATTTCATCTTTTGCCTCGAATTCCCCTCTTACTTGGCTGACGACAAGCCTTGAGTCTGAGAAGAGCTTTATGGATTTTCCCCCCATTCTTTGAACCATAGCCATTCCTACCAACAGAGCTTCGTACTCGGCCTCGTTATTTGTTGCTGAAAAATTCAATCTCAAAGATTTTTCAATGACAACCTTCTCAGGGGACATCAATACTAACCCAACCCCTGAGCCTTTCTGATTCGATGCTCCATCCATATATACCTCCCAAGTCGGAAGGCCATATTAGGAGATCGTGCCAACCAATTTTTCATCCATGTTTCCAACCGGTGGTAGCTCTTCTATTTCTGGTTCGGTGAATTCAGCCACCAAATCTGCGAGAATTTGTCCTTTTATGGAGATACGAGGCATGTATTTGATGTCAAAAGCCCCCTGAATTGTACCTCACTTGGCTATTCTTCCCGTGTAATCGGCACTTCGGAGTATGGTTTTAAGCGGAAGTTGTGTAAGAACGACAACTGTATGAGCCTGAAAATAATGGGGTAGCTTACGTGTTCCAAGCACTACTACCAGGATAGTTTTCTCCAGTGGTAAATAACACACTTCGGTTTCATGCAATGACTTACTCACATAGTAAACTGGCTGTTGTACGCCACTATCAACTCGTATCAATACCAAACTTACAGCATATGGGGCTATAGTGATGTAGACAAAAAGAACTTCATCTGGCTCAGGACTAGACATGATCGGTGGCCGAGCTAGATAATCTTTGAGTTGCTGGAATGCTATGGCACACCCGTCTGTCCACTCAAAACCCTTCCATTTGTTGATTAGTAAGAAGAAAGGTTTGCATCTATCTGCTGACTGGGATATGAATCTGTTCAAAGCGGCGGTCATTCCAGTTAGTTTCTGCACCTCCTTAGGATTCTGAGGAGCTCGCAAGTTGTTAATAGCTTTAATTTGGTCAGGGTTAACTTCAATTCCTCTATGAGTGACCATGTAACCCAAGAATTTGTCTGACTCTACACCGAATGAACACTTGGAAGCATTTAGACGCAATTTGTAGTTTCTAAGAGTTTCAAAGGTAATTCGAAGGTCTCCCAGGTGCTCCGAAACCATTTTGCTTTTCACCACCATATCATCTATATGAATTTCGATGTTTTTCCCCAATAGCGACTCGAACATTCTTGTCATCATTCTCTGATAAGTGGATCTTGCGTTCTTCAACCCGAATGACATTACTTTGTAGTGGTAGTTCCCAATAGGAGTAACAAAAGTCATCTTCTCTTGATCGTCCAAGGCCAAAGGTATCTGATGATAACCCTGGAAAGCATCCAAGAAACTCATTCGAGGATGGCCGACAGTAGCATCTACTAGCTGGTCTATCTTGGGCATAGGAAATGGATCCTTGGGACAAGCCTTATTTAAGTCCGTGAAATCAACGCATACTCGCCACTTCCCACTCTTTTTCTTCACCACCACAGTATTTGCTAACCATTCAGGGTAGAAAACTTCCTTGATAGCCCCAGCTTGCTTAAGTCTAGTTATTTCCTCTCGGACTGCTTCGGCATGCTCTTTGGATGGACGCTGAGGAGACTGCTTCTTGGGGACGATTGATGGATTAACATTTAAATGATGACAAATAAATTCTGGATCTACCTCTGGGGCCTCGTAAGTATTCCAGGCAAAGACATCAATGTTCTGTTTAAGGAACTCAACCAGCTCTTCTCTCTCTTGCTGGGGTAGTTGGGACCCAATTTGAAAAAAATTTTCCGAATCATCCCCTACAGTAATCCTCACAAGATCTTTACACTTTGCTTCCTCGGCTGGCCTATCGATGGATAACACCGGGGGTTTTAACTACTATAACTCTTTCTCTCTACGAGTCATAGGTTCAGCTTCGAGCCTATGTCGGATGGCTGTAACCATGCACTGCCGCGCCATGGCTTGATCACCCAGTATTTCTTCAATCTGTCCTTCGAATGGGTATTTAACCTTCTGATGCAGAGTGGAAGAAACTGCTCCCAAAGTATGAAGCCAAGGTCTAGCAACAATTGCTATATAAGGAGAGTATGCATCCACAACGATAAAATCTACCTCCACCGTCTCCGAGCCAGTCTGCACAGGCAATCTAATCTGACCCTTTGGGATAATAACCTTCCCTTCAAAACTCACCAGAGGAGAACTGTAGGGCGTCAGATCCTCAGCTCTTAAGCTCAGCTCCTTGTAAAGATCAAGATACATTATCTCAGTTGCGCTGCCTTGATCAACCGTTACTCTCTTCACGTAATAACCCCCAATTCGGAGGGTGATCACTAAGGCATCATCATGGGGCTGAATAGTTCCAACCTTATCTTCATCTGAGAACCCCATGATCAGGGGCCGTTCTACTCTAGCTCTCTTCGGTTCGTGACTAGTGTCCTCAGAAGATAGGCGAGCTACAGACATTACTCTAGATGGACACGATCCTGTTCTGCCAGGTGCAACGAAGATAACGTTAATAGTTCCCAGGGGGGTACTGAAGGAATCTCCCTCTGAGATCCAGAGTTGGCTCGTCCCCCCAGACCGCTAGAATGGTGTAGCAACTGCTTCAATTTGCCCTCTCGGATAAGTTGATCCAAGTGATCCCACAAACTCCTACAATCCTCCGTTGTGTGGCCATGATCCTGATGATATTGGCAATAGAGGTTACGGTTTCGTTTTTCGGGATTTCCCACCATCTTGTTGGGCCATTTGAAAAAGGGTTCTTTCTTAATTTTCTCTAATACCTGATGCACTGGCTCTCGGAATACAGCTTCGACCACATGGTTGTTGTTTGACCCTGATTGCTCTACATAATCCCTTCTCGGCCGGTTGTTATTGTATCTGTCCGACCTAAAATCTCTCATTTCTTGAAGGATAACCTTAGCTTTCCCTTTTCCCTATTGTTGATCGTTTTCTATCCTCTTGTACTTATCAACTCGATCCATTAACTGTTGTAAATTGGTGACAGGCTTGCCTGTCAAAGATTTTCTCAAACCGTGCTCGGGTGGGAGGCCGACCTTAAAAGTTCTAATAGCGACTTCATCAAAATCGTCATCAATTTCGTTGAACATCTCCCAATACCTTTCAGCATATGCCTTCACAGACTCCCCTTCCCTCATTGTCATAGACAGTAGGGAATCTAAGGGCTGAGGAACCCTACTGCATGTAATGAACCTGAAACAGAATGATTGGGTAAGTTTCTTGAAAGAACTGATGGAGTTCATTCTTAGCCCATCAAACCATCTCATCGGCATCGGTCCCAAACTGGATGGAAATACTCTGCACAACAAGGCTTCGTCCTGAGAATAGACAGCCATCTTTTGTTTGAACTAGCTCACATGCTCTACAGGATCCATGCGTCCGTTATACATGGTGAACGTGGGCTGATGAAAACGCCTGAGGAGCTTTGACTTTTCTATTCCCCGAGTGAAGGGTGATTTAGAAATCTGGCTTAGAGCTTTCTTCATAACATTAGTTCCTACTCCCCTCCTAGATGGACTCCTTCGCCTCCTCTTGCGAGAATGTTCCTCCTCACAGGAATAAGATTCACTAGGTAGAGTTCCTGATCGTTGTCTGTAACTTGCATCTTCGTCGTCATTGGAAGAAACGTCAGAGTTGGACGGGGTTTGTTTTCATTGTGCTCGACGAAGTCTCTTTTTTAGATCATCAATTTCTCGTTGCATAGCTTTTTCATTAGCTTGCTCATGTATTAAGTGACTTCTTCGTCGATAACCACTTCCACCTGTGTGGAGCGTCTGCAAGCTACCTTCCTGTTGGTTGTCCATGTCATCTCCATGCTCAAGGTCGTGAAGCTCACCTTGTTGATGAGCGTTAGCTAATTCTGCATGGTGCGGACTTGTTTGGTGTGGTCCTGATCCCACCATAACCGTTATAATCCACTTGAGCACTAGTTCTTCCCACAGACGGCGCCAATTGTAGGGTAACAAATTGCAGCCCAAACCCAAAAGGAATGGGTTATAAGCCCAATAAGCCCAATACAATAAATTTGTAAGAGAGTGGGTGAAAGAACTGGGTTTTTAATGGGTTGTATAACGGTTAATCGAGGTTACAAACGTGTCCGAGCAGGAAAGAATACATAATTTAGGATGTAAAATAAGTCCGAGGAGATAGTTGTGAGGTGAAGTTACTATTTTTGAAAATTAGTTCTTCACTGTGCTACGGTAATTCTTTTCTAGTCTCTCCTGTTCAATAATTTTCGATCCCCCTTTTATGGAGGGTTTCTCCCATTATATATTCCCCTCCAAGCCATTTCCATCGTCCACTTGTTTATCATCCAACCCTCTACTCAAGTATCTGTCCTATTGAGCAGCTTTTCTAGTTTTCTGTGAGCGGTAGTGGTTGAAAATATTGTTCAGAGGTCTTCTCCACATTAATGCGGCCAGGAAAGCTGCTGCAGTGCATTTAATGCGGTGGTAGCAGCTTTTCCCCAAGATATTTCCGTGATCTTATCACTTCCTTATGCACCTGAAGTCTATCTTCGTTGCTAAAATCTCCTGGAAGATTACCCAAGTCAAGCAAAAACTTAACTGACTGACATTTGTCAGGTCCGAAGAGGATAACCCTCTCGAACTACTGCTTTCGAACATTTCCTTGCACGACCATCCACTATGGGGCCTTTCCAAACATTTGCTCCTCCTCGGACGCATTTTTGTTAGTAAATGGGGTTTAAGGCCCAATATAAGAGTTGAAGCCTTTGCCCCCACAATAACTGCTTAGAAAAATTTTGAAAAAATATTTTTTAAGTAGTTAACCAAAACTTTTGGTGATAGAACTTGCAGCCACTTCATTTTGGAAACTAGAGAAAAAGTAAAAGAGAACATAAATTTCAATATTAAAAAGGAAAGATATAACCACCGCACACTCTTGGTGTGATGGTCATTTTACAAGTATAAGTGCTTGTAGGGTGTGAAGGATTAAGGCCCGGGGTTCAAGTCTCCAAGAGAAAGTTTCACACATATACAATTAGATTAGGTTAGAATGAAAATTTTATCTTGTATATATAAAAAAAAGGAAAGAGATAAAAAAGGATAAAATTTAGGATTTTGAAACATCAATAGTTTTGGAAGTTAGTGATATATTTTTAGCAAATTACTCTTAAGTTTTATTTCTGTTTAAACGTTGTAACAAACTAACAATAAAGTCCTACTCCATATTTAGCCTTAAAGTGCTACAATAGGTTACCTTTTTAGAAGCTTGGATGGAGGATCTTTGCTCTTCTCTAATTATACTATTCTCACAATTTCACGGTTAAAATTTTATTCTGTGCAGAGATATTTTTACTACAGTAAAATTAGTATATTACCCAAGAGAGAAGAGCAAAAAAAGAAGAGAATCTAGGGAAAATGAGAGGTGGACCCAGTTAACTAACAGCCATGTCAGCCACATTAGCACTATTCTCTGGTTCTACTTGGACCATTCAGTGACCAAAATGTTTTATTTTTTTTTATTTAAATATTCTCAGATCTACATGATTAGAAAACGAGCAAAACTTAGATATGATTGACACCTGTCAAATTAAATAAGTCAAGTAACAGACGTTAACACCCGTCTCTGTTCAAAAAAAAAAAAAAAACACCCGTCTCTGTTTTTTTCTTTTTCTAGTTCATCGTCCTTTTCAGCACCTAGAATTCAAAACACATAGTTATATAAAACATTGTATTTAGTCTTTTTTCTTTTTGTTACCAAACACATAGGATGAGTTCAAATGTAAATAAAGGGTTTAATGGAGAAAATCGCCCCTTTATCCTTCTTTGCTTGAAAAATTTCAGGGTTTGAAAGTTTGTCGATTTACAGAAGCCAAGGAGATCTTGTGATATTGTGCATGAGAAAATACGAACCAGACCCTTTGTCATTCTTTGCTTGATTTTGATTAGAACTCTAATAGCCACCTGGGTTCTTCTCAGATTGTGCGTCTGAGAGATACGAAGCTATCAGGCTATCAGATTTCTTGCCCAAGGAGACGAAAAAAAAAAACAGAAAAGTGACGGTGTTAACGTCTAGACAGGTGTCAAATAATTAAAAGGTAAGGTAGCTCAGCAATACGTATTTAAGTTTTGCCCTTAAAAAAAAAAGGCTGTGTCTTTCTCATTATTTTACTTTACGTAGCTTAAGTTCATTGCAATTTTCTCTTCTCTCTTCTCTGAGAATTCCAAATTTTCTCAGTCACAGCAATGGCTTCAACAGCCACAGAAAGCCTTTCAAAACTCGACCTCAATGCTGATTTCGCCTCCTCTGCTCCTAATCTGCAGCACAACCTTCACCTTCTCTCCCCTCAACAGGTCCCCTTTTCACTCCTCTCTCTCTCTCTCTCTCTCTCTGTATATATTTGTTTGTGTGTTTGTATAAATACATGTGAATTTTGCAAAAAAGTTTCCACCTTTATATGTAAAATGGAGTACAATTTTGGTGGGAGTGTTTTATTAGATTTGTTTATCGAATTTTTGGGATGGTGGTGGTGTGGCAGATTGAGCTGGCGAAGATGTTGCTAGAGACAGGGCAGACCCATTTGTTTGAGCATTGGGCTGAGCCTGGTGTTGAAGATGATGAAAAAAAAGCTTTCTTTGATCAGGTATCTTCTTTTTTCTTTTCTTTTTTTTTGCTTATTATGGTTTGGGAATTTAGAATTATCTGAAGATTTAGATTTTCACATGGATTTTTTTTGTTTTTGTTTTTTGGTTGGTGGATCTATATATAGAAATCTGTGAATTGTTTTAGGATTGAGAATGAATTTGTAGAGTGAGATTGGAGGAGTTCCTGGCTCATAATATGGGGTTTTGGTTTCTTTTATATTGTAATGGATTTGAAGCGAATTTTAAATGTATACACAGCAAGAGCTCAACTAGCACCTTCTGGTGCTTCCAATGGAGACGTTTGGGGTTCAAATCTCTTCTCTTCACAATTATAATAATTGAATTATCAAAAGAAAAAATGTATACTCAAGTTCATGTAAAACGATGTTAAATAAGGGGCAGAACCACATAGAAGGTTGGGGGGCAGAGCCATCCCAAAATTCTCAAATAATAGATTTTTACACCTAAATTTACCTAACATTTTTGAAAGATACATGATGCCCCCTTCCCTCCCCAATTCTTAAAATTCTAGTTCCACATAAGAGAAAGATCATATGGGATTTGATTTGCAAACTAATCTGGCTTTGAAGAAACAGAATTGGGTCGAGTTGCACAATAAAATGAAAAAAAAGCAAATGTTGTTGTCAGATGTGACTGGGATTTAGAACTTAGAAGAGTTAGTGTGCAGTGAAAATCTGTGCAGATGGTATGCTAAATAATGTGGTTGGCAGATCTCTCTTAATGACATTGAGCGCATACTTTTCTTTTTTGGGCACAAATTCCTATATTTTTATTAGGCCTAAGGTACTCCATTTTTTTTTTTTTTAATTATGATTTATCGATTATTGGACATAAGTTACATTAGTTGAAATGGCATAAGTGAGTTGGTTTGAATTAAACTTGAGAAGCCACTAATTAAGGAGACAAATTTTTGTTACCGATTTACAGATTGAGATTAAACATGCCAGCAGGTTCTTATTGCTCATTAAAATGTCCCACAGATAATTCAAAAAAATTTCTTTTGTTAATATATATATATATATATTTATATATATAATTTCTGAGTGCATGTATATATTTCTCAATGAAATGAAAAATGAATTTTGATTTAGTAACACCAATGCCTTGAGTGAGGACCTTCTTTTTCCTCCCTAAAAAGAGCTTGTGTTTTCATCCTGCTTCTTTTTTCATTTAAGTTCTGTTTTTGGTTTCCGAATTGGCCCTTAACAATAGTCATTGTTTGAGTGGTCTCGGGCATGGGGATTTACTAATAGTAACTCCATGGCTGAGTTTTTGGTTTTATTAAAAAAACAAAAACCTCCATGATTGAGCTTTTAAAATCAGTCTTTTTGTGCATAACCTTTGTAATTCTTTCACCTCCTTTGTGTTTACTACTTTACTTCAATGTACATGAAGTAGTCTTTTTCAATAAAATGATTATTTACTTATAAAAAAATAAATAAACTGGATCTTAACAATGGCTCTTCATGTGCTTGATTAATTCTAAATTAGCTATTTGTCTTTCTATTTCTTCTTCTAATTGCAATTTTATTTCAGGTGGCTCGGCTTGATTCAAGCTATCCTGGAGGTTTGGCATCTTATATTAAAACTGCCAGAGAACTCTTGGCAGATTCAAAAGCAGGAAAGAACCCTTTTGATGGCTTCACACCTTCCGTATGTGAATACAGATCTCATGCTTATAAATTCATGAATGAGGCCTTCAATCTAAACTGGCACAAAAACCTAGCATAAATGCAGCATACTATTTGCACAGAGACATGCAAACACATGCAAGTTTGATTTTATAATAAATGGAAAATTCTATAATATCAAATTCCACTTTAGTGCTCTCATCTAATTGGAATATTAATCATTTGGTATGCGTAAATCTGTACACCCTGCCACCTGAGCATTTTCTGTTGTCACTCAGAAGCATCCAGTGTGCTTCTTAAAGACCTCGGGTCTGAAGGTAGGGAGTCCAAAACACAAGTGCTACAGGTGTGCACGGGGATATAGGAAGTTCATGTTCCTTCTATGTGACATGTGTGGTATACTATGTCATCTAGTAGTTTTAGAACATAACGACTTGGTTCCATGGAGTACTTGTCTAAGGGTATGTTTGGACCAGAAATATTCCAGCCACCTTCTCTCTCCTCTCCCTGCTCCATCTCCCTCCATCCAAACAGAGGGTAATGTCGGTTTTACTACTGTTTAGAATTATGGCGATATTGATTCTAAAAAAAAAGGAATTATGTTTATGTTACTTTTCCATTAGGGCAGATGGTGTGTTCTGGAGGAGACCTATTAATTTCTTTTGAATTTTTTTGATTCGTCAAAAACAAAGTGATACATAAGTTTTATAATTATTATTATTATTATTTCTGACTTAGTTTAGTCAGCTAAACAATAAAAATGTGTAAATACTTGGAACATCTAAAGTAATCCTATTTGTATGTATGAGTTCTTTTTGTTTGGGCAATACATTCATCCTCAATCTTGATCCCTTGTACTTCATCTATACAAATATGGTTCAGATATTCAGTAAGAAGTATTGAGCCCACAATTCCCTATTGTTTAACAGATTAATAAAACTTGTCTGATATATGAGTAAATAATTTTGCAGGTTCCAAAAGGTGAAGTTCTGACTTATGGTGACGACAACTTTATCAATTTTGAGGACATGGGCGTCAAGGAAGCCCAAAAAGCCGCATTTGTTCTTGTTGCAGGAGGGCTTGGGGAACGTCTGGGATACAATGGAATAAAGGTAATTGCAATATAATTGTTATGGTAGTTCTTTTAGATCTTTTTTTTTTTCCTTGTGTTTCTCCTGTATACCTCCTGTTGACTTGGATTCGCGTCATTTTATTTTAATAAAATTTTCTGTTATTCATGCAAAAATTAGTTCTTTTGACTCCTAAATTTTTTTTATTACTTATAAAATAAAATGGAATAAAGGTAACAAGTCCTTGGTTATATTTAGTTCTTTGGTGGATTGTAATGTTTTTAATTTCATCAATTTGGAAAACCAACATAATTTTATACCATCAGGGTCAGCTACATCTATTTTGTCCTTGTTGGCTTAACACTTAACCATCAATTTCGTCTTCTTCTAGCCCTGAATTGTCCTTTTATACCCCATTTTTTTCCCTTTTCTTTTGGTGTCTTTGAAGTTTAAATTGAATTGAATCTCCTAGTAGTTTGTCCCTTGTTATAAATTCTCTAGGTCATATTTTGTTGCTTGATTTTCTCCCATTTTGCCCCCAATTTTAAGCAATTTAAAACTTCTTACTATTGCATTTCTTGTTGTATCCTTATTGGTATGCACATGTTTCTTGACCCAATATCCCCTGGAAGTAATTTATGTCTGGCATATGGTCATTTTAATTATTTATGTTCAAATTTCATTGCTCATATGGGTCTGTTTGTGTGTAATTGATCCCATTATTAGATTAGTAGATGCATGTGAACTTACATGAAAGCTAGGTCTTATAGTTAATATGACAGGGCACTTGTACTAGCAGGCTGTTCACTTATTTACCCATATTTTGATTAAAAATGGTTCCAATATCTTCAGCTGATTGTCTTTACCACTTGCAGGTGGCTCTTCCAGCAGAGACCACTGCAGGAACGCTTTTCTTACAGAATTACATTGAGTCTATTCTGGCTCTTCAAGATGCTAGCTGCAGACTCACACAAGGTTTGTTACCATCCAATGGTTATGTCATGTCATATATAGAGACTGGGGTTAGAATTCTATCTTGATATTTTTTACTTTTTCAGTTTTTCCTAAATTGCCATGCACCATTTATTATCAATCATTAGTGCAAAACCTTCACAGCAAAAAGATAAACAGAAAATTTTGATACTATGTGAATGCTGGAAAGAGGACCGATTATCTCTGATGTCATATGTTGGAGTCCTCTAAAACCATATCAGATAAAATTGTAAGATGCCAGTAGGAACAGAACAGGATGTAGTACCATCTCCTTAGGCAGCTTCTGTCATTCTAAATAGTTTCCTCTCTCTCTCCCAGAGTTTTCTTCTTCTTTTTTAGAGATCCTGTTGACTTCAAAGACTCTGTGTTGTGCCATGTGAGACCAAATAACTTGAAACTTTGAAAAAAAAGTTCAAATGGAAGATATAAATGAACAGTCAATTAGTACTTGAAAATTTGAGGCCAATGAGTATGAGCTCTAGTTCAACTGGCTACTCCTTCCCAATGAATGTGCCCTCCACATAATCAAGCACTCATATAGATGATGCATCAGTAAGACAGGACATTGCAAGAATTGCTCATTATTTTTTAACTAAATCCATTTTTTAAAATAATTAAGTAGAAAATATTGAATAAAAATGAAAAAAAAAAAAAAAAATTCCTCACTACTTCAGTTGTCCTGCCCAAAACTCATTTAAGTCAGTTGAACCTATCAAACATCTTATACCCAAAGAAACCAACTAAAGGCCTGCGTGATGCTCTTCCATATACCACAACCCTGGGTTATATCTATGTGTTCTGGCCTGCTTAAAGGACCCATATTTTTCCACAATTATTATGCGTTAAGTTTCCCCCTCCATAAATTCCTTAGCATCTCTCAAATTAGGCAGTTCATCAAGACAAAGGTCATAATTATACTATCTTTTACCTTGTTGAGACCTTCCTCTTATGTGCAAAGGTAGCAACTGCAACCTCATAATTAGATACTCCACTCAACTCACATAAGCTTAATCCCAAAATGTTGGGTTGGGTTTGCACGAATCCTTTATCAACTAACTAGGGTGGGTTGTCTGAATCCTTTATCAACAAATTGCAGTCAGCTGTATATATGTTTTTCCGCCACTCTACCCTATTTGAAGCCATCATCTTGTCATCTTTTTATTTATTACCTCATTCTTCATGACTTCTATCCTGGTCTTAGTTGTCTTTCTCATCCCTTTCATGGAACTTAAATCAGATCACTTTTTTTTCATTAGTGCAACTATTGATCTCCTTAGCACTTGGCAGACCACCTTGGGCGACTCACCCTCACCTTTTCCTTAATAGGTGCCATCTCCACCTCTGAACAGATATCTTTATTCCGTATTTTATCTCTCTTGGTACTTCTATTCATCTATCTAAATGTCTTAAGTAATTGGGCATCACTTGGTTAATGAAGACTAGTATGTGAGGGTGATTATTGCATTAACCTACTTCCTATCTTTTTCTTTTGTGTTTGAAGTAATGTTGATTTTTGTTTGTAGATGATGGTCAGACAAAGATTCCTTTTGTTATAATGACCTCCGATGACACACATGCACGTACCATAGAGCTATTAGAATCAAATTCTTATTTCGGAATGGAACCTACGCAAGTGAAACTTTTAAAGCAGGTATGTGATGGGCCGTTGAAGTGTTATGGAGAAAGCTTATTGTACTTGTAAAATGGCCTCATTGAAATGCTGAGTTTCTATGTATTACAGGAAAAAGTTGCATGCTTGAATGATAATGATGCCAGGCTTGCAGTTGACCTACGTAACAAATATAGAATTCAGGTAGCCATCACATTAAGTGTACTTCATAATTTAGTCTTTGACATCAGATTAGAATTTTTTAATAAATTTTAAGGTCTCTGTAATTACTCTAACCTTGGAACCTCATGGTATATGTGTTTACTTAACCTTTTTCTTTTTGTGATAGACAAAACCTCATGGCCATGGTGATGTGCACGCACTTCTCTTTTCTAGTGGCATTCTGAAAGTTTGGTAATTCTCAAAAGCACACCTAGTTTCTGGAATTTGTTATTGTCCCTATGAGTTCATCCTTATGCTCACTGTATAACTGTTGCCAAGAGCTTTGTAGCTCAACTAGCACCTCTTGATGTTTCCAACAGAGATGTCTAGGTATAAGTCCCCTCACTCCCAACGGCTGATTTATTAAAAAAAAAAAAAAGGTCACTGTATAATTGTCACTGCTCATCTTGGTCTACTTGTTTGATTACAACTATGGGCTCTTAATTAATTGATCTCGTGTGAGTGTGCTCTCACATGCATCTAATACTGGTTGGAACACTTGAAAATATTTGAACTTCTAGCAGATTGAAAGCCACTACATAACAGTAAACTATAGCTAATAGCTACATCTTTGTTTGGTAAACAATAATAATGATTTATGCCTCACAGTTATCTCCTGTTAACATTATTTTTGTGAGCCTATCTGAAGTGTAAATTGATAGGTTTACAGTCCTTTTATCAATTGGAAGTTTAATAGCCTAAGGTTACCTTCAGAATTTTAGTACTGTATACAGTGAAAGTGTCCCGTAATGTGTTTTGATTTCAAATTTGGCATTGTAATATGCACTTTCATGATTGTAATAGTGGTTCATGATTATTTCAGGCGTGATGCTGGATTGAGATGGGTTCTGTTCTTCCAAGATACAAATGGACTTCTCTTCAAGGTTGGTTGTTTCAATATTTCATTCTTTAATCCAAATATGTCTTATTATTTATAGCTTGATTATAAGACCAAAGCACTGATCATTGTTTACTTGTTTGTGTAGGCAATTCCAGCTGCTCTGGGTGTAAGTGCTACCAGACAATACCATGTTAACTCTCTTGCTGTTCCACGCAAAGCAAAAGAAGCTATTGGAGGAATTACCAAACTTACTCATGCTGATGGTATTTTGCTATTTTATTGAACGCATGTTTTTTTGGTTCATTACTGTCAACTTGCATCATTACTGTCTTTGCCTGGATGTTATTTGCATGGATCTTAGACTGTAGTAACAAAGCTATAGTTACTGACCCATCATTCAATAACATGAATGAAGACTCAAAAGTCATGTCTTATATATATGTTTGCATTATCAATAAGATAAATGCTGTGTCCTGACACTTAATGAAAAGGAGGCCCAGGGAGTGAGAGAAGGATAGGTAATAGAGAATATGTCACTGAAAAGATGTTGAAAATCCTCGAAACTTGTAATTCATTTGTTCAATGCCTTCTTCCTTGTGCTGCAGGGGAAGATAAAAATTGCCATATCGGTCTAGATTCTTACCAGTTCTACAACTTTGTTACTATGCTTAATTCTTTGTATAAAACATTGTATATACTTGTGAAACTTACATTTATTGTGGCATCCATTTCGACAATACCGTTCCTGTTCTAGTCTTTAATCATTCACCTATAAAATTGTTCCAGGGAGGACAATGGTGATCAATGTGGAATACAATCAGCTCGACCCTCTGCTTAGAGCAACTGGAAATCCTGATGGAGATGTTAATTGTGAGACTGGCTATTCTCCATTCCCAGGAAATATAAATCAAGTAATCTTCTTCAACAAATTCATAATCTTTTTTTTTGCTTTAATTTATTGGATTTGGCATTTTCAACTTTAATATGAGTTCTGCTGAGTATGCTGGAAAATTCACTAATATTTTCAGCTGCTAATGAAAATCTCATGATAAGTTTTCAGAATTTCCCCCACCGCATTAGCGGGCAACTGAATGGGGGTGGATATATCCAGTAAAGACTTCTGTATATAACTAATACTATGTATCATATTAATAAATTTGGTTACCTGAGCAGAAAAATTGAGAACTAGTATGTAATTTCATAAATTTGGTTACCAAAGTGTAAAAGCTGAGAACTAGAGTGGAAATTGGTAGAGAGTAGTGTCTCATATATTCCCTTCTTCCCATCTCTCTCTCTCTCTCTCTCTCTCTCATGGATGTTTAAAGACATTTACAATTTCATTACCATGCATGCTGGGATCTATGTAGCCATGGAATAATGTCATCACAACACAATGATAACAAAAAGTTTATAAAAAAGGAGGATAAATATAATTTTACTTGGATTTTTTGATAAATTTACCAATCCTAACAACATCAATTCTTTCTTTTTAAATGAAAACTGATAAATTACTATTGTACTAAAAGCTTAAGCCATTAGAAAATGATAAATTTAATCATTTAAGCATTGTTCTAACACCTTCCCTCGCTCATGGGTTTAGACTCTCTTTTGTAAGTGAGACCTAACACGTGAGATTTTTAACTTTTTAATGGAAGGTAGATTGGAGACATGATTTGAACTCAAGACTACATCCTCTATTAGAAATCATGAATCTAATCATTTAACATTATTCTAATAAATATTACCAAAGGTATCATTGAATTAGCATAAGATTACAATATCATATATCTTGTTTTTAGTATTTGATTCAGATTTTGATATACTGCACATCTATTTAAAGGAACTGTTGTATGCTTAGGCTTGACTTGTTTGTCTCTTATTTTTCCCAGTTGATTTTGGAACTTGGTCCTTACATTGATGAACTCACAAAAACAGGAGGTGCTATAAAGGAGTTTGTTAATCCAAAGTAAGTCTTCTGTACTTGCTACCTTAGAACTTCTAATTTATCTACATGGTTTTTCTACTATGTTTAAGTGCTTTCAGTTATAAATCTCTAAAAATATTATAAATGCATTTTTATCTTTTGACTTGGTTTATTTGTGAAAATTTCCCAACCCCAATACCTCACACCTCACCAGTAGAACAATGTGGGCTTTAGAAATTGTACTGAAATAGAAAGAGTGACAACAGTTCATCTGTCTGATTGGTTAACTGGGTTAGTCGCATCTTACATATATTAAATTATAAATTTTCTAGTTTCTTGTTTTACCCTCTAGCATTGGAGAAATGTCATTCTTTCTTGATTTCTTTTTTGCTCACAGAAATGTGTAGGGATTAAAGCAGTTATACTTTAGTGGAACACTATGTAGGAAGCTGCTTTCATTTCGGACTCCCTGGCAGGCCATATCTAATTTAGATTCAGCATGTCTGTTTATTCATTTTGGGAAATTGTTAAAGAACCCAATGAAATTGTTAAAAAATCATCTTCTTTAAGCATACCAAATATCCTATCAATACATCTCCAATAGCTATTCGATCCAATAACTTCCATATTTATATAAATAATCTTCAATTTACAGCAGTATATAGATAGGATACCTACCGATCTCTGGTTGACTTGATTTTTGGCAAGCATGATGGGCATTGAGAGAACATGAATTACCAAAATGGTCTTGTTTGGTGTCAACAGACTCCTGTAATCTTTGTGTGCATGTGGGTGTGTGTGCAATGTTGCAAATACATACTAGTTCTACTTTTGGTTTGTCATTAAATCCTATATTCTATTGTATCTTACTGCAGATACAAAGATGCTAGCAAAACTTCATTTAAATCCTCGACAAGACTGGAATGTATGATGCAAGACTATCCAAAAACTTTGCCTCCATCAGCAAGAGTTGGATTCACGGTAATTTATTCTTTCTTGAGTGAATAAGTGGATTTTCAGCAAGTTGAAACCACTTACAATCCGACACATTTTTTGTTAAATTTGATTGCTTAGATGTTTAGGTGGATTTGGTGTTTACATTGTTTTGTGATGGCATATGCTATAAAGGCATTGCCACTATTGTGGCGCTCACTGTTTACTCAATAGTTATTCTGCGATGATTAGGTGATGGATGCATGGCTTGCTTATGCACCTGTGAAGAACAACCCTGAGGATGCTGCTAAGGTAAGAATATTGTATAAATATTTTGTTAGAATGCTATTCTGGAGGGTTTTCTAAAAAAAAAATGAAACTTCTTTTCTGACTAAGACAAGTTATATTCTGATCTGATGGTTTATTAAATAATTTTTTTTTTATTTTATAAAAGTGTGATACAGTGCATTTCCTTGATTGATGGCATGGGGATTTTATGATGTTGGAACTAATTAAAATTCATGCCACAGTATAAGACAGACTACCCCCTTTTTTCTATGACAACATTTTACGTACGTTTATATGGTCAATATATGCTCCTCCATGCAAGAGATCCTCAATTATCAAGTGGTAAACACAATGTGACGGTTTTGTTAAAGAAGATATTCAGAAGTATTGCCTCATTTTATGCAAATTTGTGGTCAGTAACGCACTTCCATTGTTGAAACAATTGTTTGAACCATCCTGGAAATTATATCATCCGTATTAGGTATTTGTATCTATACATAGATTGCTTGATACAGTGTTACGATTAATTCACTTAATTTTCCCAAATTAACCAATATGTGATCTACTATCGTGTTATCAAGTGCCTCCAAAGATGTTAGATGTTTTTTAAGTCCCTGTTTAGCTACACTTAGTTATTTGTCTAGATATAACTTCTTAAAGCCTCACTTTTTTCTATGTGCAACTATACTTTTACAGAACTTATTTTCAGGCCTATTAGTCTCTTTGGTAGTGTTTACAAAATTTTTGATAGGTTTTGGAAAATAGGTTGACATAGGTGTTAGAAAAGGTAATTTCCAGCTCTCAAAATGCTTTTGTGGGGTTCGAGGGAAACCTAGTTCAGCACCTCTTGTGGTGCTTGGGCACTAGGTTCAAACTCTACTGCCCAGCACTTTTTTGGGGTGGCATTGGAGACGAACACAAATTCCATTTGATAAATTACGATAGTGTGTGTGGGGATTAGAAAACTTTTGTTATTTATCAAGCCTTGGTTGGAAAGTGGTTGTGGCCTTATGTGAGGAAAGGGGCAGATTGTAGAGGAAGGTGAGTGACAACAAATATGGTATTGTTTAGGATGAATGGTGTAATGATGTTGTGCAAGGCTCCTATTGAAAAACATAAGAAATGGACAGAACAAAATTGATCATTCTCAACTAGAGGTGATGGTGCCAGAATTCATTTTTGGAAGGATCACTGGATTGGTAACAATGAGTTCAAGCACAAGTACCCTGAGTTGTGCAGACCTGCTAGAGGCAGAGATGCTCTTGTAATAGAAAATATGGAAATGGCTTAATGGAAAACTTCATTGGAATCTCGATTTATTAGAGAAGCTTAGGATTGGGAGGTAGAATTGTTGGATTACTTTATAATGTGTTGTATGTAGTTAATGTTGACCAAGAGGGAGATGATAGAATGCTGTGGCTTCCGTCAACTAAGTATGGATTCCAAATTAAAAGCTTTTATAGGGTACTAAGATCTGGAGGTGAGGGGGTTGCCTCTTTCCATGGAGGAGAGCATTTGGAAGGTTAGAGCTCCATTTAAATGTGGAGCTCCATTAAAGTTACTTCCTACACTTGGATTACAGTGTTAGGGAAAATCCTAATGACGGATAATTTGAGAAAAACAGGGGTAATAATTGTGGATTGGTATTGTACGTGTAAATCCAATGGGGAGTACGTGGATCGTCTTCACTGATATTGTTCGTCATTAGAATGGTCATTTGTGGATGGCTGCCCCCACATTGCTTGATATGGTGTTTATGGAGGGAGCAGAACAAGTAGAGTTTCAAAGATATAGAGAAAACCATACCTGATCTCAAATTATTTTTCTTAAGAACTTTGTTGGATTGGATGTTTGTTCTTGATTTGATAGATTTATGTAATTGATTGATTATATGGTCCCTAGTTGTATACTCCCTACATACTTGGGCAACTCTTTTTTTTTATATCAATAAATTTTTAATTACTTATATAAATAAATAAATAATTAAAAAAAAAAAAAAATCGTCACTGATATTGTTTTCTCTTTGGAGTTGTGGGATCTACTCTTATGATGTCTAATTCAGTTACAGCTATGTTGGCCTCTTGGAAGGTGAATTTGGGCAAAACTCAATAGTGGTGAAATTTGAATGGTAGCTTCATTATTCCTAATCTGGTGTTACTTTTGAGTGAAGGGAGTCACTGGTGCCACCTATCAAGTTTTCTTTTCTCAAGACTTTGGATGAGTAGACATAAAATTCCATTCAACTCTCCACTTTTCATTTCATGGACTTCTCAAATGATTATTGTTCAGAATTTAATTTATTTTTTCTTCAAATTTGTTATTGTTTTCTTTTTTGCTCTTTCTTTGTATACACCCCATGAATTAGAATAGCGCTTCTTTTTGTGATTTTTTAATAAAAAATTATTACTTATATGTAAAATGGTGAAAAAGTACACAAAACCACTGTGATTTCTCCATAAATCATGGAATCTCCTACTGGCAGTTTTCAGAATAACATGTAACCTCCTTGTAGCTCAAGCCGATCTATTAACAGAAAAGATGACCCTGAAAGATAATGTACTCTTTTCATTTATCTTCTAGGGCTTGTATATATTGCGGTCATAACTCTGAAAATAATTGACAACGAAACTGAATAACCCATTCATGTTACTTGTTATGGATAGATATATCTGTTTTTTTATTACTCATTCATATTTATGCATGCATTTCCCTTTTTTTTGGTAGCTCCATGCTGCCTCCATCCAGAAACCTCGGTCTGTCAATATTGAAAGTATTTGTTTACCTTTATTTTATTTTTTTGTGCAAGACTATTATTTGAATGGTTTAAGTGTTTAGCAATTCCGTATCCTTTATCTTCTTTTCTTAACTAGGTTTAAATGTGAACTTGGGTTTAAGTTCAGTTTGATTTTATTTCTTATCATCTACTTAAATTTTTAATTGAAGGTACCAAAAGGAAATCCATATCATAGTGCAACTTCAGGAGAAATGGCCATCTATCGTGCAAACAGCCTTATTCTTAGAAAGGTGAGTAATATCATAATTTATTATCAAGTGTTACTAATCATGGTGCTGACTAAGGGCACTTGCCATTGTACCACTGTGTTAACTTTATGTGTAAACTCTAGTAGATGTGAAATGTGAGTAGTTCAGTTGTTGGTAAACAGGGCTGCCTGAAAAAGAACGCAACATAATCTACACAAATCTAGAGTGCTTGTAGATTTTGAACCTCTCTCTCTCTCTCTGTGTGTTTGAATTATGGGGGTTCTTTTTGTCTGTCTACCAGGTTGGTGTCCAAGTTGCCGATCCTGTAGTACAGGTGTTCAATGGGCAAGAGGTAGAAGTGTGGCCTTGTATCACATGGAAGCCAAAATGGGGTCTTACGTTTGCGGAAATCAAAAGAAAAGTTTGTGGAAGTAGCACCATTTCTCAGAGGTCAACCATGGTCATTAAGGGCCGTAATGTCTTTCTTGAGGATCTCTCCTTGGATGGCGCTCTGCTCATTGATGCTGTTGATGATGCAGAGGTAAGTTAAGACAATCTGATAGCAAAGATGGATTAGAAAATTACTAATAGACACACCTTGCCCATGTGGCGAAATTTGATGTTCTCTTTATTTTTTCTTTCCTTGACAGGTTTCTGGTTGCATGCTACTTTTCTTTTACCTTGTGAATGTACATTTGTTTTACATGTTCCAACTTATACCCTTCAAAAAGTCTCTTTATTATCATGAGTGTAGCAAATATAGCCTAATTAGTGTTATTTTCCTAAATTTGTAATTAGTGCTCTTTCTAAAAAACACACACACACACACACACACATATATATATATTAGGCCTAAATGCAAAAACATCCCCCAAGATTTCAATTTTTCCTTATAACTTCCTGAGGTTACCATATCTGCCAAATTGATCCCTAGGACCAATTTCCATTAGCTCTAATGGATGAAAAAATTACGTGATCATCTTGTGATTAGTGACATGAATCAGTTGGTGGATCCTCTTCATGTAGTCATGTCTTTTTTTCATCCATAAAAACTAACAGAAGTTAGTCTTAGGGGTCAATTTGTTGGATATGGAAAACCTTAGGAGTTATACTGAAGAATTAAAACTGAGGTGTTTTTGCAACCGACTCAATCCCAAGGGGATTTTTTTGCATTTTAACCCTGTTTTCCTTAATCAAAAAATCATCTCAGAAACTATCTGTATGTATCCTTTTCATTACTGTTTACCACCTGTTCATTTTGTTTATTTTCCACCGTTGGTGTTACTTGTGTTGGTTATTTAAATTTGTTTTATTTTGTTAACTGTGTCAATCTTTTTTTCTGGGGTATTTGAAATGATTCATCTTAGACCTCTGATTATGCAATTTTTTTTTGGGATGATTTTACCTTTTTAAACAGGTAAAAGTACAAGGTTCTGTACAGAACAAAGGTTGGACGCTTGAAAATATTGATTATAAAGATGCTTCAGTGCCGGAGGAACTAAGGATCAGGGGTTTCAAAATCAACAAAATAGATCAGCTGGAAAAGACTTACTCTGAGTCTGGAAACTTCACTTTGGAACCCTGAAGGTTAACCAGAGAATTTTATCATATCATGTATTCCTGCCTCTAGCCAAAAATAATTTTATGATAATCTTTCTTTTATGACTTAATTAATAGCTAAAGCTTGATGTGAAAATTCTTTTGGCAAATAATGAGATCTGAGCTCTCTGTCAAAAAAATTTGTAGCATTTTTTTTACATATCTTTGTATTTTTTTTCTTGTTCAAGATAGAGTAATAAAAAAAAAAATGATGGTCCCTCATATATGAATAAAAAGGTTTGTGCTGAGTTCTGTAAACACATTGGTATTTAATTAATACTGTGAATGCAAGTGCTCAGTCAAGTTTGTAAACACGTTAGCATTTAATTAATACTGTGATTGCAAGCTTCTCTCTCTCTCTGCTTTTGCAAGGAAAAATATTGTTAACATTTTTCAAGAAGTAACATAAATTTCGAATGGCTTTTTTTGTTTTTGTTTTTTTGGTTATAACTTATTTCCAACAATGAAAATAAAATTTACTTTATTTAAGTTGTTGCTCTAAATTGTACTTGCACAACTTGTGTGATAAATGGAGCTTACTGATGTTTCGCTGGATGATGCTCTCTTGGATAATGTACAAGTGCGCATGTGGTAAAACTAAGTTGCAGTACATTAGGTTCCTTAATTAAACTCTACACCTGATTACAAGGACCAAAAAAAAAATAAATAAATAAATGATATCTTTTTTTATTACTTCAATACAATTATATGTTTGAGTTTAATTGAGGAACTAAATATATTACATCTAAGTCTAAGGAATTGTCATGCATAAAGTAATTGCCCATTTTCGTATAATTCCATCAATAGGCATGCCTTGAAGTTCCTGTATTGCATTTTTCAGCTTTCAAATAGAAAAATTTGGTATGAAATACCCCATTGTGCCACCATTTATGGATTTTATATATATATATATATATATATATATATATATATATATATATATATTTGTTGCTAGGAGAATGGAGGGGGGAAGGAAAGTAAAAGAAAGGAAGTAAGGAAGTCATGGTGATATTCCTTTGTATTCTCATTTGAGATACCCAAATGCCCCAAAAAATATATAGTTTTTTTTTTGGGGGTGAGGGGAATTTGTGAATGAAAATTTTTCTTCATCTAATATCTGGAATTACAAGAAAAATTAATGATTTTTTATGCGAGTCAAATAATATAAAATGTTTTCTAGTTCATTTTTCAGTTACAAGTTACAATAGAACACAAGAAAACAAGTTAGTTCTTAAAAAAAAAAATGTTTAGAAAATGTATTTCGTTGAAACAACCGGAATGTAAGTATAAAATTTGGATGCTAACTATGATCTGTTGCAAGGTCGAATCCCCTGAACAAAATGCACAAAGGGCTTCACAAATTTCTGACTATATGCATTTGAAAATTTTGTCAAGTGCAGCTTCTCGGATTTTGCTATGGGGAAATTCTGCTGCAATTACCTTAGCTAATTGCTAACTTTTTCCGGTGTCCAAGTTTTGACCCACAAGTCACAACTAAGTGTCTGGCTTCTTATCTTCACTGCGATAATCGCTCTTCATGCTAGTGAAAGGCTGCAATCTACAGTTACAGACCACCATTATCAATTTGCTTCTTCTTCTTCTTTTTTCTTCTTTGTTTGACTTTATTTACTAAAATGAACCGAAACTCTTGTTTCTTAAAGGAATACAAATTCTCCGTACCACATTTCGTGTTCCACTTTATGTTCTATTAATCACAACTTGTCATGTGTTTATTTTTTTCCATTTTAAATTCTTCTTAAAGATATTTTCCAAAAGAAATAAATAAAAGAATAGCATATATAGAAACAAAACAAAATTAAGAACTGCCCATGCTTGGAGGTTTAAGAACCTGACAAAGGATCAAATAGACAGGAACCAATATCGACAAATATTAAGGTGCTGACAAGAAGTAACGATCTCATTTTGAAATAACAAGGCCGTGGGGGATAGAGATTATTGCTTTTCATCGTTTACTAAGAATTGAGGTATCTTTAGTTGATGAGTAAGTGTTTTTTTTTTAAAAAAATTTTATACAAGATAAAATTCTACTATAACCTAATCTAAGTGTATATGTGTGTGAAGTTCCCTCCTGGAGACTTGAACTCCGGCCCTTATCCCCCACACCCCACAAGCACTTATACTTGTGAAGTGATCATCACACGAAAGGTGTGTGGTGGTATGAGTACGTGTTATTATGTCCTTCAGAATTACAATTGAGTTGGTACTCTAAATTAATAAAAGAAGTCATTTATTACGAAAATCTAATTTATTTTCATATAACCTTTTAAATATTTGAAAAAGTTTTATATTAGCGTGTTTGACATGAACTTATAAGTTTAGCTTTTATTTTTTATGTACAACTTTTTAGAACCTTGATTTTTCTCGCTTTTTTTCACTTTTTCCAATTTTTTCAAGATATAAGTATACTTTAGCACATTTTTGACAAAATGCTCGATAAGCTGTTTCCAAACAAACACCTAGGTGACTAGTTTTCATTGGCTTAAAGTGTTGGGAATTAAAGTGGGAATCAATGAAAAACCGAAAATTAGAGTAAACTAAGACGACCCTTCTTGGTTGTATATGTTAGATGGGAAATGCTAACAAGTGTCCTTAGGGTATTGGTTAAGAATCTAATTAAAGAAAATTTTGACATTACTTTTATAGAAAATGAAAAAAGCTGTCAAAATATTAATTGATTTTTTTTCTTTTTCCATAAAAACTTTCTTTAACTGGATTCTTAACCAGTGTCATAAGGGCACTCATTAGCATAACCCATGTTAGATTATTTCTTTTACTCTATTCTAATTTAGTAACATATATTATTTAAAGCATAATTTTGTAGGATGTACAAAATAATAATAACTAATTTGAGATATCAATGAATTAAATAACTTCAGATTTAATTTTATTTGAGAGAATATATGTTTTCATATTTTCCCCATATTTTCAAACAAATCAATAAAACATAGTTTGATTGACATTGTTTTTTTTTTCAACATGTATAACTGACATTAAGATCTAATCATCCAAATCATTGAAAATTTATTAGTGAACAAATTTAAAAAAAAAAAAAAAAGCATATAGGACATGAAAATGTCAATGTTTATCTAAAGCATAAAAAATAATTAAAAATATTAATTTGATAATTGTGTTGTTAACTATCAGACGCTTAAAACATTAAAAAAAAATCAGTTAAAAATCTATATCTCAAAAAACTAGATTAAATTTTATAAGAATGGGATGTAAAACTCATATTTTACACCATCCAATAAGTGATTGTCACGTCAGCATTTTACTTAAAATTCGATACATCCTGCCACACTTAATAACATCTTAATAAATTCCCAATTTAGTTGGATTTATATATGGATATTAGAATTGATTGAGTGTGATTGTGTTTATTTTTAAATATGTGATAAAATAATGTGGCATGTTAGGATTGGAGGGACAAAACATGAATTTTACACCACATCCTTATAGAATTTATTCTCTTCTACTTTATACTCTACAATTTAAGATCTAGACTTTTTACAACAACAGCAAATGGGTTGAATTTGAAACTACCACCAGCTTACAAGTTACACAAAAACTATAGCTCTTCTCATAAGTTGAAGGATAATATCAAATCATATACCTACCACAACTTTCCAATAAAAATTTCCTCTAACAAATCTTGACAGACCTATGATTTGGAACCAGTCTGACACGCAAACTCTCTGTTTAATGTTTATACTTTATACCTGCCAATAGAAATCTATATTGTCCAATTGAATCCTATTAAGATAGACAAAAGAGAAAATTCGTGGACTAAATAGATGGAAAATTTGTTAGAAGACCTGTGCACGTGTTCAAAACCTTATCTATAATATTTACCACAAACTCTAAATTTCCCATCCTATAAAAACTAAAAAGTAGAATATTAGATAAAAACTTGTAGGCATATAATTTTCTAGAACCCAAAAAGGGAATAAATCAACAAATATCTGATCAAAAAGTCTATTTTAGCAAACTCCCATTAAGTTTCTTGCTAGCTTCCTTGAGAGTCCGTACCATTTTGTACGAAATAAAAAAGGACTTGCTAGTCTTCAGAAATTGGCCTATATATACCCCATTAACCTTAAGCACCATTTGCAACTATAACAATTAAACACCATATTCTCTCATTCATATATATCCTATATGGTGACTTTGTCAGCATGTCTCTCATCAAAACCAACGATTTGCAAAGGATATTTGAGAAGCTTGACAAGAATGGAGATGGCCTAGTGAGTCTCGAGGAGCTAAATTGGCTTCTTGAAAAAATAGGAGTCCAAATAAGCCTAGACGAGCTCGAATCACTAGTGGGAAAATCAAGCCTCGACTTGAATGAGTTCTTCTCATTTTATGGTTCCATATCATTAAAGCAAAACAATACTAGTAGAAGCAATAGCAACGAAGTTGTGGTAGTAGAAGAAGAAGAGGAAGAGAATGAAGAGAGCGACCTTGTTAAGGCATTCGAAGTGTTTGATTTGAATGGTGATGGGTTCATTTCTTGTGATGAGCTTCAAAAGGTGTTGTCAAGGCTTGGGCTTTGGGATGAGAATAGTGGCAAGGATTGTAGAGTTATGATTCACGTATATGACACCAACTTGGATGGGCAGCTTGATTTTGAGGAATTCAAGAACATGATGTTTCTTACTATTTCTTGATTCACATTCATTTTTGTGGAATTTTTCTACTATAGCTATAGCTATTTCCGCGTAAAGAAAAAGGCGAATTTGATTGTGATGTTCAACTTAGAAATATTAATGGGTCCAACTCCAATTTGCTATTTTCATCTTTACCTTATACTTTATTAATTATCATATTATTTTTTATGAGTTAGCGTGATCATTATTTTATTTTATTTTATTTTTTAATACAGATCATTATTGTTACTACTTGAATCAGGATTTGTACCATTTCAATTATACAGATACCACCTGTCTAAGTATAAATGAAAAGTGCATTATTGTTAATAATCATGCATGATTTAGAGCTTCCCTTGTTGTACAAATGTAAAACACTTAATTAAACAGTTAAATCTAATGAAAAGTCAAGTTAATGCTGCAAATTAAGAACCAAGGAATGTTCTAGTATTCTCCATTTTGTCAATTTGCTACAAACATATTACCCCATCCATACGCCACTTTTCACATCTTCTTCAGGTGCCGAGTCGATAATCAAAGTCTTATACAAGTCTTTTGCCCCCAGTCAGAAACAATGAAATAACGAAACTCCATTTGGTCTTCTTTTTTATTTTTTGAGAGAGAGAGAAAATAGGTAGAGACCATAGTTGATTCTTTTTAATTTGCAACCTGCATGAGATCATGGAAAGAACTAAGAAGTTTTGCGCATGACATGAGTAAGCATTAGCATCGACATGCAATGCAATTTCTACTCACAAACAAGATTATTTAGCTGCTTCATATATATATTCTATTACCTATCTCTTTTCACTTCCATTTTTCATGTGCTAACCAATATCATAGAGTAAATGCTTGGCAACAAACTTACAATTTGTCTATTAGTATATGCTATATGGTAATAGTATATACCCTTTTCTTTCATTCATCAAAAAGTATGTGTATATTCCCAAATAAGTAATGATTAGCATTGTGCACCAAAAAAAAAAAAAATTTGTTGAACTCTACTAGAAGGGTCTCAACTTTGCTATGTGACAATATAGTCAGATGATATAACAACCACAAAATTCGCACCAGATTTCTTCTCCACAATCCACATATCTGATAAGCAACTTTGATTCCGTCCTTTTTTTTCTTCTTTTTTTTTGTGGAAGAATGAAATGAAATAGATTATTAGAAGAAACAAATTTTAAGTCTTTGGCCAACATAATAAAAAAAAATAATAATAAAAAAAATAAAAAAGAGGAATAATGAATACCCCAATTACAGTAGATGACCCTATTAACTAACAAATATTCTTAACTTTTTAATTCCATTCCACCCTAGTTTTTGGGAAATATTTTATACCTTTCGTAATTAACAATCTAGTTCTTATATAAAATAAAACAAAAAAGACAATCTTGTTGGTGGTCTTCCAAACTACTTCTATTTCTTTTCTTTTTTTTAGGTATTATTTAATTAGAGAAGTTATTGACAAGAAAATTTTTATGAGGGTGAATTTTGAAAAGATTGCTAATTTAATTTAGTCAAAAACAATAAATACAATAATTAAGAAGATATAGTGATATACACTTCCAGGAAAGCTCACAAGAGTTTCACCTATTCCCTATGACTTTGGTAAAGTCTTTCACAGGATCAGATCGCCCTGCAACAATAATTTTCAGCCCATTGCTTTGAATTCTATGGGACAGAATTTTCTTTTTTATTTTCTTGTAATTTTAATATATTTTTCTGAGCCACTTCCACTTCCACTAGTTCTAATGTTCAAATAGTGTGTCAGCTACAGGGGAAACTATAGGTAAAAGTGGTTACAGATGTTGGTAGAAATGGATGGTTTGGAAAATTTTATTTTTTCTTTCATTTATAATAAATACATTGTATTTATATACTTGTTTCACGATAATTACTCTTTTCATAAATTAAGATATCATTGAATTACTTTCTAGTGTAGGTGGTTTTCAGCTCATTGATTTGAAGTTATAACCTCCATTTCAAGATGATTTATCATCTGATTATATAAGTTTGTTTTTAGTATTAGTGGGATACAAATACAAGTTCCTTATTCGATAACATTTGAAAATTCTTTTTACATATAAAGTATCTTCAACTCTGCATTTCATAGTGGACCATTTGATTTGATAGTAAAATTATGTAAGACTTGCACGCCAATGCCCATAGACTATAGAGTGTTGCTGCGAAATTCCCATTGATTAATCCAAGGTGCAAAATCGTGTTTTGGTTTAAGTCTTTGTCATTTTTAATGTATAAAGTCAATTTGTTGATTTACTTGATGAAAAAATTAAAAGGGGATAAGTACATATAATTTAATTATGTTTTAATACCTACCGAATTGGTTGCGACATTTCAACCAGGCATTATTCAAGTCATGTGCCTTGAATAATTTGTATGAAGATTTGGTTTTTTTTTTTTTCAATTTTTTTTTATGGAATAATTTGTATAAAAGATAATTACATATAATTTTGACATTTATATTAATTCAAAATTGCGCAATGGTGTAATAGAAATCATTTCTCATTGTTGAATATATATATATATATATATATATATATATATATATATAAAAGATGGGCAATGTAGAAATTCTTGTCTCTAGAGAGGCTATTTGCACCCCAACTCATCATTGGGAATGTGTGAATTAACCAAGACTTGATTCTCCCTTACCTCAGCTCATGCCACTCAACTTAAGAGTTCTTTTAGCCTTTTGAGTCCCCACACATATGACTATAATAATAATTATTTGTGTTAGAAAAATCATTTATTTTATACATGTATGTAATAACGGATATAAGATATTGGAAGAAACTAAACAGATTGTCCCAAATGATGCCAATCTATTTAGTTTCCTTCAATCCTCATATACGACCTTGACATTATCAATTTGCTTATTCATTCATTCAATGAAGCTTGGAAAGTTGATACATACGAATGTAATGTTGGACATGAGATATTGGAGAAAACTAAATGGAATGCAGTGAACAATGCTCATCCATTCAGTTGCCTCCAATTCTCCCATACAACATTGACACTTAAAATTCTTTACTCACTCTAAGAGATCAAGGTAAAACTAGTAGAGTAAATATTTGCTTTATTGATTGTACAAGCTGGTGCTCAAGCTGCTATTTATAGACCATCCAACACGCAATTCACAAGAGTAAAGGAGAGTTCATGCAGTCTACATGAACTGCATGACTTTCATGTTAAGTGTTAACAAACAATTATAAGTCTCTATACAATTTAAAGACAGGAAGTTCAAATCTTCATAAATAACATGACCTACAATCGAACAAGTAGTTAGGCTCTCTCTCTCTCTCAATTAGGAAAAATCAAAACAAAAACTATTAGATAAAAAAAAAAAAAAAAAAATAGAAGTCATAAACAACGCCTTGTATTCATTCAGTTGTGGAGGAAATTCTATGCATAAAAAATATTATTTTCATATACAAAGAAGAATGATAAAAATATAATTCAGCTCTAGCTTTCCTTCATCCTTTTAGGCCACATGATTATAATAAAGCAGACAAATTTAAACATAATAATAATAATAATAATATATAATGATATTGTTTTTATTGTCCTTTCAATTTGAATAAGAGAACAAATAACAAAATACTTAAAAATAAAAGTTAAATAACACATAAATTTTTAAGTTTAAACAATCCAAAAATTACAAATTTGATCATCACTATTCACTACAAAACAACAACAACAAAAAAATACTAGATACAGTCTCTATGCTGTTACAAATAAATTAAGGGAGGATGAGCCGGGTTGTGGGTTAATTTGACTTGGCCCAGCTTTTTAACGAATCGGGTACGAGTTGACCCATTCAGAATTGACTGGAGCACGCTAAGCCTTTTTTTTTTTTTTTTTTTAATAATTTGGTGGGCCAACATTGGGCTAACAGTTTAGGCCCAAAATATTTTGGGTTAAATTAGGGCTCGCCAAGTTCGGGTCAGTCCGGCTTAAATTGGTTCTTATTAAACTAAAACCCTATTGGAAAACTATAAACCCTAAACACTCGCAGAACACAAAGAACCAAATACCACTAACGGTAATTTTCCTCTTATTTGATCATTTTTGCTTTTGCTTTTTTTTTTGTTTTCTCTAATGCTCTTGCTTCTGTTACATAGTTCTTAAAATTCTAAATTAAATTTCTAAACTTTATTTAATTTTGATTTTAATTCTGGAATTAGGTGTGGCTGGGTCTTCAAAAACCCTAGCCTTTTTCTTTTGTAATTGTTCTTGATTATGCTAAATGTTTTATTTTATTTTTTGAAAATTCAATCAGGAAGATCTGAAGCTTGGGCTGAATTTGTGAAATTCAAGGTTTGCGGAAGCCATGGCTCGTGTCCGAAATGTAAGTGAAAGTATTGTAATGTTTGGTTTTTTATTTTTACTATACACTGTTTGGTTGCTGAGAAAATGAAAGAAAGGAAAAGAAATGAATTGTGGGTTTTATTTGTTTTTCATTGGGAGGTGGGAAAATTTTGTAGGGTGAGAAGCTAAGTCAAATCCAATGGGCTGTAGCTCAATTGGCACCTCCTCCTTTTGCCTTAGGAGTTTTGTTTACTTTATTTTTTTCTGTTTCTGATGTGTTTCTCTTGTTTTATATTCTGAGGAACCAAATGGGGTTCTAGTTATTGAGCCAAAAAAGAAGAGTTTGCATGATTTTGTTTTGTTTGAATTAAACAGAAGAAGAAGAAGGTGTTTATGAAGCCAGTTGTGAAGAAGAATCAACCTAGTGTGGATCATATCACAGGCAATAAGATTCCTAAGAGCTTTGTGTTTTCGAGAGGGAAGTTGCCTGGTCCTCTTAGGCAACTTCAAATGGACCTGAGAAAGTTGATGCTTCCCCATACTGCTCTCAATCTTAAGGTAAAAATTATTTATTATCTGCTTTTCCTCCCTCTGTGTGTTTGTCTCCTAAAGTGCCTTTTTGTTGTAACATGAGATTGATGGAAATACACATAATGTGTTGGTGGGTTTGTGTGTCCTTGTCTCCTAAAATATTTTTTGTGGTAATATGGGATTGATGGAAGTATGCCTAATGTGAGGACGATTTTTAAGGGTGTAAAATAATTATACTACACAAAAGGGGTTGAAACATTTTTGCCCCCACCGCACACTCTTGGTGTAATGGTCACTCCACAAGTATAAGTGCTTGTGGGGTGCGGAGGGTAAGGCTGGGGTTCAAGCCTCTTGGAAAGGGCTTCACACACATATACACTTAATTAGGCTAGAGTAAATTTCTATCTTGTATCAAAAAAGGAACATTTTTGCCACAATCTTAGAATTCTTGTTTAGAGAAGATTTCTTCACTTCTTTTTAAGACTTGTGTATTAGGAGTTTGAAAGAAGTGGTTTGTAGCATATGAATGGCGTTTTCATGATAATATGTATTGAGGAGTTTAGAAAGGAATTTAATTCTGCCAGGTAGATCATGTATTTAATTGGGTATATCTTAATTCTTGCAAACTGTGATTTCCCCTGTATTTATTTTTGATGATTGCGATTCCCACTGTGATGTGTTCAGTTACAGCAATAGGCTAACTTTAGATTGGAAGTGAATTCTCCGCTGCCTATGTGTTCATCTATATCAGTCCTAATGTTTTGCTATAATTTTTTTTTTTTTTGGTAATCCTAATTTATTATGCCAAAACTTTTGAATTAATTGTTTATTTATTTAATATTGCAGGAGAAGAAACGGAATAATCTCAAAGACTTCTTGAATGTTGCTGGGCCTATGGGTGTAACACATTTCCTCATATTGTCAAAAACTGCAACTGCACCCTTCCTGAGGGTTGGAAGGACTCCACAAGGCCCAACTCTTACATTTAAAATAAATGAATACTCATTGGCAGTTGATATTGCACAATCTCAATTGCGTCCTAGATGTCCTCAAGATCTTTTCAAAAATCCTCCTCTGGTAATTTTATATTCTCCACTTATACCCAAAAAGAAAAATCACTCAAATTCACAAACAGACAAAAATTCATGACTATTTGGTTTCTAAAATGTTAGAGAAAGGAGAGAAAATGCTAAAACAGGTCTCTTTCTATGCAATTTTCGTCTCTCTTTTTTCTCCAATGACCAGTAGTCTTGTGCGTCATTACTAGCCTTTAGTATGTTACATAACAAGTTAATCATAATATCTCAGTGCAGGAGAACTGATTTGTAACTCCTTGAATGGTTGGCACCTGCATCTCCATATGTCTTTATGCCCTTATCTTTTTTAAGTTAATGTTAGTTAAATAATGCTTATCTCAAAAGTGGAAAGTGCTGCAGCTATACAGTTGCATAATTTGACTTAAACATATGGTGAAATTTTTACTCTTGTTCGTTTAACTTCTGCCCATGTTAATCTTTGATTATATCATTGGCAGATTGTTCTTTCCGGTTTTGGTACTGGTGATCAACATCTAAAGCTCACAACTATAATGTTTCAGAACATCTTTCCTGCTATTGATATAAACACTGTGAGTTTTCAAACAAATTTCAGGTTGGTGCCAGTGACAGCAATACTTATGATCTTATATCCCCCTCTTAATGTTGTTTTAATGTGCGTTTTCAGGTCAAACTTTCTTCTTGCCAGAGAATTGTATTGCTTAATTACAACAAAGATACAAAGCTTATTGATTTTCGGCATTATTCCATAAGATTACAGCCTGTGGGCGTCTCCCGTAGAATCAGAAAAATTGTGCAGAACCATCAAGTTCCTGATTTGAGGAATCTTCAAGACGTGAGTGACTTTGTCACAAAGTAAGGATTCTTTTTTATTAATTTTGTATTTTTTGAAGTCAAGGAAAATTATGTTAGCGTGTAGAATTGGAATGTGAATTTAAAGTAGAATTTGTTGTCTTTGTGTTTCCTGAGATCTGCAGGTTGTTCATTAAGAAAGTGTAAAAGTATAGCCTTGCCTTGAAAAAGTAAGGCTTTAAAAATTTGTACATAAGTTGGCAGTGAAAATAAGAAACTCATAACCAACAACCAACTATATCAATAAGCTCTTGCTCAAATGATACTCTCTCCTCCCACAAGAGTGTGCTCATAACTTACTAGTCATAGAGAGAGACTCAACCAAGTACAAATTGAGAAGGAAAAAGTACACATCCTTGTACTACCATGTGTATTTGGATTGATTAATCTTGGTCATTTGTTCTGGTTTTATATTTATTTTCCCTGTGACTTTTAAAGGGCTGGGTATGGATCAGAAAGTGAAGCAGATGATGAAGCAGCGACTGTGACTTTGGCTAATGATCTTGGTAGAATTAACAAGGCTTCGACAAAAAGTGCTGTCAAGCTTCAAGAGATTGGACCCAGAATGACTCTTCAACTCATCAAGATTGAAGAAGGATTATGTTCTGGTGGAGTCATCTTCAGCGAATATGGTATATATCTCGCATATAACATGTCACTTTTTCCTCTAGCAATGAGATTATATTTGGCTGTAATAAACCTGATAACATATTGGTAATACAACATCTCTTAACTTTGAAGTAATCAACTAAGGATACCATGGATGATTGACTACAAGGATGCCATAAGACGTCCCTATGCAGATCTACCATGACCTACTTTGTCCATTCCTCCAAAAAATTTCTACACAGCTTGATTTCTTCTCATTCTTTATGCGCACAAAACCCGCTTTCCTTGAGACCTTCATAAACAATTTAATTACATCCTCTAAACAGAAGTTCCTGCTTCCAAGCCCTACATCCTTCTTATATATATATATATGTGTGTGTACATATAGGGTTTAGGGTTTTACTAATGTGTGCCCTTAGGACATATATTAGTAAACAATTTTAGGAAACTTTTTTATGGAAAAATGAAAAAGTTATTAGCTTTTTTAACAGCTTTTTCAATTCCCCATAAAATGTTTCCAAAAATGGATGACTAATGTGTGACCGGACCCATTAATATATATATATATCAATGGATGCTCTGCATGCTACCATTAGAAATTTGCATATTACAGTTACCTAGCTCTGAGCCATGTTTAAATGAGATAAATCACAATTTTGCTCAGGTTTTATACTGATGATGCCGGTTAATCTTCTTTAACTTGGTTGTAACCTGCCTTCAATGGACCTTTTGACATTCTGTGATTTGTCCTGCCTTCTATATTATATTATCAATCTTTCATTACATACTTTTGATCCGTGGTCTAGGCTTCCCAGATTTAATTTTCCCTTAAGTGCATTTCTTACTTTCCAGTTATGGAGTCCCGTCTCTTCTCCAATTCACATATGTTCTTCCCTTTTAAACTTTGTCTTCCTATACAATCAGCAGGTCTTGTGATAATCCGCACCTTATGATTTTTATTTGATACTTGATTCTTCATTTTATTCTGTTTCCTCTAATTATTTTTGTACATCTCTTTTACTAAATATCATCCCTTTCTTGTTTCACCTTCAATATCATTCTTTTAGTACTTTATATTATAAATCACTCTTCCTTAATTTATTCTCCCCCTGTTATTTTCAGGAAATGGTGATGGCAAGAAGAAGCAGGACAAGGAAGACACAGATGAAAATGAGGAAGACATGGATGAAGATCAAGAAGATATTGAAGAAGATCCGGAAGGTGAAGCAGAAGACTAGCTACTGGCCAAGTTGGGAACTGAAGTGGATAGCAGTCTTTTTTATATTCGATACCTCACTTGCTCATCCATCAAGGGAAATCATAAGGTGCCGATAATCACAAACCCTGCTGATCTCTCTCTCTGCTCAGTAGACTAGAGAGAGAGGGAGAGATCTCCTTATTAAGGATTTGGGTGGCACTGTTGCCCACAGTCTTAAATACTATGTTCTTGTATTGTTGTAAATGAAAAAAAAAAAAAAAAATGCATTAATTGAGTTCAAGAAAAGTATCTTTGGGTCTGAATAGGCTTCGGTGTATTCTGTCTATTTAGAATATATTGGGAACAGTATGCTGAAGGCATGGGCATTGCCATGTAATCAATGACTTTTAATTTTATTATTTGATAAGTGCATAATCAAGGACTTCGTGAAAACATTCAAAAACCCTTTTTTGATAAGGGCTCCATTAGTCATCTGCTGCCGCTTTTCTAGCTATGAATGAATATTTAAGAAAATGTTGGCATGCTTAATTGTGTACCTAAATTTTGCGCCCAGCGATGAGGTTTGACTTGTAAATAATTAATAATAACACTAATGCACTATATCCCATTTGAACTCTGCAGTTAAGAGTGTTTTGGCAGGAGTAGTACTAGGATGGGAGATCTTTTAGAAAGTCCTTGTGTTGCACCCCTTTCTTTTTGGTAGGTTCCAGACTTCTAGTTAATCTGATAAAGTCTTTTATGGTTGAATAAGGGATCTGAGATTCAATCTTCGTCTTTACCAAAAACTAATTGATGTTTTGGTCCGATGGTAAAGAGCTATCATCAAAAGCGAACATTATAGGTTGAAACTCTCTAACTTGTAAACAATAATAATAATAATAATAATAATAAGACCAAAATGGGGTTTTACCCCTTTATTACAAAATTACCAGCAAAACGCCCCTTATCTGAAACTATTTAGGGATATGTCCCTATTTTGAAATTTGATTTTTAGAAAATCGAGTTTAAAATGTAAAACTCGATTTTTGAACAATCGAGTTATAGCGAAGTTGTACTTAAAATATATATATATATATATTCTGGAACTCAAGTTCCTTTCAAAGAACTCGAGTTCATGGAGCTTGAGTTCCACTTGAATTTTTTTCATGAACTCAGGTTCCAGAAATTTTTTTTTTTTTTAATTTTCAATTCGCTATAACTCGATTTTTAGAAAATTGAGTTTCAAAACAGCAGCATTTTCCTAAATAGTTTCAAACATGGGACATTTTGTTGGAAAATTTTGGCGAAAAGGGCAAATGTCCATTTTGGCCATAATAATAAGGATACTTGTCTTAATTTTGCCACATTAGACTAAGGACTAGATCAGTGAAATTTCAACCAGAAATAAAAGAGTAACTCTACAAAATAAACACAACAATTTTCACAATAATTGTGTTGATAAATTTTTACTTGTTTTTATCTAGATCTACAATTGGCATCAGCTTTGTCACTTCAATGTGGGCCATGCTAAATTTTTATTATTATTTATTTCTAGTAAGTTTAACAAAATATTTTACAAATTTCATATTCAATTAATGTATAAAATTAATATAACTAGTGATAGACATATGTGAATGTAATTTCTTCTAAAAAAAAATTATGAATATAATTTTTTTTGGATATATCTATAGTTGGTAATGAGAGGATTTGAGTCATAGATTATGATGGTGAACCAAAAATTGGATCATCTCTAGTTCGTTCATAGTGTCATCTAAGTCCAGAAAGGTTGTCCTAATATGAGAAGGTCACCTTAGTGTAAGAAGGTCATCCAGCATAGAAGCACCTGGATGACCTCCCAACACTTAGAAATTATCAAAGTAAATTTATGTTCGAAAACTTATAATTTGAACCACGTTCTACTATTCTAAAGTATAAGCAAAATCCTTATTCATCGCTCTAACTTCCCTCTAAGTTCTTAACTTCCATGGTAGTTGTGGAAGTTAAGTATGAACCTTCTAACTTCCATCCATATTGAGGAAGTTACTAAACAAGTAACCACTCCAAAACTCACTATAAAATGACTAATCCATATCAAATTAAGTTAAGTTTCTATTACTCCTAAAGTTGAAATTCTTGAGTTTTACAGAGAAAACTAGCTTAGACATCGGAGAGTTCTTGACCGGTTCACCCCGGTCACCTTTGATCTTGTGTTTCTTTTTTTTTTCAGGCCTTCTAAGCAACTACTAGCCCATAGAAGCCCAGAATATTCAGCTTACTAATTTTTTGTGCAATATCAGATTATATTTATTGTAAATACTAAAATGTGTCAATCGAGTTATAAGATTTTTTTGTTATGTAATCATGATGTTATTCTCATTGTAAATTAACAACTTGCCAAGATGTAAAATTGGATAATTTCATCTACACTCTATAGTATAGTTGTCAAATTAAAGAGACAGCAGGGAGATGAAAAGTTAGAATCAGTTGTAAATTCATGTTAATTCAATTGGTAAAATCTTTAATGGTTGAATAAAAAATTCAGGATTCAATTTCCGCTTACACTAAAATTAATTGGTGTATTAGTTTAATAATAAAAGTTATTATAAAAAACGGACACCATAAATTAAAACTTTCTCAAAAAATAGTTACAATCAATTGTAAAAATATTTTAATAAGCCCTACAAATTCCAATATAAAAGGAATTAAAAAAATAAAATAAAAATGATTAATACGATACTTCTTCCCCTAGTCTTATACTGATGGATCAGCAATTGATTACATTAATTTACACACTTCACCCCGACCGAGAAACGAAACGATACCTTTCCGACACCGAAGGCTTCTAAAGCGTGCACGAAAACTTAAACATGGGTCCCCTTCTTTCTTCTTACTTATTTAGATAAGGAAGGTCCCCCACGTGGTCCCACGTGGGCACCGATACTTCACTGACTCTTGAGTTCCCAGACCCCTACGTTCACTGATTTCAAAATAAATCCAAAAACAGCAACTTCTTCGTCAATCCCATTTTTGTCTTTCTTTCCTTAAATTCTCTCTCTCTCAATTCTCATCTCGTAGACTCATAGTATATTTATGATATATCTGTTCTTCTTTTTTTCCCCCCAGTTTCTCGAGAAACAAACAGAGTGAGAGAGAAGTCGAATCATGACGACGACGACGAGGCTTAACGATTTGGTTAAAACCCCGGCTTTCGTCAAAATTACAGTGATAGCCCTTCTCTCCCTCTCCCTCTTCTTCCTCTTCAACCCTTTCTCTTCCTCCTACAACCCATCTCTCATCTTCTCCTCTCTCCCTCTTCTCCTCTCCAATACGACACCGTCTTCTCCACCCCCTCTTCCGACTCCGCTTCACGAAACGACGACGACAACGACGTCATCTCCTCCGCCTCCGCCTCCGCCGCCTCCGCCGCCGCCGAAGCCTCCGAAGGTGGACATGTTGATAAGGATGGGGATAGTAGACGAGAATGGCGCGATGTCGACGGATTTCGAGGTCGGCGAGATCGACGACGGTTTTGACGACGAGGAGTTAGAGAATGAGAGAGAAAAAGAGAGAGAGAAAGAGAAGGAGAAAGAGAGGAATGGTGGTAAGAGGGTTAAGGTTGAGAAGTTTAAGGTGTGCGAGGATAAAAGTCTGAGCCACTATGTGCCGTGTTTGGACAACGTGGAAGAGATTAAGCGCTTGAATTTGGGTGAGAGTGTTGAAAAATACGAGCGGCATTGTCCTCCTCAGCCCTTGGATTGCGTGGTGCCGAGGCCCGAGGGATACCAAGTTAGGATACCTTGGCCTCAGAGCAGAAACCAGGTTACTTTCATTTCAACCAATCAAATATGCCTGCTTTTTCTGGTTATTTTATTATATTGTTTTATAAATTGTGATTACTATTCATAATTCATTATGATTATTGTTGTTTTAATTAGTTGTTTGAGTGATTTAAGGTAGAATTGTTTGTGATCGCATAGTTAAGAATTCGGTAATGATGGATTATGTGTATAAAGTCTAGATGATATATGTGCCCGTTTGGTAACACGTTTTCAAATTATGAGCTTTTTTGAACTTCATTATATGAGATTGATTGATTTACAAAAGTAATTTATTCTTGAGAAGCTAGAGATAGAACCGAATTGATGATATTTAGAAGGAAAAAAAAAGTTTATCTTAGGGACTTTTGGTGGCAAGGAAATCCAATTACTCAGCTGTTACAACTTACAAGAACTGATTTGTCTCCAATTAAGTTTTCATTCTATTTAAAAGATTTTCCATAGTTATTCAGTCTGTGGTACATCACTGTTTCACCTTGTTCAGACCTTTGGGGGACTTTTATTTTTTCACTAACTGTGAGATAGAATTGCAGGTGTGGTTGACTAATGTTCCCCGTACCAGTCTGTTTGAAGCTAAAGGTAGTCAAAAATGGATATCGATAAAAAACAATATGTACGTTTTTCCAGGAGGTGGAAGGACGATTAGTCACTTGGATCGGATTTCTAAGGTCGTTCTGTTCTGTAATTCTCATTACATATTAGCATGCATGTGCATGACATTGATTGCCGTCTCTTTAATTGAATGTGCAGATAATTCCCGACATTGGTTTTGGCCAAAAGACCAGAGTAGCATTGGACATTGGTAGTGGAGTAGCAGATTTTGGTGCCCTTATGATGCAACATAATGTGACCACTCTGTCAATAGTGCCAAAAGATGAATATGCAAACCAGATTCAGTTTGCTCTAGAACGTGGTGTGCCTGCCATGGTAGCTACATTTGCTACGCATCGTCTGTTGTATCCTAGCCAGGCTTTTGACTTCATCCATTGTTCAGAATGTGGAGTTAATTGGGCCCAAAATGGTACACTCCCTTTTCCCCCTTGTATATATAGCTTTAAAGACATTTTTGGCTTCTAATATTTGATCAGTAGCTCTTTTCTGATTTTCTTTATCAAGATGCTCTAGTTCTATTTCCAGCCTGTTGATAAATTAAAAGCTTATTTTTTTGTGAGTATTGGAACATATCTGAAGTGACTCTCAGCCAAGGGCCTTGTAGCTCAGTGGCATTACCTGGTCTCCTTTATAAGGAGAACTAGGATTCAAATCCCCCTCCACAAGTTGTTGTGTGTATACACACACACCTATATATGCAGTGATTCTCGGCAACACAATTTCTTTTTCCCGATTTTCTCTCCAAAATAAATAAATGAAAAGGGAGTAAAAATAAAAGGGATTGTAAATGTATTTGATGCTGTTTCGCTGAATCTGTTGACATTGATATTCCATTTTCATTGGCTTGGATGCAGATGGAATTATGCTTCTTGAAGCCAACAGGATGCTAAGGGCAGGAGGATATTTTATTTGGGCAGCAGAGGCTGTTTATAAACGTGAAAAAAACCTACGAGAACAATGGAGAGGTAGCTCACAATGAATGTTCTTCTAGGTTTTTTGTCTTATTCAGCACTTGTTAGTTATTAGTTTGTTGCTGTGCAGTCTCATAATCTTTGTTTCATTTTATTATCTTCTCCCCCCCCCCCCCCCCCCCACCAAACCAAAAATTTTCCTCTTCTGGTGATAATTTTCCTATTTATCTTACAGATTCATATTTGGGCTTATTTATTTTCACTTTCAGGAATGGAGAACTTGGCTACTCGCATTTGTTGGGAACTAGTAAAGAAGGAGGGATATCTTGCTGTATGGCGAAAACCTTTGAATAACAGCTGCTATCTTAATCGTGCTGGTGAAGTGCAACCTCCACTGTGTGATTCTGATGATGATCCAGACAAAGTTTGGTATGACCTTCACACCCTTGACCTCACTTTAAGTGAATGTATGGATTTCACATATGTCAATTTAAATTAAATATACAGACAGATAGTGTAAATGTGCTCTTTAGTGCATGACCCTTGATGCTGCGATAGTCTTTCCAAAATTGATCTTTTGGAGGTTAATATTTCAGTTCTGGCTATAAATATTGAAATTATAACAAAACGTTGCCTTTTATTTAGAATGGTTTCCAAAATTTTGCCTCAGGGGTAAAATGATTTTAGCCTGTCTTTTGTTGAGTTGAGTCATATAGAATGAAATGTTCATTCTTTGTCATCTTTTCTATGTTTAAGCTTGAATTAATTATTTAAGAGAGAGGAATTCTGTAGGGTGTGACTGCATTTACAGCGTGAAGCAACTTAAGGAAAATAATAGGAATGTAGTGATAATCTGGCTATTAAAATAAATAAAGGAGAAACAAAGTATTCCAAATCTTCATTAAGATTCTCTCATATAACTTTTGTAAAGGCAAGAATTTTGGCTGGAACCAAGAAGTTTTCTTTGTACTTCAATATCACTGTTCTGTGAGAAAAGATAGGGAAATATGTTTTGTATTAAATTTCTGCATGTTAATTTAACAACAATTTCTGGTAGTTGTTAATCTGGTTGCTTTATTGGACATACGTTATGCTTTTCATTTTCAACATCCCACAAGAGCTCAATAAGGCTTAACAAGCTATGAAGGAGAGGACTGTCAAAATAAATAATATGTAACAACTTTTATACTTTTTGCAGGTATGTTAATTTGAGAACATGCATCACTCGATTACCAGAGAATGGATATGGAGCTAATGTTACTACATGGCCTTCACGCCTTCATCATCCACCAGACAGGCTCCAGAGCATAGAGATGGATGCCTACATATCCAGAAAGGAAATCTTCAAGGCGGAGTCAAAGTATTGGAATGAGATAATCACTGGTTATGTTGGTGCTTTTCACTGGAGAGAATTCAAATTAAGAAATGTGTTAGACATGAGAGCTGGATATGGAGGGTACATCATTCTAACAACTCTTGATATCTTTGCCATATTCTTGCATTGTAATTGGATGTTTTATAAACCCTCTCCATTTTCAGTATTCCTTTTAACCTTAAAGAAAATGGAAATCATTTTACTGTGGCAGGTTTGCAGCTGCACTGCATGACCTTGAGATTAATTGCTGGGTTATGAATGTTGTTCCAGTTAGTGGCCCCAATACCTTGCCTGTCATATATGACCGTGGACTTATTGGAGTTAGGCATGATTGGTATGTACTAATCACCTTCAAGTTTCTCTTTTGAAAATTGCTGCTGCTTTTGTACTTGCCCTTGGTAGTTTCATAGCCTCTTTTCAAACTCCAGACAGCAGTTTATCAAGAGCCATTTGTTTGTTACTTAAATACAAAGGAAAGAATGGCCATCTTGGTCCAACCTAAATTGTGAAAATAATGACGTTTTCTATGGTAACAAATAAATTCTCTCACAAACAATTGACCTGGATTGCTGGAAAGCACTTGTCAAAGTAAACTTTGTATAAAAAATGAGAAACTGTTAGACTATCATGTTGTAGTATAAGAGGAAGCAAGACATCAGAGGACTATTGAAGCACACATGAAAATTTTGGATGCTGTTAACGTTTTCAAACTGTAATTTTTCACTTTAATTGTTCACAGTTTCCTACATGTGACTGGATATTTATAAAAGATATATCAGTGGATTTTAGCTCTTGTTTGCTCCATCTGTTTTATTGTTTTCTCTTTTGTTTTCTCTTTGTTTGTGCCCCTCTCTGTACTCTTTCGTTGGCCTCATGTTTTCTTGAGGTTCTTTTATTATATTTTTCTTACTGATCAAAAAAAAAAAAAAGATATATCAGTGGATGCTTTTAGAAGTTGTGATAAATGATAAAGTTTCCTCATTGCTTCATCTTGTTACTAAAAGCTTGGACTTAAAGTTGTAATGCTTGAAATTCTTACTCTAGGTGCGAACCATTTGACACTTATCCTAGAACATATGACCTGTTGCATGCAAATGGTCTCTTCTCTGTTGAAAAAAAGAGGTATGAATTTTGCTCTCTCACATTTCCGTTTATTTTTTTTGTGGATGCAAACCTCATTTTATACTCAGTATATACTAACCTTTCACCAAATGTTATATGTGTCAGGCAAAGATGTGATTTCTCAACCATCATGCTTGAGATGGATCGGATGCTAAGACCAGATGGGCGTGTCTATATACGTGACACAATATCTGTTATTGGTGAAGTAAATGAAATTGCATCTGCCCTGGGATGGGTGCCTTCACTACGCGAAACTGGCGAGGGACCCCATTCAAGCTGGAGGATCTTAATATGTGATAAACGTATGTGACCTGCTTCATAGTGTGAAACCAGTAATGAGTTCTTAATATCTTCTTGCCCTCATTGTGATTCGTCCTCACTGTGAAAGGAGTCTCCCTGAAAGCTCACCAAGATTGAAAGCACTGCAACTAACTATACCACAGATTCTTTCTCCAATGTTACATCAGATTGGTCATGAATAGCAGATTAGCGTGATGGCCCATAATTCACAATATGATATTTTGAATAATTATGATTTTAAAAGAAAAAGAAAAAGTTTTGTTTTTATGATGTACTATATCGATTGATATGTTTATAAGATCTGTTGCGTACTTCTAATAAAAACTGTCTCTAAGTTGCTTCTTTGTTTCTCTTTGTCCAGAAGAAAGGAAGAAAAACAAAAAACAAAGAAGGAAAAAGCATATAAACTAGGGGACAGTGGCATCTAAACCCAGGTAGAAGCAGGGCTGGTTGGACATGAGATTGTCCAATTAACTGGGCAGGTTCTCTGCAAAGCTTTCTTGGTTACCAGCTGCCTTCTTCATTGAATGCTATTATTTTTTGTTTCACCTCGATGAATGCCGTGAATTTCCCCTGATTGTCTTGTATATTATGGCCACTTCCCAACACATAGTACTTTGTTAGAGATGGAACTGAAAAAAAGAAAAATGAAAAAAGAGAGACTTGCTTGAAATCAGTTTTGGTAAAAACTTTTGTAACGCCCAAAGCCTTTGTTGCCATGCACACTTCTCATTAAAAGAGACTTGATTATTAGAGCTGTAACACAAACAGATTAGCTCCGTGATGTACAAGAGAATTTGTTTGGTCTCTGGTAAACTCGCCTATGACCTGTGAAAAATTGCTTGGAGAAGAGCTTCATAAGTTTATTTTCAACCTACGCATAAGGAAGACACTTTAAACTTGTTGCAAGGCAGGTCTTAATGGATATTTACACTAAGAGAGCTGAGGATTGGTTACTAAGTGATTTGGGAGGCCATATCAGTATCATGGAGACTAGATATTGGTTCTCTTTTTTTAGCTTGCCAAATAAACCATCAAAGAGAGGCGTCCTTCAACTCCTTTATTAGGGGATAACAGCATAGAATTAGATCTCTATTGTCTCTGCCTTTTGCATTGAGGGCAAAGGGGACTAGATGTCTCTCGTGACTAAAAAGTTTCCAAAATGCATTCCCTAGACGGAAAAAGATGAATACCAACATTTCGTTAGGTAAGATTAAGGCTTAACTATATCCAGACTCTTTTTTCCTTTTTTGGAAGAAGGGGGGGGGGGGGGGGGGGGGTGATGGTTATGTTAGGAAAAGGAATCCATATACAAACTAACCAGCAGCTACGGAGATGGATCTGTTGTAACACTCATCTGATCAGTCCAAATTTTACAATAGCATTACATTAAAAGGAGGTTAAGAAAAAGGCATGAAATCTTCTTGTCCGCACAAACCAGACTTCTAGCACTCCACCGAATTTTTTAAAGATTTACTGCAATGAATTCACTAGAAACTGGAATTTGGATCTCTTTGGTTTCAAACAATTCTCACAATACTCTGTTTGGGATCACAAGAAGAATAGGTTTATCAAGTTACCTTCGATTTGGCTCAATAGAACGAAGTCATCAAGATCTGAATATAGTTAGCTTTGGTATGGCAACTCCAATGAATAAAAAATTCGTGCAATCTTAATTTTTTTAATAGAAGCACAAAGCTGATTCATTTGAGATTGTGGAACTTGTTGGCATGGGTTTTGTGTGTTTCAAACACTTTGCTTTTTGTTGCTTGTCACACATTGGTTAGGAATGAGCCTATTGTTTACCTTAGATATTTTAAGATAGTGCGCTTAGTATTAGACTTGGATTTACGTATATTACACACGTGACCGCGTAATTGGCATGACCGTTTGATTGGCCTGTTGGAGTGCATAATGACCATTGACACACCTCTCAACACTCTTCTTCTTCCACAAATTTTTTTTGCACTTGTATTTCAATTCAAGGAAAGGCATTTTAAATAGTTGTTCTTAAACCTTCATCTTTGGAAGTGTGTCAATTGTGAAGGTTGACACTATATCGTACTCTTGAGGGGTTATTCTATCAAGAGAGTCAATCGCACCAAACTCTACTTTGAGTAGCACAAATTATCCTTTAAGGACAATATTTCTGTATTATTCTATAATTTTGTGAGATCTTTCTATCTTTCTCTTTTAATTTCCATCCTTACTCATTTTTTAGGGTTTGTAGTATTGAATCAAAACTAGTTTTTCATTCAAATATTTCCAACAAAACTCCCTCCAGTTGGGCTGGGCTTGTTTTTACTTTTTAGGCTCTTCCATAAAAGGCTATTCTTGAAAATTCTAGGTACAGCTTCCCAAAAAAAAATCATAACCAGTATTTCTAAAACAATATTTGGTAGCGTAAGTAGAACGTCAATTTTCAGTGTTTAAATAACATTACAAATATTTTCACCTACTTTTTCACACACACGTATTTTCAAAAAATACAAACATTACCAAACACTCCCTAAATCTTAGCCAAGAACCTTGTAATTCAATCAGGTAGAACTCTTAGGGGGATGTTTGGTACATGTATTAAAAAATTAAAAAACGTGTATTTGCAAATATGTGTGAAAATACGTGTAATGTTATTTAAAAACTGAAAAAAAAAAAAAAAAAGCATTTGAATGGGTGTATCAAACGGAATATCTTCAGCAAGATTCAAATCTCCTCTTGCTGATCAGGAAAGGGGGGAAAAATGTAAAAAAGAAAAAGAAAAAGAAAATGGTAACAACTAAACGGTAGTGCTCTAATCCTGGGCCAGGAACCCAATAAAAAAGCAGCAGTGGGACGCAGTCTCTGGTCAGAGCAGAAACCAGGCTATCTTCCACGCTTCCCCAAAATCTACTGGATATGTTTGAAGTATGTTAAAATTTTCCCAAGCCAGAAGATTTGAAAAGCTTCGTAAAGCACCCAGCTACAACAGCTCCAATTTCCTTTTTCATGTTCAACCAAAGTACGCTACCCTCATCCTTCAATTTCAAACTAAGCATCAAATTGAAACAAATGGATAGAACAAGAAATAAAGGCTTATGATTCAGCAAAAAAAAGAAATAAAGGCTTATGGGCATGGCTTCATTGGCTTTGGTAAAAAGTAAGCGTAAGAACGTCATGGACCAGCCATTGGTATGTTACATTACATAAAGCCAGCAAGAGTAACAAAGTGGGCCTGACGAAGTCATTTCATATAAGGAAATTTACACTTCCCACTCTCGAGGTATAAAGAAACAACAGTAAATTGGATAACTTATGGGAAAATAGGGATTTTTTAAAGATAAACCATGGGCAAATTAGAAATATCATCACTTAAACAAAGGCAAGTTAGAGTCTGTTTGGATATCACTTATTATTGAAAATTGAAAATACTGTAGCAAAATAATTTTTAAATATGTAAATAGTACCGTGAAATCTAGGTTAGAAATTATATTTGTTGAAAGAGGTACTTGTGAGTCTCGTGAACAGTGCACGGGACCCACTCAAGGAAAGATAGACACGGATAACAACGCGTTTCCAAACCCACTCTTAGGCTGTGTTTGTTTTGGGTGAAAATCACTTCCGGAAATCATTTTCCCCCAAACCCGCATGTTTGGCTGTCACGGAAAATGATATTTTCAGGAAAATGATTTCCGGTTGACCAATATTTTCACCTTTGACCCGGAAATGATTTTCTCCACTCATTTTCACTTCAAAGCATTTCCAGAAAAAAAGAGAGAGAGAGAGAGCGCGCGCGCGCGAGAGGAGAAGAAATCGAACAGTCAGTCCGACGATCGCCGGTGGACTCCGAGCTCCAGGCGGCGCCAATCTCCAGTCCGACGATCGCCGCGAAGACCGCGATCTTCGCCGCGAAGACCGCGATCTCGCGAAGATCGCGATCTCGCGATCGACGGCGCGAGATCGCGCAATTGATCGCGATCTTGCCTTCGACCGAGATCGCGATCAACGGCGCGATCTCGCGACGCGTCGATCGCGAGATCGCACCGTCGCGAGCTCGCGCCGTTGATCGCGAGATCGCGATCTCGGATCGCGATCTCGGATCGCGATCGTTGATGATATTTTTCTTGGGTTTGTCTTTTCCTTCTTCTTTTCCAAACATCAGAAAATTTTTTCCGGAAAATTTTTTGAAACCAAACACATGGAAATATTTTCCTTTTCCGGAAATTAGCATTTCCGAAAAATATGTATTTTCCGGAAAACGTTTTACGGCAACCAAACACAGCCTTAGTCTAACAAAATAGGGCAACTCAAGCGTAAAATAGGGATTTCATTGTATTTGGCTCAATAAGGGACTATCATTTTACAAAACCTTGGAGGCCACTGTCGTTTCCTAAAACATCAAGGGAGGTTAGCATAATTTTCCCTTTCATATATCATTCAAGAGAAAACATTCATGTCATTTCATAGATGAGATGTACTAAAAGTCAAACACATTTTGCTAATGGTTAGTTTCAGAGTTACACTAATGATTCACAAAAAAAGACTTACAACAAGAAGAGAGTCGAAGCAAAGCAACTCTTTCAACAAAGCTAGACATATTTAGATTTAGGTACCAAAAACCATTAGAATGCCTTTCCAGCCTAACAAAAAGATTTTAGTTTATCACAATAAAGATTTCACTAGACAATGAATTATGATCAAGAACTCATATCCCAAGTCAAGAGAATAATCATTGCTTCAGATCAGCATACAAAGAAAACCCAGTACTTGCCTATGACTTCATCGAAGAATCCTTGTGGGCAGCAGTATTAACCTGTTTGGAGAGATAAGCTTCATAGATTTCCACTATTAGCCGAGGATCCTTCTCCACCAGCTCCGCATACTCTTCCCGTTTAGTAAGCTTATCCATGTTGTCTGTGATCACTGACAAAGCTGCATCAAGCATAAGCTTAGCATTGTGCTGGTGTGCTATGGCATAGCTCAGCATTGAATTCTCCCAGTTCAGTTTCGACACCAAGAACTTCTCACAGTAAGCCTTGAGATGCTTTACCTGGTATTTTTCAGCCAATACTAAAAGGTCATAAGCCATTTGCTCATCAAGGCATGCTTCAGCAGTGTACATATAGTTGACAAAGGCACGTAAGGCATCATACGATACATCACCAATCTTAATGGTACCACTCCGGCTTTCTTCCATCTCATTCTCAAGCATCGCTTTGAACACTGGGGAACGGCTTACCTGATAAAATAAGAAAATGTTCAAAGAAGTTAAAGCCTTGAAATATCTGTCCTAGTAGGAAATAGCACATCCAAAATATATACACTGCATTAACATACAGGATTGGAACAAGTGCAAATACTATACGAACATGTTCAAAAATAGGTATTAGGATTCACTCCCTTTGAAATGAATCCATTTCCTGGTTTAAATTAGATATTACAAATCTAAAGGTGTATGCAAGAAATAAAACGAAAAAGTTATTTCCAAACTGGTTCGGACAAAAATTCATCCAAACCACCATGGTAGGATTGATAAAGCCATACACATGCATGTACTTCTAGTCACATAGCTTCTTTAGAGAGTCATGTGACTTGTTTAAATACTCTACGTGGATGGTTTTATGAGCTGCCACAAATTCCTCCAAACCTGTATAGAGGAAAACTGTGTCCGAAATAAAATCTCCATTTGTTTAAGTAAAAAACCTTGTGTGAAGATAGTTCTCCACGTTTTTCAGTGTTTTGTAGCATCATAAAAAATGAGTTTTCCAGTGTTTTGTAGCATCATAAAAAATGAGTAAAAAAAAACTACCTTTGTTTAAAAAAAGAAAAAGAAAAGTATGGCTTATTTCTAAATTTTTTGGAAAACAACTATATTTTATGGCAATCTAAATAAGGGATGTGTCAAACTCATTTAAGTTTTGCAACAATCAAAGAAAAATGAGATAGTTTTATAGAAAATACTTTTTGAAAAATGACTCTTTTTTAGAAAACATTAACCAAACAAACAGAGCATTAATGATTAACCATGAAGTAGACTTTCCCCATTTCACTTGAAATGTGAGAGCACCCTGCACATTAATTGTTTGATCAAATATAATCACCTCACTGCAGCAAACAATATATGCCTATATGCTCCCATTTTACATGTAGCCAAAGATTAAATCACTAATCAAACTTGATTATTACACACAAAACTCCATAATCACAGTAATCATTCACAGTCTAGTACAGTAAAGTTCCAATTTTTACAAATTACAGTTACGAAAAATCAGAAACTGTTACTGACCAGTACGGCCTTATGGGCCGGGACGGGGATGGTGGGCCCAGAAGAGGAGCCATCGTCGGAGGAAGCAACGAGAACGACGTCGGTGAAGCAAGGCCCATTGGGCCTAGAGAGGTGTTGGGGATCGAAGGGAGACCAGAACCTGAGAAAAGCGACTTTGGCTTTCAAGTCTTCGATCTCTCTCTTGCGATCTTCCTCGGTCTCGTTGGCCTCTTCGTAGCACTCTTTGCACGTGCCGGAGTCACGTGACTCGTACGACGCTTGGCACGACAGGCACTTCATCGTCGTCGCGATCATCGTCTCCCTTTGACACTCGCTTGAGACCGAGACTGAGGTTGAGGATAATTCTGACTCTGATTCGCTCTCCGATGAATACTGTCTCGCCACTCTGTGATGCCGGCACCGTTGCATCCTTTTAAGGAAAAAGCAAGCAGGTTTAAGTAATAAGACCCAATTTTGTTTTTATTTTATACAAAAGGATGACTCCCTGTTTATATAGCTGTCATTTTTTTTTCATTTTCTCTCAATTAAATAATCAATCCTCGTATTTACTATTCCCTATCCTACAAATGTTTTTTTTTTTCTTACTTTACTTTTTCGTAAAATACTTTTTTTAGTCTGATTCATTAAAGAAAAATAAAAATAAACCTTTACTAGCTAGGAATCTTTGCAATACCTTTGCAACTTTACAATAGGTTTTTTTAATTATTTTTTCAATCTTGAATTGATTACTATCTAATAGTAATGTTAGGGGATTTGAATGATAATTCAATAATGTCTGGTATCGAACCCCATTTCTTACTCTTCAATTTCTACTTACTAAAAAAAAGTATCAATACTAGAGAATAGAGGCACAACATTTTTTACATTCTTTTGGTTGATGTATAGATTTTACATAACCAATCTAGACCTTAAGCATTTACAAACAAAAAAAAAGAAAAAAAAAAAGAAAAAAAAAAGAGAAATGGTTGAAGAACCCTAGGGTGAACCACAAAGAGAATGTATTATGGCTAAGTTAGCAAAGAGTTTAACTATATTTTTTATGAGTGAACTCCGTTTATTTATTTTGTATACCTTTTGTGTCATGTAGAATGCTCTTTTATAAAACTTAAAACTTAAAACTTAAATGAAGCCTTTAATTAAATTCCCCATTAGGAGATTTTCTCTAATCTTTTCACTAATTAAGTGTATCCCCTTTCTCAAAAAAAAAAAAAAAAAGTGTATCCCTTATCGGAATTGACTTTAGGCAAGATTCCATTATATCCACTACTTCCTTCTAAGTCTAGGGTGGCTAGTTCTTTTCTCATGAAATGACCCTTCATTCCCTAGCTAGACTAGTTCAGCTTTGGTTTGTTGTTGGGAATAAAATCAATTTGGGGATAAGTTTTAATTGCATTGTTTGATTTTGTGTCTCTAGGGACTTAGAAGACTTTGCCCGTCCATCAGTTTGGGGATTTATTGCATCTTAATAAATTTTCGCCTCCAGATGGTTTTTCACTAAACCTTGTCCATCCATCTGGGCAAGCTTCTCTTCCATCTTAGTGACTTAAAAATATTGTTGTCACTCGGGTACGCTATGTCCATTATATTGGATGAGTGTCCCCTTTGTCTTAGGTACTTGGGGGACCTTTGACTTCAATGACTTGATTGCTTAAAGGGTTTGTCTACCCTGAATCCCTTATTGTTACAGGCTCAAGGGAACACTTGTCGTTTAGCATGTGTACCCATGTGAAGGACCTAGGAGATTTTTGCCTTTTAATAATTCTTGTCCTTCAATATGTTCATTCTTTACTTGAACACATTAGTGACCTCTTCTTTAGGGACATAGGATAAATTTTTAATCATTCACTAGGTCTTTGGTCCTTCATTTGGACAATCATGTTCTTTTTTTTTGGATAAACGGACAGTCATGTTCTTGTCTTTAGAGACTTAATAAACTTTATTCCCTTTTGCTATGTTTTTGGTCCTTATGGGCCAATCCATATAGAGGTTAGTACCTTCAATGGGCTTGTCCTTCATCTTGGATGATTGTCTCCCTCATCATCATTGACTTTGGGAGATTTTTTGCGTTTCTATAAGGCTTGTGGCTTCAAGCCTCCATGAGATTATGTAGCTTTGGGCCTCCTTGAGGCTTTATACCTCTTAACACATTCATCATTCATGTACATTGTTATACACTTACACTCTCAATTAGACATGGCAATACGGTCAAAATTTTTTGACCCGACCCAAAAAATACCTAACCTGAACTTGATTTTTTTGACTTAAAGCAAAAATGGGTTGACTCGTGACCCGATCCGATTTTTTTGCGAGTCAACCTGACTCAACCAAGATAACCCGTGACCCGACCCATTTAAAAAATTTGCTAAAAAAAATATTTTAATTACATTCTGATACTGGTGCATAAAGCACGAAGTAACAAAACTAATAATTAATATATTATAGAGAATGGCTATTTAATTCATCAAAAGTACCACCAATCATATATATATATATATTCATCAAAAGTGCCAATAAGAGCTAGCTTCTATGCTTGCCAATGCCAATTGCCTACAACACGTTACACATGAGCCAAGGCTATCAAGAGTCATCACTCATCAGTCAAGACAACCATTAAAAAAAAAAAACAAAAAAAAAAAAATCTCATTCAGGATTTAGCTGAGTTGTAGTGCATTATCCAAACTCCAAAGGACCAAAGCCACAAACGACAAAGCTGAAAGTTGAGTCAAACTAAACCAATGAAACCCATAAAGCTTCCTTACCCAGTTTCTCTACTCTTTCAATCTTTCTCTTGCGCACGGGATCTCATGAGCATTCCGATAACCACGGTTGCTTTTGAATCAAGTTTTAGCACTGAGAAAAAAATTCTTATTCCGTATCGATCACGTCTTTTACCTGAGAATGTGGAAACTACGTTGTGTACTAAAAGTTGGCTATATGGATTTGAAGGTAATTTAATTTTTTTTTATAGTCATAATTATACAATTTTAATTCTTTATTGATTTGCTTTAATGGTATATTAAGTTATATTAAAATATTGTATTGTAGATGAAGATGCTGACGAAATTGACCAACTTGAGCTACAATTTGCAAGTATGAATATTTGTAGTGCTAAATCTGCTACCAACGTTGAGTAAATTGAGATTGAGGTGTAATTCTTATAAAATATTTACTTATTCTTTTTTACTTAATATGTTATGTTTATTTTTATTTTTACTTTTTGTTTAGTTTATCTTTCTAAGTAATCTAACTTTACTATTATTTTAAATGCAACAGGAACATGTGCACTTAAGAACACCGATAACTTGCTACTTTGCTAGCTTACTTGTTTTGTTTGTTTTAAGATCTATCTCTTTTTGAAGATGTAAACTTGTAATTATATGCATTTTGACAGTGAGCCATTAACATTGAAGACTTTTTCCATCATGAATTTATGACTATAAATAATTTTTGTCATGCTTAAAACTATCAGAATTGAAAGGATATTAACAAGTGACATTAAGTGCAATTCATTTACTTAATTGATTTTATTCATTCTATCTAAACAAGTTGTTATTGATTTGTTCTTGTAATTGGAAAAAAAAAAGGATAATTACACATAACCCACCTGTGATTTGGGCGAAAATCATTTTGCCTACCCGTGGTTTGAAAAGTATCACTTAACCCACCTGAGGTATGTTTCTGTCACTCTCCGTAACCCACCTCGGTCTCTGCCGTTAACAAAACACCTTTTAACCCCAAAACAGAACATAACACGAATCAAAACACTCAAAACTCAAAAAAATTTCGAGAGAGAGACTTGAGGTGAGATTAGCTTGTTCTTCGTGGTTTGGAGCATCTGGAGGGGGAGAAAACACTTGTTTTACATCATCGAAGCTAAGCAAGGTATGTGTGACTGCTGTTCATCACGACCCACCCACGTATTTGTGTTTGTTCTTGATTTAGGGTTTCAGATTTTATTCAAGTGCGAACTTACTGTGTGAAAGTCTAAATTTGTATAACCCAGGGATCGTGTTATGTTGATATGTCTTCATCAAGTGGTGATTTCTCAAGTTCATGTGGACATATGTGCAATAAGCAGACTTGTGTTTTGAGAACAAATTTGAGTTTGTACAATTTTGGGAGGAGGTTATTGGGTTGTAGCCGTTATAAGGTTGGTCCTAAGTGTCCTTTCTTTGTTTGGGTTTATAACCCAACTTGTCCTTGTGGGAATGAAACTACACCTTTGACTTTAGAGAAGATGTCTAGGCTTTAAAGTGCTCTCCAACTTGCCAATGAAAGGGAAATGATAGCTTTAGAAACGGCAGAAGAAGCTAAGCAAATGGCAGAAAAGGCTCTTGAAGAGGAAGCCAAAGCCAAGAAAAGGGAGAGAAAGGCTTGAGCTGTCTATGCAAAAGCTAAGGAAAAAGCCATGTTTGCTGAAGAGAAGTAAAGAATGTGGAAGTCCGCATCCATTTTGTCATGGATCTTTTTTGTTATTGTTATGTTGTTGTGTTTTGGCTCAATTGAGTTCTCTGGAGTGAAAAGACCTAGATTGTTGCCTTGAAGTAGTTAACTGGTTAGTAGAGATAGTTATGACAATGGTGTTAATGAATTTCCATTATAATAGCACTAGCCTACTAATGTAATGTTTTGATGTGTCAATGAATGAAGAATTGGTCAATTATTGAGTATTTTGTACATATCGTAACAACCATTCAATGGAAGAAATATTGGTCATGCCACTAGTCTGTGGGCATATAATGAAAGAAGTATTGATCAATTATCAATGACCTGTGCATACCATAACAACCATTTCACAATAAAAACTTCCATACACTATATTGGAAAAATATACTTGGACACAATTTGTAGTAGCAATAAATAAACTTCCATAAAATTTGGGTTGGACAAATAATGTTCCATACAGTTACCTACGCATACCATAACAACCATTCTACGATAACAACTTCCATACAATCTATATTGGAAAAATCTACTTGGACACAATCTGTAGTAGCAATAAGTAAACTTTCATATAATCTAATTTGGACAAATATTGTTCCATACAAACTGTAATACCACAACTTCCATATAACAACCTGGAGTGTATTGTACCTTAATTACAAAAAAGCACATTCCAAGGCCAGCTACAAATATATATATATATATATATATATATACACATATATACACATACATATAATTGCTCAAAACAAGGTGATTGTTTTTTACACTAATTGATAATTACAAAAAGCCAACAGTAGTCTTCACAAAAAAACAAAAAGGCCTATATGTTCCCACTAGCTTTACTCCCGATGCTGGCATGCGTACCCACTAGTTTCATTCATTTCTTGCCTTTACTTTTTCCTCTTTCCTCTTTTCACCCACTGAATTCATTTTTGGTGGCCTTTGTGCAGCAAGCTGTCTTCTAGTCCTCACACCACCAGTGCTCTTATTTGCATGTAAATGCTACAAAATAAAAAATAGATCCACTTGTTAAAAAATATCCCAGTCTACACAACTATCCAGGAAAGAGGTTACTCAACTAAGTTACTTGTGAAGAACTTGGTAAGGTTTCCCAGGTCTCCCTAAAAGTGTGAAACTCTAGCTATGAGGAAGAGAACCATCCTGCTCTCCTGTGAGATGGCCTAGGTTGATTTCCTTGTTGTGAGGATGAAAGCTGAATGGCAGACATCATGTTGTAGGTTTGGGTAGGCTGCTGGAATGGTGGCTAGGGTGCAGGCTGAGGTGCAGATCTAGGTGCAGGCACCCCTCCCCTTGCCTGCAACAAAACCCAGTTTCAATATAGTGTTTATTGTAAGTTTAAAAACAAGGGTTTTTTTTTTTTGCCATTTAAATCTTAATTACTTACAGCTTTTTCTCTTTCAAGTCTCTGTCTCCTCTGCTATGATGTCTACCCAGTAATGCCAGTCTTGCACCCTCTTGAGTTATGCCCTTCCTTTTTGCATTTCTCATATCTTACAGGTCTGTTCAGCCTACTTGCTTTGTAAGGGTTCTTAGACTTATCAGAAACCCTCTTTCTTTACTTGGGTGGTTTGCCTGGTGGTTTGTATATGTGAGGTGCTAGGGGAACATGTTGTCCAGTCTCAGCCCATTATGACTAGCCAAACATGGGAGGAAGTACCTCTTTGTATATCTCCATGTAAGTTTCTTTGAAGTAGCATGGGTGGGTATAGTCTTCTAGTGTCTTAATGTTTGTATAAATGGCTATTATGGCATGTTTGCAGGGAATGCCATTTAAATCTCAAGACCTATAGCTACATGTCTTCTTGACCAAATCAACTACATGGCTCTCATACTGACTGCCTACCTCATAAAGGAAACTGCCAGCTAGGGTAGCACTAAATGGCTTACTTTCAACCTTCAATTTCTCCAACCTATCTTGTATGCTTGGACACAACTTTCTAGCATACTTCTGTATCCCTTCCCTTTTTGTGTAAAGCTTAGTCATAAGTCTAACCCTAATCCACTCCAACATTGTCAAGATAGGCTTGTCCTTAGACTTCAATATCATTGCATTAAAAGACTCACTCAAATTATTTACCAAACAATCTATTAAGGCCCTAGGAGTGAAGTGTGACATTGTCCACTATGCAGGTGCAATGTTTGCAAGATATTCTTATGCCTTTTCATCCAAATCACTTATGTACTGCATACATCTCTCAAACTCCCTTACTGTTGTGGCAGCAGCACACCTCCATAGTACATCCTTCAACTCCAATCCCTTGTGATCAACTTTGAAATTGTTGTAGATGTGTTTCACACAGTATGTACGCTCCACAGTAGGAAATAGTATCTCTATTACAGGTATAAGCCCCTGCAAATAAGCAAACAAACAACAAAACAAGTTAGTTTAGCAAACAAAGTAAACTATTTAAGTGTAACTGAACCCTAATCCACTCCAACATTGTCAAGATATGCTTGTCTCTAGACTTCAATATCATTGCATTAAAAGACTCACTCAAATTATTTACCAAACAATCTGTTAAGGCCCTAGGAGTGAAGTGTGACATTGTCCACTATGCAGGTGCAATGTTTGCAAGATATTCATATGCCTTTTCATCCAAATCACTTATGTACTGCATGTATCTCTTAAACTCCCTTACTGTTGTGGCAGCAGCACACCTCCAGAGTGCATCCTTCAACTCCAATCCCTTGTGATCAACTTCGAAATTGTTGTAGATGTGTTTCACACAGAATCTACGCTCCACAGTAGGAAATAATGTCTCTATTATAGGTATAAGCCCCTGCAAATAAGCAAACAAACAACAAAACAAGTTAGTTTAGCAAACAAAGTAAACTATTTAAGTGTAACTGAACAAAACAAAACTTGCATACCTTTTGCCTATCAGAAATGAAGACCAATTGAAACTCTTCTGGCCTCCCTATATCATCAGCAAAAATTTCCAAAAACCATATCCAAAACTCCCTGGTTTCTTGTTCCACAATAGCTATGGCTACTGGAAAAATGTTGTCATTTGCATCCTTGGCAATAGCAGATAAGATTTGCCTACCAAATTCTGTGCTTTATGTGACAATAATCTAAACCTATAAATGGCCTACTTCCACCTAAAAATCCTATCTTCTAAGCATTGAACCTAACATATATCCTCTTAAGTTTTGGCTGGGAAGTCTCATCAGCCATTTCTGTTTGCAGTATAACCCTACTCCCCTTGTCTACAGTGTTTATCATTTGTGCATAATCCTTAAGGACACTATATTGCAGTTGCTCATCTCCATTGATGAAATCTTTTGTCTTTCTCTTTGACCTATACACTTGGTTTACACTTAGGTCAACAGATAAATTTTGCATCACATGGTTGTGTACACCACTCACCTCCCAATTTGGATTTTTGCTAAAATCCTCAATGAACCTTTTAGTAACATTAACTGATGTTGCTTGGCTGTTTTTAAAAGACTTGGGGCAAGTATAGTCATCAGTCAAGGTCTTAATTTGAAATGTTAGCTCTCCACTTATTTGAGATGCATAACATCTTCACCCACACCCATTCTTGCAGTGAACTGATATCTTGATCCTCTCATTAACCTTGATTTTGATGTCAATAGGTTTTTTGATTACATACTCTCTTAAAACAGTTCTGAACACCTTTGCATTAGGAAACTTCATCTCCTTCTTCAGTACAACATTTCTCATGTCACTCTTAGCATTAAACTCTACCTGCTCAGGTACCTGTTCATCATCAGACCCATCCATGCTTACCAGGTCATCCTCAAGGTCTGGCTCAGCCCACGTAGGGTTTGCATGGAATGCATTGCTTGATTTTGGGGCTGTGTATGGTGCATTGCTTGATTCTGGGGCTGTATTGGGAGCAGAACCTTGTGGAGTTGAGTTTTGAGCAGTACCTTGTGAAGCTGAGTTTTGAGTAGCAAATATATCATCACCAAAGTTATCCCCTTCTAGGCCTTCATTTAGCCAATCATCATCATCATCATCATCTCCTTCAACATTCTGTTCTTCATCTCTTGCACCAATCTCAACATTCTCAACATCTTCTTCTTTATCATTCTCATCATCTTCATAATAATCACTATCCAAATCTATTTCATCCCTTACTGCATCACCACCTATAGCATCTGCCACTCCCCCTCCATCAAGATACTCAACTGCTAGTGGCTCCACATCTATGTCAGTATAGATTATAATTTTTTCAGCTGGCCATGCCTTATGAAAGGTAGTCATATTTAGGATATCTGCATCTGTTTCTATGTCTTTTAAATCATCCTGTAAATTACCTTCAGGAAATAAATACCTATATCTACTGTGTTCTTTAGGAGCACCAACTAGATGGCATAAATCCCGAATTTCAAAGAAACTCAACTTGTTAGGGTCAATCTCTGTCAGTAAACGTACAGATCCACCCACATATTCAATAGTTGGCTCCTCCACAAAACATCCCCCAACATGAATTTCAATGTCAAAGGTGAAGTCAATCATCTGCAATTAAAATAAGTAGTTTGTTTACACACTGACATGCAGAAAATGACAAGAAGCCAAAAGAGACAATAAGCCAACAAATTGACATCAAGATAACAACACATGGACAAAAGACCACATAAAGCACATGCAAAACCAGATTCCCAACAAATTCATAGGGACCACACTACCCACAATTCACAAACAAGTGTAATTATTGACAAATAAACTTGATTCTTTCAGGTATATGCATTATATAAACAACCATTGCAGTACATTAGCTACATCCTAAGCGATTCTACATATAAATAGCAAAATGCACATTTAACATACAAAAAAAATTTAAATGTGTAGATGAACAGCAAAACCTAACTACGTGGGTGGGTCGCGATGAAAAAATGACATCAAGAACCCAAATGTAGATGAACAGCAGTCACACATACCTTGCCTAGCTTCGATGATGCAAAATAAGTGTTTTCTCCCCTTCCAGACGCTCCAAATCACAAAGAACAAGCTGATCGCACCTCGGGTCTCTCTCTCGAAAAGTGTTTGAGTTTTGGGTGTTTTGATCCGCATTATGTTCTGTTTTGAGGTTAAAAGGTGTTTTTGAAACGGCAGAGACTGAGGTGGGTTACGGAGAGTGACAGAAACATACCTCAGGTGGGTTAAGTGATACTTTTCAAACCACGGGTAGACAAAGTGATTTTCACCCAAACCACAAGTGGGTTATGTGTAATTATCCAAAAAAAAAAAAACTCGTTTGAAAAATATGGGTAAACCCAACCCAACCTGCAACCCGATTAACCCATTTAAAAATGACCCATTTTGACACGTGACCTAATTGACCCACAAACCCAATTGACTCGACTTGAACCCGACCCGACTCGCCCGTTTTGCCACGTCTACTCTCAACACTACTACATTTATTACTTTTTGAATAATCAAATTACATGTTTAAATTTTATGTATTTAGATTAATTTCTTGAGTTGATTGTTATTAGCTATAAATTGATTATTTTTGTTTTTTTTTTTAATTTAATTTTATTATATTTTGCATAACAACTACGTTTTAGTACAATTGCTTATTATTTTTTATTAATGCCAATCAAGATTTATAAGATTAATTTTTCTTTCAATTATGACTTTTAATACTGTCCTCCCTAAAGTAAATCATGACACCACCATTGAAAAGGTGAAATTGTTGTGATTGTAAATTGTTAAGGGATATGATTGATTCAAGGGATTCACCTCCAAGAAGAATAGAAATGGGAAATATAGGAAGAGTTGAGTGGATCATTTATCCACTCTCATAATAACTTAAATATATTTCTCAAAAAAAAAAAAAAAAAACTTAAATATACAAGAAACCTAGTATTTATTGTTGGAAATATTTTAGTTAATGCACAAACTCTTCAACCAAAAAACAATTTTAATTCAAGTACGTAGTAATAAATAGCAACAAGAATAGAATCTCAAAATAAGTTTAAGAAAAACCCTATTAGGCTAAAGAACCAAGCAAATATGTTGTCTTTAAATGTTGATTCATGCTACTCGAAGTAGAACTCAATGTGAATAGTTCTCAGATAGAACAATCCCTTAAATTAGACTGTAGGATATACTTTTGTGTTGGACGTCCTTCTACACGCAGAGTTTCAATAAAACCTTCTATAAAAGCTTTCCTTTACAGCCTGTTTGGTTGAATAGGTGGAAAAGTATGATGATAGAAAATGGGGAAGGGATAGAAAATTGGGAGGATAGAAGAGATTTAGTTTCTCTCAAATGTGTTTGGTTAAGAGGATGAAAAATGAAGTTGGTATAAATTTACAATTATGTCCTTATTAAATACAACAAAAAGTAATACATTTTTTAATAAAAAAAATTGTGTACAAACACTTGATTTTTTTTTTATTTTTTTTAAAATACCACAAGCCAAAGGATTCGAAATAGATGAGAGTAAAAAAAAAAAAAACCAGCGAAAAATGATAGTAGAAGAACCAAACAAGACAAAAAAGAAGAAAAAGACAAAAAAAAAAAAATTATTAATTGCTGGTTGTTGGGAGAAGGAAAATATTTTCCAAAACACACTTCCTCATTTTCTCTCAATCTTGGAGAGATTAATTTTTGGTGGGTTTGCAGGAAAAATAGTTGGGCCCTACCAATTTTCTCTCCTCCTCCCCCTCCCAACCAAAAACCACTTTCACTCGTTTTCTCTCATATTTTTCACTCTCTTTTTTTCATTTTCCCCAAAATCATCCCAACCAAATATACCCTTAATCTATTAAGAGAATATTCTAAGATCAGGAGAAATAGGTGGCAAAGAGCAAGAACACTTTGAGGAAGATGAACATTAATTGAGTGGTCTAATTGAGAAAGCAATAATAGAACATTGATTGAGTGGTCTAATTGAGAAAGCAATAATAGAACCAGTGAAAAAGTTTTTTGATGGTATGTTAAATAGGTCACTAACTTAGTCAAATATTAGTAAAGTAATAAATTAGCTTACAAAGGAAGCTGAGCACCAATAAGCCAAAATCAATGGTTACAAAGGGCTATAAAAAGCTCAAAAATTATGGAAATAGAGAAAAATTGAAGGCCCATAGTAAAATTGAGTTTCAAATTAGCATGTATGAGAAGAAACGAGGTACACATGTGTGATATAAATAAGACTCATACCCATCCAAGCCCCAATATCTTTAGTTATAAAGGGAGGTCCACTATATTTTATTATCAAAAGTAGGACTACACCCCTAACCAATGTGGGACTCACAACAATGAGTGTTTGAAACACACCCACACCAAATTTATACAATGCAGACATAAAAAAAAAAGATAAAGTTTTACTTTTTAACTAATTAAGAGCACTCTCATTAAGTTCAACAAAAAAACATTTTAGAAAAAATATAACTGAACTCACTTAAATCTCTCTTGCATCAAGTTCAACAATTTGTCTAAAAAATTACAAATCAACAATGTCTCAATACACTTAATGAGACATTGTTCATCAACAGCCAAATTTATAATTATTGCTCTCTCTCTCTCTCTCTCACACACACACACACACAGAGCAAGCAACAAGGTGCTCTCTCATGCCATAGGAAGGAAGGAGATTGAAGTTTGTGAAGCTCAGAGAGGAATTGCGAGCTCGGAGCTATGACATCGATCAAAGCAGAACTAAAACGTTTAGGTTGAAAGACTAAAAAATTGAAAAGCTTGGTTGATTTGGGTTGACGTTAATTGGTGGTGGTTGACAAAGATTGACACCGATTGATGGTGGCAAGATCGTTGATGTTTGAGTTGGACTGAAATTGGGGAAGAACGGGGAGGGGAGGAAAATAAATGTTATATGAAGAGAGAATAAGTAAATAACTAAATGAAATGAGAGGTAAAGCATTGAGGTTGAAGTAAATGTATTTGAAAAATTGTTGGCTAAAATAGAAAAAAAGTTAGTATTCTGTAGATTAAATTGGCTAAAAGTTAAAACACCTTTTAAGTCAAGCGTGAATGCTAATAGCCTTGTATTATTTCCAACCAACCAACTATTTCTAAATTCTAACTCTCTTTCTTGAATTAGTCTTGCAGGAGCCCTTAGTTTATTCTCATGCTTTTTTTTGCTCAAAAAATAAAGTTTTAGTGTTTGTTTGGTATGATTAATTTTGCTAACTTAGTTTACTATTCAGCTTATTTTTGCTATTATTTATGAGTTTTATTGTACTTTTTAGTATTATTTATGGGTCCCACTATATTATTTCAACTAATTTTTACATTTATCTACAATAATTTCAGTAAAAAAATTTCAGTTTTAACAAAATAAACGGATCCTAAACAGGTCTCTAATTCATTCTCATGCTTTTTTTCTCAAAAAAAAAAAAGGGTTTATTCTCATGTTTTTGCCTTGCACACGTGCATGTGTTTGTATTGATGGCTGAGTACAGCTTTGATTCATTACAAGAAGATTCAAAAAAACCAACATGCCTCATCCATTTCTCCATAAAGCTGGCAAAACAAAACTCAAAAAAACAAAAAGAGAAGAAGGTAAAAAAAACATATACTGCTGGCACAAAATAGAGCTTTTTGGTTTTAATAAGGGACAAAATAAATGTACTCTCAACTCTCAAGTCTCATCGCATGCTTGGCATGAACAGGGAGGGGACACACAGATCCATAATTTTCCAATATATATACCTACTGCTATCTTTTCTTTTAGGTAACCTATTCCTATTCATCAAAAAAGCCATTTACCATGCACTATCAAAGACCAAAATGCACATTCCTAGGCTCCATTGTTGCTTCCCATTGGGGTTTTGAATTCTGATATCTGACAAGTGATTCAGGCGGGGTTGAATCTTTGACCATTCACAAAAATGACAAATCCGATAACTTCCGGGTCAACCCGCACTCGGGTCCGACCCAATAACTCAAAACAATAAAATTGGAAATTAAAAAAAAGACAGATGAAATATTAAAAAAAAAAAAGGCTTTTAAAAATTAATTAATTAAAGGCTCTGTGATTTTTAGTTTCACAGTACCAAGATTTTACACCATCATTCATAAACCCACAACTTCCGGGTCAACTCGCACCCGGATCCGACCCAATAACTCAAAACAATAAAATTGGAAAAAAAAAAAAAACTATATAAAAAAAAGCTTTTTAAAATTATTAATTAAATTAAAAGACTCTGTGTTTTTTAGTTTTGACACTAGCAAGATTTTAAAATCTTTGGATAAGAGCAAGACCTCTTCTTATTACACACCAACTTCTCAGATTTCGTGTTGTTTCGATTCTTTTTAGGGCTTCAAAATTTTCACTTAGGTAACCATTTCTCTCTCTCTCTCTCTCTCTCTCTCTCTTTTAATTTTTTGTTCTTTTGTTTATTTTTATAATGCTCTGTTTGGTTGCTGAGAAAATGTAGCTAAAGAAAAGAGAATAAGGCGAGAAAATGTGTTATTTTCTTTCTTGGTGACTTTAGATAGCAAATTATGTAACTCAAATGAGTTGGGTGGAGGTTTTTGGGTTTGGTTTTGTTGAATTTTTTTCATTTCCAGAGAAACCAAGAGTCAGAGAAAACGTAGGATTTGAAAACTGCATTTTCGTTTATTTTCCTTCGTTTTCTTGGCTAACAAATTGTGGGTTTTTGCTTTAGTGGGTTAGTTTGTGGTTATTTAGGTTATTATTGTTGGTGTTTGTGAAGTTGTTATGGGATAATTCACGGAAAATTTTGAATCTTGGAATGTAGGTGTTACTTTGAAACCCTAATTTTTGGAAAGTTGGGGTTTTTTTTAAGTGCTGAAGTGATGGGTGATGAAGAGGGAATGAGCAATGGTGGTGGTACAGAAGGCACTGAAGGGTTTCACTACTTGAACAGTGAAGCAATGAATAATGGGATTTCAATTGGTATTGGGAATGATGGTGGTGAGTGTAGCTCTGGTGGGAGTGAGGGTTTTCGAACTTACAAGAGGCGGAGGCATGGGAGGTCAAGTGCAGATAGCAAAGATCGCGATGATGAGAGAGTTTGTGTGGAAGCTGCAGGTCATTTAGCAGCACAGGTTTTTGCTCAATCTCTTTTTATTGTTGCATGTTATACTTTCAATTGCAAGATGGGTTTGCTATGTTATTCCATTTTGAGCAGTTGTAAATGGTTATGAGTTTCAAGGTTTAAAGTTTGTGTTGTAATAGGATGAATTACATCTGAAACAAGTTAAAATGATTTTAATCTTTAATTTGAGGAAAAATCAGCACGGGTAATAGGCTGTTGAAAAAAGCACAGGAGCTGTATAACTTTATATATTTAAAAATAACAAAAGGGAAGCATAGCTCTTTAACTATGAAGAAATATTGTAATAGTTGAGTTGTCAAACATAAAAGATTAGGGTTTAGAGAGAGATATTATACGAATACCTTTTTGCTAATATAAAATTAACAAGGGTGAGCTTCACTAATTTTTCATATGAAATACGCATCAAACATGCCTGGCTTGTAAGATTGTCACTGAAAGGAGGCACGAGAAAACAATGTTGTAAGAATTCGACCCAATTGGTCATTTGAGTGAACATAGAAAGTGAGTCTGTTATCTCATGAACAAATCCACAATAAAGTGACAATAAACCTCAATATGTTTGTTTGTCATAGCATCTGCATAGGAGTAGAAACATCAATACACAAGTCATGGAGGACAGAAGGAGAGAGCAAATCCATAATATCTCGAAAGTAGTATGAGCCATAGCTTGATATTCAGCTTCAACATTAGAATGGGTGACGGAATTTTGCTTTTTACTGCATTGGTAACAAGATTACCTCTTAACAAAGTATAATAGCTAGAAGTGGACCATCAATCAAAATGACCACCAGTCTAGTTAGCATCATTAAAACTGGCCACAGATAGAGAAGTAGAAGGCTTGCAAAACCATCCTTTTCTAGGAGTACCCTTCAGTTAATAAAAGATACTACAATAGCTTTGTAGTGAGGCTGACCTGGAACATGCATATGTTGACTAACCATACCAATTTCATAGGTAATGTTAGGAGGAGTGATAATAAGGTAAATTAATTTCACCACCATTTCTTGGTATTGACCAACATCGTTAAATGGTTCACCAAACCTTTAAGTTTAACAGCGGAGTCCGTAAGAGTATCAACATGACAAGCACCCAAGAAACAACTATCAGACATAAGATCAAGAACGTATTTCTGTTTAGACAAAAATATATCATAACAACAAGCAAATTCAATCCCAAGAAAATAATGTTGAGCTCAAAAGTCCGACAAAAATTAACTGGTTATAGGCTTATAGCTCTATAAGCATACATGCATCCATTTTTATCTTTCTTTTTTGGTTTTATTTTATTTTTTTTGTTTTGGTTATTAAAGATCTGTCAAGCTAGACCCCACAGCATACCACATTCAAAATGGCAGTGGGAAGATATTTTAATTTTGCATGTTAAATCCAATTGTGAAAAGTTTTGTTATATAATGTACTAGAAGTAATGTTTTAAAAACATAACTATTCAAAGCATCTGAAAATGGATACTTTCAAGATTTTTAGGTTGGACAAGGGTTCAATTAGAGGTCGAACCAAGATGGCATCATAATTAATTTATTGATTTATTAAAATAAAAATAATGATATTAAATTTGTAAAAATTAGTGAAATTGATCAAAAAGTATCTAAAGAAATTTAAACAATTTTCAAATGAATCTTCAAGATTTTTATAAGTTTAATAGAAAATAATAAAGCATACAAAAAATATTTTGTTTATTAATCCTTCAAGTAGAAAGCATTTTAATTTAAAATAAACCATTTAAAATTTAAGTCATTAAATAGCACATTCACATGCAAAAGCATGACTGTGAATCACAATAAATTTAGCAAATGAAAGAATTCAATGATATTAAATTATTAATACATTGAGGAAGAATGGTGATATAATGAAATGAAAAATAAATATGATATTTATTCCATATATGACAACACAAAGGAAGGTGCCTTGATGGTTGTCTTGCCCGCCATATATTTGAAGGGTTGGGGGGGGGGGGGGGGGGGGGAAGGGTCTTGGGGCTCAAAACCCCACATCTTTTCTTTCTCATTTTTTTTCAAGAAAATAACACTCCCTTGATCCAGTTGAACTGACAAACGGTTTAGCGGTTCACTGGTTCCATCAGCAATTTAGGGGTTCAACTAATTTTAAACGCATTGTTTCTTATGCAAAAAACTGGATTCTACTTTGGTTTATAATTAACCTGGCCGGTCTGGTCTGGGTTTTAAGGTCATGACTAAAAGTACTTTTAATTGAAATGTGGGGAAGACACATACACTCATTCAAGTTAGTTTTGAACTTTTGATGCCACTAATTTGAATCTCCCCATCCTTGCCCCTTGGGACCAAAACTTTCAAAAAATATGGTACAAAAATGTATGTTCTTGTTTGATGTGTATCCTTGACATTTATCAGGTAGTGACCTTACAACACTATGCAATATTGTTAATCAAAATGATGATTCATGCCCAAGGTTTTCTAATTGACTCTTCATTAGACGGGTTGATTCACCTATCATAAATTATAGCAAATCTTTGTTTTGTTGTGGTCATTTGTCTTTTGGCTACTTGATGGTTACATGTGCAGAGAATCTGTGGTTATACAATTCTTAAACATGTGACTGCATACATTCATACCTTGGCATACATAAGAGAATCCTTGTATGGTACAATTGAATATTTGCTGTTATAGGGGGATGTCTGGCACTCTGGCTGCATCTCTGTGTTTGGTGGTAATGAAAACACAATCAGGTCATCCGAAATTGCCTGTGTTGTTTTATCAAGTCCGAAATTATCAATGACTTGAAATAGGGAATTAAATTACTATTTTCTTTCATTAAATATCATAAACATAGAAAAAAACAACCAAGTGTTTCTTGTTTCTCTATGGTTATATTTTCTCCCTCCTTTGAACTCTCAAGCGTTCTGTTTGTAATGATGTTTATTGGTTCTTGTTCTTTACCCAATCTATATTTGAAATCTTGCAGACTGTAAAGGAACGTTGTGGCATGGTTAAAGGCAGTAATTCTAGTGAGCAAGTCTGTCTTCCGATGAATGGCTCAGATGATTGTTCACAGAGGCACTGTAGAAATGTTGTATTGGAACAGATATATCAGTCATTAAGTGATGATGAAGGTGGTATACAGGGGTGCATTCGGGAGGCGCTTGTAACTAATCGTGAAATTGATTGTATGATTACAGTTAAGGTTTATGCTGCAGCCAAAGTTGCATTGGTTCAACTGAAATTAGTCATCATTTCTAATTATTACTAAGCTCCTTTTGATTGTTATTTTGCAGGAATCTGACCATTGTAATGAAGATAGGTGCAAATATTCACAAACTGGGTGGATGTCTGATGGATCTCAGAAAGCAGCTAATGGCCATCCGGGCATTATATCTAGTGGATTTACAAACGAATCAGATCATTATACTATAACCGGGAAGTGTCAGCAAGCCTTTTTGAATGTTTTAATTTCAGACAAGTTCAGCACACTCTGCAAGCTAATATTTGAGAATTTCCAAGGCATCAAAGCTGACCTTTTTGACTTAAGTACCATAAACACGAGAATGAAAGAGGGAGCTTATGAACGTTCACCTATGCTTTTCTCTTCGGATATTCAACAGGTAATTTTGAGTTTCTATTGTGTTAATTGCTTATTTTCACTCTTTTATTTATCTTTATATGGTCTTGCTTACTCTTTTGACGTCAGTAATATTGTTAGTGTTTTGCTGCATTTTTATTTATTATAAGTATTAAGTTTTGTTAGAATAAACTAGAATGCACCAAGTACACAGGATATATGTGTTAGAGGGTTTTTTTTTTTTTCAGTATTAAAAAATTAAAGTTTGGAAAGAACTTTTAAAATCCATTTTTTCACATGCATAAAGACATGGACATCACCCTTTCATAATTTTTTAGTGTCTTTACAATCCAATTCCACTCGTTTACATTTATTCATGTGAATTATGATCCTGATAATTTATCCAAACAAATTTGATCCTGAGTCTAACCCCCTGCCCTTGGATACAAAACAATAGAAATTTGGATCATGCCCTTCACAAGAATCTATGAGATTGAAACACAACTGGTAATGCCTATGTCCATATCATATCATATTTGTATATGTATTGGTGCTTCCTAGAGTCCAATCATAAGCTCTTCATATTTGGTACTTTCTGGACTTTATGGTTCTTACGTTTGAGGGGACTATATTTCTAAATATAGAGGAATATTGTCTTTCTAAAACTGCTTCTGTAAATCTAAATAATACTTTAGGAATCTTATGGAAAATTCTGTTTTATTAATTATGAGATTTGGCTAAAATTCATGGAGAACTGAATTGTTGAAGATGTTGGATCTTTACCTTTGGGAGTCAATTGCTGATATCATGAAGCTGATGAAAGATAAATGGAGGGGGAAAAATGCAATGAAAATTAAGATGGGCTTCTCGTTGATGATTTCACAAATAGTAGGTGTACATATAAGTGGGGAACTAGCAAAAGTTGTATGAGAAATTGTTTCTCTAGATAGGTTTATCTACATATATATCAGATTGCTGTTGAAATTTAAGTTTAGACGAGGGATTTCTTGAGCAAAGCTGTGGCTTCGGTGTCCTTCATTTTGGACGTCATGGAATTTCTAGTGCATGCTTATGCAAGGCCTTGATAAAATTTTGAACCTTTTTTAACCAGGCAAGTTTGACTAATGATGGAAGAAGCTTCTTGTGATACTGAATAATTTTTGTTCTCTTACTGACTAAGATTCTGCTTTGCAAACTAAAACACATTATAGTGACTTTTCTTACAAGATGATGTCTGGAGGTTTTTTTTTGTGCAAATCTTACTATCTGTGCAAATCTTGTTTTACTCATTTCTTAATGATGCATGTATCTTGAATCTTTTGAATTTATGATAATGAACTCCTTTTTAATTTCATAGAACCATCTTGATAGTGTCGACACTTTTTAGAGATCAGTTGTAGTGTGGCTAGTATATAAACAAAGCTATCTAAGCTTTTTTATTTATTTATTTTTAAAATAAAAAAAATTGATAATTGCACTGTGCACACACATGTAGTGGATCTTGAATCCACAACTTTGCCCTCTACCTTGATCTCACAAGAGTTAGGGAAATCTTTTGAGCTAGTGCTCATTGGCATACAAGCCACCTACCTAAACATTCTGATATATGTATATATGTGTGTGTGTGGAGGGGGTTTGGGGGGGTGGGGAATCAAGATTCAGGAACTTAATAAGCAGAAGGCAGTTTAGTCATTTTAATCGTGAAAGGGCAGTCTAGTCATTTTAGTGATGATGTGCATAGCACGTGACTGTTAAAGTTAATGTTCCTTTGAATAGTAGGGTGAAAATAACTAAATTTGTCCCAATGGGGGTGTTGATGTCAAGTTTTTATATTTGATGGTGTAAAGTGCAAGCACCCCCATAGTTTTAGAGTGGATTTGTATAATCAACCCTAAAATCTTTTATTATTTATTTATTTGATAAGAATCAACCCTAAAATCTTTTTTGATGTGTTGTGTTGCATTGATTGGTCATGTCTCACTACAAGGAAACTTGAGATCCAAGTCATGATCACTTGCAATGTAGAAGCTACCGTGCAACATAAGCAATGTTTAGTGTCTAGCTTAAGGACATCCACTTGTTCCATGAAGATGATTCCATTTCTTTTTGTCATTGGACATGCCATAAATCTGAACAAATACTTTTTAGGTATGGAGAAAGCTACAAGGGGTTGGAACTGAAATTGTTTCTCTTGCAAAGAGCCTCTCGGACATGTCAAGGACTTCCTATCATGGACAGGTGAGAAAAACCAACTTGCAAATATTGCTGTGCCACTCCAAGTGCCTTACATTAAAGATATATAATACATTTTTTATTTTGTTGTTATTTTGAGTTTGTGAATTTTGTTATGATTTGCTTGTATTCTTTTATCTCAACTCAGTTTTTTAACTTTGTACTCCAAGGTGGGAGGATTGGTACACAGCACATATGAAGATGGAAAACATGAGGTAAGGGACTTTATATATTAAATTGTGGTACTATTACTCTATTTACTGTAATCAGCATTAGGAATAATTTGATCTCTGAATTTAGATGGATGTTAGAATTACTAATCTTGATAGTTTAGGTTGCATTTGGTTCCCTGAACAAGTTATATTTAGGAAATATTTTGGAAAACTTCCAGTGCTCTCATGTTTGTTCTACTATTGCTATTGAAGTAATGTGTTCTATAGAGCTGATTGCAAGCACGTAGCATATCTGCTGTTTGTTGCTTTTTTCTCTTCTTTTGTAATCTTTGATATGCTTTGTGCTTCTTTGCATAAAGTAGTTTTTTGAATATACATCTTTCTTTTCAAAAAAAAAAAAAAAAAAAGCACGTAGCATATTTGTGCAGGCCCCCTGTTCTGTACACACTAAACAATTATTGGTAAGTGGCTACCCAAGGGTTAATGGTAGGATTTGAACACGGGAAGTCCTCTTTCCGCCACCTTTCAGGCCAAAATTTACTTACATAATTAAAAAAAAAGGGATTTGAGCACGGGCAGTACTTCTTGATGCATTTTAACCTCTGGCCTTGGGAGCCATTGAACCTTAAGCCTTGGGGTTTTTATTCATCTTGGGCAATCAAATAATTTCATTTCAACTTGGGCCTTTTTTTTCCCTTTTTCTTTAAACATGTGAGGTATGCAATCTGTAAGCCTGGATAGCTGATTGCTTCTGAGACTTTGCTGGTACCTAGGTTTTGATAGGGGTCAGGCAAGGTAGAAACCTGGTGTTCCCCTTTTGAGTTTCTTCTTTCTTCCTCTGATTTCCTTCCCTATTATATGAATTTGGTTTGTCTCTGTAAATCTCTCAATTTTGGTGATAAATCCTGTCTTTTCTGTACTCTTCGAGTTATATCCAAATTTCAGTATTATATAGGCTATTAAGAAATGGTTTTATGCAGAATGTTGTGATGGAATTTTGTGCAATAGGAGAATTCTGAAACCATATCCTAGTTAGTTGGAGCATTTTTTACATAATAGGGTTAGGAACTTAAGATTTTTCTCAAAACGTTAAGCTGGTATTGAGTAATATTTTATTTTATTTTTTTTACTGCAAAACAGTTTTTCCCCCGTGAATCTGACTCACACACAAAACCGGAGCAAACAGAAGATTGTGGTGTGTACAAAGTTTGCACTTGCAGGCGTTGTGGAGGTAAGGCAGATGGAAGGAATTGTTTAGTATGTGATTCGTGTGAGGAGATGTACCATATGTCCTGCATTGAGCCTGCTGTGATAGAGATTCCCCACAGAAGCTGGTACTGTGCTGGTTGCACTGCTAGGGGTTTCGGATCACCCCATGAAGATTGTGTGGTGTGTGAGAGGTTGAATGCCCCCAAGACCCCAAGTAATGGAGATGATGGAATTTCACCCACAAATGAAGAAACACCTATTGAATTGGAAGAGAATTCAAATTGTAGTATTGATGATGGGCTTCAACTATCAAAAAGTGGCAAAAACTTTGACCCCTGTAAAATTTGTGGAAGCAAGATAGTGGATGGTGAAAAGTTGAAGACTTGTAGCCACTCCGAATGTCCAAATAAATACTACCATTCGAGGTGCCTGACAAATAAGCAATTAAAATCATATGGTCCCTGTTGGTACTGCCCATCTTGTCTGTGCAGAGTTTGCCTCATGGATCAGGATGATGAAAAGATTGTTTTATGTGATGGGTGCGATCATGCATATCACATCTATTGCATGAAACCACCGCGCACAATGATTCCAAAAGGGAAATGGTTTTGCAGAAAATGTGATATAGGGATCCAGGCAATACGCAAGGCAAAAAGAGCATATGAGACTTTAGAAAAGAAACAGAAAGAGAGAAGGGATGGGAGTTTAAGGGCATTTGAAAACCTTGGAAAGAAATGGAATTGTAAACGTGAAGAGGGATCAGAAAAAATGGACATGCTTCTAACTGCAGCCAACACTCTAAACTATGAAGAGAAATTGGCTGCTGTTCAGACGGACTTACAAAAAGGATGACATTTTCTGCAGAGGACAACATTTGAATTTAATGGTTTGGTCAAGTAGTGTTTTTGATTTTGTACTTGTATCCCCCGATGCCAAAAATATTATTTTAGCTGCACTGTTTACATATTTTGGTAGGTTGTAAACGGATAGACTTCGCTGACTTTTGGAAACATAACTTGGGGAAGATATGATTCTTAAGGTTGTATATTGCTAGTCAGCAGCTCCAGAAACTATTATATGTAGCCTTGACCCTGCTAAAGTGAACAGGAACTATGACACCAGTTTAGTTGGAGAGTTTTGAGAGGCTCTGTTAAATTTGCTGCTCTGTACTTCAGTAAATATTTTTGAGGGGATATTGGAAGCTAATGTTTCTCAGTTTTGTTGTAAAATGAATTGTCCAAAGAACAGTTCATGATATCTGAAGTAAAGGATACTGTTCTTTTGTTCTGTATTTTCATTCTTCAGTATACATTTGGATATTGCTCATGATTTCTGAAGTAAATGATACTGTTATTCTGTGTTGTATTTTCATTCTTCAGTATAAATTTGGATATTGCACATTGGATTTTTTTTTCCCCTTCTTAATTTGTATTATTATCCTATGGTATAAAATGATATTTAGGATCATTCATAAATTTGGAGTTATCATACTATTGTAATTTTCTCCTGTGTCAATTAGTTCACGGTGCCTCATCCCAAGGGTGATATGAATTTTTGTGAGAAGGGTGCATTAGGTACGGAAAATATTATTGTTTGTGAATGCAAAATTTTGTGTACTTAAAAAAAAAAAAATGGAGATAAGTCAATAATCTCTTATATTATAGACCCGACAAAATTGAGGTTTTGTATGTTAGGTACTACATTTTTTAGAACATAATAGATGAATTTGAATATAAGTACGTAGAAATTTATAACTCATAAAGTTCTTTAATGTCTTGTTTTAAATTTGTAGGTATTTTTTAAAATCTTATAATTACATGTTGGAGTTCCTTCTTATTTTTATTTTTATTGGTAAGTTACATACACCCAACCAATAAGTCTTGAGCTCACAACCTTACTCTCATTGAGTGGAAGTTGCAACTGTTAGGAAGAATATTAGAATAATATTTAACTCATTAAATTCTCATTTACTTAAGACTTACAGTATAAGTGGTAGCCTATCAAATTAAAATGTGTTCTGAGTTCTTAATGCTGTTGTTTATTGTATTAAAAGGGTTCCGGTACTGGAGAAACAAAACAACATTCGATTTTAATCTTATATTCCCATTGATGAGCAATACAAATGCACATTACTTTGCATTTACAGTTTACCACTAAGCTGCCAAACTAACGCGCCAAGACATGCTTCACCCAAACCACAGCCAAGTCATCTAGACAGCCCACATATAACCAAGCTGAATTTGTAAATTTTCATTCGTCAGATATAATAACTAAGCAGCGATTAGAAGACTTGTGTCAAGTGCAAATGCATCCTTCACCTTAGTGCAAGAAAAGAAAAGGTACGTTATTATGGGCCCAATTTTTTATTTGTTGCTTTAAAGGAACCAATATCCTTAAGTTAACTTTGGTAAAATGGATTTCTGCGAGTGAGTCCAGGTCTCCAAAGTGAAACTTCACTCAATAATCATATTTTCAATTTGCTTAATTATTCTACATGAAACCATATAAATAGATAGTTTTACAAGATAAACATAACATTTAAATTCAACAGATATCTAATAATTATCTATTACAAGTAGATAAAATTTATTTAAAAACTAATCTACAAATCTATCCCATCTTGTCTGTTTACCTAGTCCCAAACTAATAACAAAAATACATTTTTAAAATGATAAAAAAAAACTATGAATAAAAAGTACAATGATAAAGTCTAGCATTATATCATCCTTCAACACACTAGATAATTATCTGCCATTATCAAGTATTGATATGCTGACTTGTTTCCTTATGCTGTCATAACATGCAGAATTGCCACTGACACCACCAACACAATCATCATATGGTTTTTGGAGCAAGTACTCAGTCTCTTCTGAACTCATATCGCCTTTAACCCATGGATGCTTTGTCATTGCTTTCAAGCCCTCTAACTCCATTGCAACTTCTTTCATAGTAGGCCTCTCCTCTCCCTTCACTTTTAAGCATCTCTTAGCTAACATCGCAACTTCATTAAGTTGCTCAACATTTCCCTCATTTAGCATTCGTTGATCTAGAATTTCAAACAATCGGCTTTCATTCATTGATGAGACAAAATGCATGGCTAAGTTTCTTTCTTCTTCAGGTCTCTCAAAAGAAAGTGCCTTCATTCCAGTAAGCAACTCTGCAAGGAGAACTCCAAAGCTATAAACGTCGCTTTTTTCAGTCAACTGGCTTGAATGAAGGTATTCTGGATCCAAGTATCCAAGCGTCCCTTGCACTAGTGTGGTTAACTGAGTATGATCAAGAGGAACTAGCCTCGAAGCTCCAAAATCAGATACCTTAGCTTTGTAATTATCATCTAAGAGTACGTTAGTGCTCTTGATATCTCTATGAATGATGGGAGTGGATGCAGCAGAATGCAAATAAGAAAGTGCTCCTGCAGTTTCAACTGCTATTTGTAAACGTAATTGCCATTGCAATGTTGATGAATGGTCTGTTTTGTGAATGTGATTGAAAAGGGTACCATTGGTAACAAATTCATACACCAACAAAGGAACTTCAGTCTCCAAACAACATCCCAATAACTTTACCACATTTCTATGGTTGATTTGGGAGAGAATAGACACTTCATTAATAAATTGTTCAACTTGGCTTTGATCTATTATTTTGGACTTCTTAATGGCAACTATTTTGTTATGTGGTAATATTCCTTTGTAAACTGTTCCTTGGCCACCTTGGCCTAGGATTCTATTTTCATGGTAATTGTTTGTTGCCTTCTCAAGTTCTTCTGCTGCAAATATTTGAGTTGTTTCAATAGATCCATTGTGCTTAGAAAGTTGTTGTTGTAGTAGAAAGCCACCATTTTGTTTAAAAAACTTCTCTTTGAGCTTGATGAGTTTTCTACGCTTGAGTCCCCAGTATAACCAAGAAATGCCCAAAACTAGAACCAAGAGGCTGACACTGACACCTACACATTTTGCAGCAAATTGAAGCTTTTATACCAAAAAACTAAAGTTCCTACATGCTCATTTTACCTTAGGGTTCTGAGAGAGGTCATGGTAGCCTTACCCCAGTTATTTTTGGAGAGGTTGATTTCCGGATTTTAACACCCAATTATATTTGGAGAGATTAATTTCCGAACTCTCATGACTTGTCACTTTTGGTGGAAGACATTTGTCATCACACCAAGGCTCGACCTTTATCCCAGGCATTACTATTATATACTCCTTTCGTCCCACTTTGTTTGTTCTCTATTCCATTTTGAGATGTCCCAAAATATTGTCCTGTTTCTAAAAATAAAAGTCATTAATTTACTAATGTTCCTATTATACCCCTATTAATTTACTAATTCAATTTTTTGATAAATTTATTGAAGGGTAGTTTTGAAAACTTATACATTTTTAAAAGGTAGACAAGACAATAAATGATGTTCCCTTAAAAAGTTTGACTTTTCAAACAGGACAAACAAAGTGGGACGGAGGGAGTAATAAATATGCAAACTTTATGAATCATTCATATGATTAATTAGAAAGTGATCAATATTGCTCACCTAGTGAAATCCTATTAATCAATGGAAACCTCTCTGGGCTTGGAAACCTCTCAGGGCTTGGTATGAGTTTGCAACCTGTTCCATCCCATTTACCATCGCCATCATATCCTGGTAGCTGACAGGAACAATTATAAGTACCAGGCAAATTGGTGCAGTTTTGGACGCATATGGTGGAATTTAAGCACTCATCAATATCTGGAAAAAAAAAAAAAAAAACATAAAAATTGACATTAAGAAAAAAAAATCCATCAGTAGGAAAAGTCAACAATAATTCCAAGTAAAATGGCAACCTTGGCAGCCATCCTTAAGGTAAGGATTGCCTTGGTATCCCTTGGAACAACTGCACTGGTAGCCTGGACCATTGTTCGAGTCATGACACTCACTGTTAGCCATGCATGCATAACTTTCAAGACCCTTTTTAGCTTCACTGCAATTTTGATCCCCTATTGCCCAATTTAGCACCATCGGCATCTTATTACCTTGATCTTTAAGATCCCGAAGATCTTGTTTAGAAAAGTTGTAAGTACCTTCCTCTGCCACAAAAGCATAGCTGCAAGGATTGAATTCCCACACTCTCTTGTGGTTGTAATAGCTCGATACACTGATATTGAAATCCATTACTCCTCTTGGAATAGCAGTTTCACAACAACCAATACCAGAGCAAGATCCCTCAACCACATCTCCCGTGCTATCACATAAAGACATGCACCCAGTTGTGTAGCTTGTCCCTCTAGAACCCATTATCACAGCATTTGTGTCACACCCAATAGCCATGAACTTGTTTCGAGTGTTGGAGACTGAGAATTTTCCCAATCCGAACCAAGGTTGAAAGTCGCCTGCACTCCCACCAGTTCTGTTGTAGCAATCATTGGCTACAAAGGCATATATGCGCATTTCACCCGAAAGCCATATATCTGTAACATTTATATTACTATCTGTCAAAAATGCCAAGGGAGGGTTGTATGTGTGATTACAAGTGATGAGAAAGTCATCATTAACGTAGCATCCTTCCCTTGTGCCAAATGGGTATGGAATACTGAAATTGCCACAATGGTCTTCACAGCCGTCCTTGGCTAAAGGAAAGGCGTTGGTGTTGACAATTGATGCTTCTACTACCCACAGCAAGGTCAATTGCAAGATTGCCAAGTGCACTGAGGCCATCTCTCTGGAGCTTCCCTCCCAATCGACCTTCTCCTTCACAGCCTTTCTCTGATTAGGATCTCAGTTTGATTTTTTCTTGGCAGCGCCAACTAGACTAGATCTTTGATGAGCGGTTTGATTTTCGCTTTTGGGTTTGTGTATCTATTAGGGTGGCGCCGATCTTCTCCTCAAGGTGTTGCGCTCCTTGACTCTGTCTCTCTACTGGGCAGTGTTAGATTTATATGAGTCTCATGGCAAAGTCGTCTCTACTGGGCTGCGGCGTCTGCGTCCTCTTTTTTTTGTTTTTAGTGGATTTATGCAGTGTTCACACGACATCCAATGACAAAACTTTCATTAAAAATGAGTCAAGTTATCCTATTCATGCATTTAAAAATTATTTTGATATAGTGTTTTTAATTTTTAATTTTCAGCAAAATAAACGGTATTAAAAAAAACACTAACTCTAAGTCTAATTATTATTATTATTATTATTATTTTTTTTTTTTGCTGAATTCTAATTTTCAATTTTAGTAGCCTTACTTTTGATTGATTTATTGTTGTGAAATTTTTGTTTTGTTAGCTAAACAAATGGGGTTTGATATTGTGATTATCAATTGGGCATCGTTGATTTGGTTGTTCTGGTTAGGTAGACTATGGTACATTTTATTCGCCATGTTTAATTAGCTAGAAGAACGAGTCGTCGATAAAATTACAAGTAGGCCAATCATCAAAGAATATAAAGAGCATCAAGGTCAACTATATGCACCTTTCATGTAGTAAAAAAATAATTTTAAGGATTTGTTGAAAGGGCTAATCGTAGTCAGTATTTTAGTTATGATATCTTTGTTATTAGGCATTTATAGTTTATTATAATTATATGTAAACTTATTTTTTACTAGTCAATTCAAATAAAACCAATAAAACTAGACTACGAATTACACCAAGTTTATGGTTGTTGTCTCTCCTTAAAAAATAAATGGTTTATGGGTGTTATTGTTATTTTTTTTAGAAGAAGGGGTTGTTATTTTTTTGATTCTTCGGTTTTAATTTTATCATTTTCGCTCTTAAACTTTTAGCTTCCATTCCATTTTTTCCTAATGTCCACATTTAGATTGTCGTTAACTTTCAAATTAATGTAATTTTGTATTTTTTTTTCTAATTTATACTTGATAAATTACTGAGTTTGAGACATAATACCACCTATTATGTTCTAATACAATGATAAATTACTTATCAATATCATACACTATATAATAAAAATTGGGCTTAGAAGCTGTAATTGCGCTAAGAGGCTGCACCAAATTGCAGTAATTTTTAAAATAAAACAAAATTTTATTTGTTCTTATTAATTTTTTGGATAAAATAACAATAAGTGTTTTATTAAAATATGCAATCTACAATAAGTGTTTTCTAAAATTTCAAAAAGAGATTAAACTTAGTTGGTTGGTAACATACAACTACAAGTCAACAACCTACAATTGTGTCTACCTAAAATATTATCAACAAAGCCTAAAATCAATTGGATAGAATTACCTATAAAAAAATGATAGAATTTCAATAAAAAAATAAAAAAAAGGTAAAAGCAAATGAGATAGAATTAAAAAGAAAAAAGAAAAAAAAAGGATAGAATTAAATACTATTGTGTATCAACCTACATTTTTGTTAATTTTTTTACCACGTTTTTTTTTTTTTAAATGCATCTTATGTCATATTTTTCCTAATAATCAAGTTATAAAAAAAAGTATTTGATTTACAACTACAATTACAATTGTGTCTATCTAAAATGTTATCAACAAAGCCTAAAATCAATAGGATAGAATTTAAATTGAAAAAAGAGATAAAAAATACGTAAAAGCAAATAAGAAATATTTTTTTTTAAAAGATAGAAGAATTGAACTATGTTGTTGTTGTTGTTGTTGATTTTATTTATTTATTTATTTTTTTGTGTAGATGAATTTGCATCTTATGTCAACTTTATCCTAATAATAAAGTTAAAAAAAAGAAAGTATTTGATTTTCACCTAAACTACTTTTTTTTGTTCATATCATCTTCTTCACAACTTAAAATTCTCTCTATATATACACACAGTTTTTTGATATATTATTCTTTCTTCTACCTACCTTACAATTATTTGCTATATTCTTCCCTTCTTCTCTCTACCCTACCTACAACCTTGCAGGTATTTTTTTTAATTATAAAAAATTGAATAGATTTTGTGTATTTGTTGCCTTTTTATTATATATTATATGATTTTTATCAACAAGTTTTATTGATATGCTGAAATTCTATGTTTTTGTTACGGATTATGCTGAAAATATAAACTTTTGTCTTTCTTAATCTCATAGTCATCGCACCTTTTAGTGTTTTTTTTAGATGTCAATATAGCAAGCAATATATTGTACCATTTATTTTCTCAACACATGATTTTTTGTTGTTGACATCAATATTTGATTGTGGATTTAATTTGTTGTAGTTTTTTTTTTGGTACTTTGATCCATGTAATCTATCTTCTTTAAAAGCAAAATTTGCTGTCAACATGAAATTGGATACAAGGGAAAAAGAAGGATTTAAAAATGTTATTATATCCTTCCTATGTAAGTTTATATTTACTTAACTCCATTTTTTTTTTTTTAATAAAAGTTTAGAAATTTGGATGTTTTTCATTAATAAATTGGCATTTTAGCTTAATTTTGTTTTCAAATGTTTTAATTATTAATTCATTATTTTTTTCATGTGTAAAATTAATATATGTGTTTTTAAAGGCTAAAGTACAATACAATCACGGACATTAATTTAAGTTAGAGTGTTATACTTATTTATTAGTAAGTTATAACCATTTGAATAAAGTCAACACTAAAACAGATAATATAAATATCAAAATAAGAAATAAAAATTAAATTTCTTTTAGTGTACAAGTACAATTGATTTTTTAATCTTAAATTTGAAATTAATTCTTTTAGGATAATCCCCCTCTTCATAAGTAAATAAGGAATTATTAAAAAAAAAATTGAAGAGTTTTTATTGATCATTCTAATTTGTAATTAGATATATTATACAAAATTCATGACTAAAACCGTGCAACGCATAAGACTTTCACTAGTCTATATATAAAAGCAGAGACATCATACGGGAGTGTATGAGGTCTTGCAAGTGGCGCTTTAACTTTGCATTTATCCTTTTTTTACCTCTTTTATTAAATTTTTCTATATTAATATGTGCTGTGATGGTCCCAAGCGTTTTCACTTTTCAGTTTTCTATAAAAAAGTGAGAATACACAATTTGACCGATTCGCCAATATTTCATACTTTTTTTTTTCTTTTTTGATGAAGTTTCATACTTTTCTCACAACTCATAATTTTGAGAAAAGTTTGTATTCTAGAAATTTTCTTAGCACAATCCTTGATACGGTCCCATTATTTTTTCAAAGAAGACCTTTCTTTTGAAGAAATTGTTTAATGCAATCCTTCTATGTACAACTCTCTCTTCTTCCCTTTCCCTTTCCTTACTTTTTCCTCCCTTCTTTCCTTTTCATCTCCCTTACAACCAAACAAGATATTAGTTTCCAAATTTAACTAATACAAAAAAGTTTTTTGAGGATATTAATAAAGAGTCTGAATTTGGTAAGAATGGGGTGTAAAATTCATGTGTTACTCAATCCAATAAGAGATGTCACATAAGCTTTTTACTTAAAACTGAGTACATCATATTACAATTAATACCATCTTAATAAACTCCCAATTTGGTTGAATTTTCAGATGAGTATTATAATTGATTGAGTGTGGCTTTTCTTATTCTTTAATACGTGATAAGATGATGTGGCATATTGGAATTGGAGGGTGTAAACTTGGGTTTTAAACCACATCTTTATATAATTTAATCTCTCTCTCTCTCTCTCTCTCTATATATATATATATATATATATATACATATTGATGATTATTCCTTTATAGCTCCTAATCACTAATCAACATGAGTCTCAAAAAACTTTGTGATAGGACTTTATCATATGTACAAAATAAGCATATATTTTTTTTATCTTTATTTTTTTTTAGAAAAAGGATATTGTTATTGTGTTCATCCTTATAAGAATTTAAGCATAGATTAAATTTTCATTATTTTTGACAATTTTTATTTGATTCTTTTATAATTTATATATTGTGTTGGTTAAAATGAATTTTTTCTCAAGCTTTCAAGGGATGGACTTTAGATAAGATGTTCAACTTTTATACGCCAAGCATTGACTGTAAGTCTTGTACATGGAACAAATAGAGATAAGAAATTTAGAATATGGTCCATTTTGGTCGGCCTTAGCTTGATTTGTCTAGACATCAATTTTCTCTCTTGCCAAAAGTCCAACTTATTTTAGGGGGAAGTTTCCTTGAGTATTACTTGTATACAAAATTCTAGGATCATTAAATTGGAATAGGTCCCTTACTAACCTAACCAATTGGAATAGGATGAAATTTCTTCTCATCCACACTAAACGTTGTGTACACTCCAATTTTTTTTTTTTTGCATCTCATAATGATACATTGTTGATAGGTGTCATCCATGTCCAACATGATTGAGAGTTGTAATTGACGACTATGGTCTAGAAGCTTTACTATTCAATACTTTGAGAGAAAAATTAAACATTCATTTGATGTAACAAGAGACTATGAAATTTGATATTGTATACATTGAGGTTTGTTCTTGATGTTGTGAAATTTCTGTAGGTACTAAGAACTCTAGTTTGATTAGTTTGCAAGTCATGTTCTTTAATCGTGAAAAGTCTACAATGGAAAACTTTTATGTTCCTACAATAAATGTTTTGGAGAGCCCTCATCCCATTGGGACCCCCCTATTTATACAAAGGAAAAATGGTCCAATATTTTTAAGTGTGACTTAGTTACATGGAATTTTTGTGCAATTGTGCCTAGATTTCTTTTAAAAATTTAATTATAATTTTAAACTCTAATATGGTGATTTTTATGTGGTTTGATTTTGATTTAGTAAAGACATATTAGCCAAAAAAAAAAAAAAAAAAACGAAGGTAGAGCTATTAAAGAAATCTGTACTTTCAAATTAGCAATTACAGATGGCTAATGCTGCATTGTCATTTGTGGTTGTGGTATGAATAAGTGGTATGTTATTTGGGTGATTGATTGAGGCAAAGCAATTAACCATATTAAAAGGGATTAGCAACTTTTTCTTTCTCCTTTACCATTTGTGGTATGTATATGCTTTTGTTCTCATAGAAGTTCTTAAGCAATAAAAAACCATAACTTTTTTATTTTTGTTATGTTTGTTTTTTTCCTAAAAATATGTTTTTCTAATGGCAAAAGAAGAGGTGAGTAACAAGGTCCTAACAGAAGTTACCTCAAGTGGGTAAAATGTTAAGTTTTGAATTACAGGTAGGTAAAGTGAAAACAAAACCATAGGTGGGTTTAATGTAATTTCTCCTTCAACATACAACGCCACTTCTAATATTTTTGTTTAATAAAAATTTGGATTTATGATCCTCGATCTGATTTGCTCAAACCCTTTGATGGTCTGCTTAGAATCCCAATTCTAACAACCTTCCAAATCGAAATAGCTAAAAAGATTAAAAAGAAAAAGAAATAGCTAAAAAGAGTGATTTCGTAAAGGTAAGAGGCCGACTATAATTTAAAACTGATGATGCCGAAAATACCACCAGTAAGTCACACGATCCTCGAACGCTCCTAATGGCACCTGCACAACAAGAAGAAACGATCTTTGTGGAGTGCACCGGTGTGGTACCGGTCAAATGCTCTCCGAAGATTAAGTCAGAACTATTTTCACTGCTCTAGAGTGCTAGAGGGGGTAAATTATGCGTACCTTTCTTTGTGATGGTGCTCGGTTTTTATAGCAGTAGGGCTGGACCCTCTTTTCCTTGGAGTAGAAGTCCTTTCCTTATAGGAATCCTTCTTTGGGCGTATTTTGCGGGATCTTTTCCATATAGGAGTTGTTCTTAGGTTTACCCAAAACGTGGAGAGCAAGTCATCCGTTTATTCATTCAAACGTGGTCATCAAGAAATCCCTGACTGGCGCCGTCAGCATATCTTAATGCCTTCGCCATATGGGCCGTCAGCTTCGGGGGCCTTCAGCCTCTATGCCGTCGGCTTCGGCATACTACCGTCAGCCTACGTCTGACGGCCTATTACCTTCCGTCTCTTTATTCTTTTATTAATTGTCCTTATCAGTTGCCCCCTACTCCATATTTCCGTCAGTTACTTTTTATGCTGACGGTTTATGGAGTGTTTCCGTCGGTTGTTTACGTATTCTTTTGATTAGGCGGGAAGATCATTAAGTGGGCGGCCTCGAGTTGCCGTGCATTTAATGCTTCGGACACGTGGTGATTCCCTATTGGCAACGCACCTGACGAGGCGTCGCTTCGTCTCCCGCGCCTGTTTATTCCGTATATAATGGGGGTCCCCCCCCTCATTTCTACTATTTCCTTCTTTTCTGATCTTCGAGAGAGAGACCGTCGCCCTGAGCTTGACTTCTCGTCCCATCTACGCCAGCTACTGTATTGCCGTCCTTGGGTCCGTTTTGTCAAGAAGGACGATTTGCCAGTAAGTTCTAGTCCTTCCCTTGTTTTTACTCATTTTCTTATTAGTGAGGACGTCAGAGTAGGCACTTAGATTGAATCCGTCACTTGTAGGTAAGATGTCAAGTGACGCGTCGTGTGGGGAGTCGTCAGTCCGCGAAGGAGCGGGCTACGACGAAGCCTTTGGTTCTGGTCATGAATCAGAGGACTTTTCGCTCTCGTCAGGGGGAGGGACGTCAGCCCGATCTCTTGACGGTAATGAGAGTTGCACAAGTGAGGATGAAATAGGAGAGGGAAAAGAGGGTGAAGGTGTTGAGGGTGGTATGTGTACTGACGGCGATGATAGTGACGGGGATCAAGGCGACGGGGATGAGGAAACCGGAGATAACCGTCCCTTTATTCTTCCCGAGGATTGGGCCGTCAACAAATTTTTGCCTAGGATGAGTAATAAAATTTTTGGAGAGTTGCGCATCCGTTACCAAATCCCAGACCACATCCCAATCCGTCTCCCTGAAGAGAATGAGACTTGTTACTCGGGGAGGACTGCTGACGTGGGTATGTACGACGCCATGTTTGCTGCGGGTTTGAGACTACCGTTGATGGCGATACACCGTCAGTTGGCTGACTTTCTGGGCCTTTCCGTCACTCAAATTGCCCCAAATGCATGGAGAACTTTCATAGGGGCTGAGATTTTGTGGGGCCGTCTAAGTGGAGGCAACCGTCAGCTTACCCTTGACGAGTTCTTTTACTGCTACAGGCCACATCATATTGCTTCGTCTAAGGGGACATACCATTTTAATGCCCGTGATAAAAGTTTGAGGCTGGTATCGGATATGCCAGATTCAAATAGGAACTGGAAGAGTAGGTACTTTTTTGTTGAGGGGACGGATTGGGTTTGCCGTCAGGAAGAATGGGCGACGATGCCCCATGGTTACTTTGACAATACGTGGGCCTTTGTAAGGGATTCAGGTTAATCCCGTCAACCATGGTCTTTTTTGTTTCCTTGACGACGTTATTAACACTTTCCTTTCTTTTCTCAGCTTACACCCGTCCCCACATAACCGACGAACAGGAGGAGTTTATCCGTCGGGTTTTGGAAATTCCTTTAGAAGAGCGCAAGTGTAGGGATTTGATCACCCTTGACACAATCCATCTATACTGTGGGGGTCCAGAGCCGTCAGCTGAAGCTCGGAGGTTGGAGAATCTCTCCCGTCGGCGTGAGTATACTTCCCCTTGGCTTTTTTTTTTTTTTTGGTTATCCCCGTCAATTATTCTAACAACCCTTGTATTGTAGAAATGGAATCCGCTAAGCAAAGGATCCGAGCCGCTGCTGCCCGTCAGAAAGCAGAGAAGCAGGCCCAGGAGGCAGGGGGGGAGGCGTCGTCAACCCCTAAGGCCCCTACCGGGCAGGCGAAGAGGAAGCCTGACGGGAGTGATCGCCGTCCGGCTAAAAAGGCCGCCGTCACTCCCGGTTCCCTGAAGGAGAAATCACCCTCTAAGCCCAGCCATGGTGTGGGTAAGGGGTTGATGACCTCCCAAGGTCCCGTCGCTGAGGGCCCAAGCCGTCTCCTGACCCACAGGGATTACGCCGTCGAGGAGGCCAAGTCCTTTGTGAAGCCAGTGGACATGGAGCCCTGTGAGCAGCTGGAGACGGAGGATCTGGGGGCGTCAGCCCTCTTTGACCTTACCAGGGTAGGTCTGCTATCTTTGTTGAGATGACTTTATCTTGCTTTGATTCTCTTTCTGACGGCTATGTTTTCTTTCTTAGGCCTTGGTGCATGTGACGGCCCTTCAAGATCGCTGTATTGCGAAGGAAGGTGTCGTTGCCCGCGTTAGGAGGCACAATGTGCACCTGATGGAGGAGCAGGGGCAGTACAAGGAGGCCGTCCGCACGCTGAACAGGGAGCTGAAGGAGGTCAGGGAGAAACTGGCGGTGGCGGGCCGTCAGAGTGAAAAGCTAAAGGGGGAGATGACGGTTCTGGAGCAGAGATTGCAGACGGCCGGGGCTGACGCGGTCCGTGACTTCCAGGCGTCACAATTGTTCATTGATTCCTGTGCCGGGTATTATGGCACTGGTTTCGATGACTGCCTTAAGCAGGTCGCGTCAGCCTTCCCAGGGTTGGATCTTTCTGGGATCACCATGGTCGACGGAGAAGATGACCCCTCTCAACCTGCTGCCCCTGTGGAGGCCGACGGCGTTGTGGTCCTGGCCCAGCCTGCTGCTAATCCTCCAACTCCGGTCGTAGTAGATGTTGAGGACCGCCAAGACGACGGGAATCCTGCTGTCGGCTCTGCTCCTTGAATTCTATTTATTTGTATTTTACCTTAGTTATTTTGAGAACAGTTATGTTACTTGAGTTATTTTTGGCAGACAATTGTTTTTGGTTTTATTTATGTATGTAATTGCATTTGTGGCGTATATTTCTGCCCCTGCTTCTTGTTACATATATGCGTCATGCCTTTTATTTCAAGTCATTTGTTTCGTCAGCTTACTGAGCGAAACCTCCGTCAGTATGACCCTGTCTGACCTTTTATGGGCCGTCAGCCCAACGGTTCCTCCCGTCAGCCTCGTTAGAACATCCTGACGGGATGCGTAGATTTTGTGATCCTTTTAGCCCGTTAAATAGTTCTATTTGTGGAACTTGTCATTTCTTGTATGCCCGTTGACTTTGGGTTTTTTAGAGTCCCGTCTCTTTTGATGAGACCGTCAGCTTCTTAGCTTCAGGCCATGAGGGGCTTTTATGTACTTACCATTTTGGTAGGCCTGTTGGTTTCTAGGACCGTCTGTGACAGCCTTGTTTCTTTTGGTGAGACCGTCAGCTTCTTAGTTATAGGCCGTCAACTTCTTTGCCTTGTGCCGTCAGTTTCTTGACTTTAGGCCGTCAGGGACTTTGATGATCTTGTCATCTTTTTGTAATCCCGTTGCTTTTTGGCCCTTGTCCATGACAGCATTCTCTTTTGGTGAGATCGTCAGCTTTCATGCCATGGATTTGGTCGTTTTTGGTGTTCATTTTTTATGAACTTAGTTATCCACCTTGGTGGGCCGTAGGCTTTTCTTTATCATAGACACTTAACTTAAAATGAATAAACTCCTTTTATTGTCATGCATTTGTAAATGAAAAGCACTTCTAAAACCGAGTGCTACTTAAAACCAGAAAATAAACTGTAGCAAAAACTGAAGTAAATGATAACATAAAAATAAATGATAAAGCTGAGTAAGAAACTGAAATCCGTTGTGGATGAAGAAGGTTGATCTGTGCCGCCACTCCTACTGGTAATACTTTCGTAGGTGCTCGGTGTTCCATGGGTGTGGCAGTTTCCGCCCGTCTGTAGTCTCCAGGTGGTAGGTACCCTTTCTCTGCCAGGCTGTAATCCGGTAAGGTCCTTCCCAGTTGGGGCCAAGTTTTCCTTGGGTGGGGTCCCTTGTGGCGCCCATGACCCTTCTAAGAACGAGGTCTCCAACTTGAAAATCTCTGTGACGGACCCGAGAGTTGTAGTATTGGGCCATGCGGTTCTGGTACCGAGCGAGCCTTTGCTCTGCCGTCGTCCTGAGCTCGTCCATCAGATCCAGCTGTAGTCGCATTGCCTCGTCATTTCTGTTCTCATCGTGGTTGTGTACCCTGTAGCTTGTGATCCCAACTTCAGCCGGGATGACTGCTTCACTTCCGTACGTTAGTCGGAACGGTGTCTCTCCTGTGGGTGTTCTTGCCGTCGTTCTGTATGCCCATAGCACGCTTGGTAACTCTTCAGGCCATATGCCTTTTGCCCCCTCGAGCCGAGTCTTGATAATCTTGAGCAAGGATCGGTTCGTGACTTCGACCTGCCCGTTAGCCTGAGGGTGGGCGGGGGAGGAGTAGTGGTTTTTTATTCCTAATTGTGAGCAAAAATCCCGGAACGATTCGTTGTCGAATTGCCTTCCGTTGTCTGAGATAAGAACTCTAGGAATGCCAAACCTGCATATGACGTATCTCCAGATGAAGCTTCGCACATTCTTCTCTGTAATTGTAGCTAGGGCTTCAGCTTCTACCCATTTTGTAAAGTAGTCGATGCCCACTACTAGGAACTTTAACTGCCGTACTGCCGTAGGGAATGGTCCCATAATATCTAATCCCCATTGTGCGAACGGCCATGGGGCTGTTAACGGGGTCAGCTCTTCAGTTGGTTGTCTTATAATATTGCTGAACCTCTGGCATTTGTCACAGGCCCTAACATAGGCTTCGGCATCCTTCTGCATGGTGGGCCAATAGTATCCTGCTCGTACCAGTTTGTGTACCAATGCCCTGGACCCGGAGTGGTTCCCGCAGATTCCTTCGTGTACTTCTCTCATAACATAGTCTGCCTCTTCCGTACCCAAGCATCTCAGATAAGGTCGAGAGAAGCCTCTTTTGTACAGGACGTCTTTTATCAGAACGAACCTTGCTGCCTGGACCTTTAATTTCCTTGATGCCTCATTTCCGTTTGGTAATACCCCGTCTTTCAAGTATGAAACTAATGGCGCGGTCCAGCTACTGTCAGGGCATACTTCCTGCACGTTGCTGGGATCTATTAGCGGGGAAAGCTGAATGAAAGAGAGTACATTACCAGGGGTAACCATATGCTCCGCTGAGGCGGCCTTTGCGAGGCGATCCGCTCGCTCGTTCTCTTCTCTGGGAATCTGGACGACACTGGCATCGAGGTTATCCATTCTTGCCTTTACCTGATCGAGGTACCTCTTCATCCTTTCGCCCTTGCACTCGTAGTCTCCGTTCACTTGGTTAGTGATGACCTGAGAGTCGCAGTGGATGACTACTTTTGTGGCTCCTGCGGCTCTGGCGAGGTCGAGTCCTGCTATCAGTGCTTCATATTCTGATTCATTGTTGGTAGCAGGGAAGTCAAGACGGACCATGCATTCAATTGCATCACCCTCGGGCGACAGTAGCACGATGCCAGCCCCTCCGGTCAATCTGTTGGAGGATCCGTCCGTATATACGCTCCATAGAGGGGACTCTCCTGCCCCCTTGCCTTCGTCATGAGTGAATTCTGCTATGAAATTTGCGACAATATGTCCCTTGATTGCGGTGCGCGGGCGGTACCGGATATCGAATTCGCTCAGCTCTATGGCCCATAATGCCAACCGACCTGCAGTCTCGGGGTTGTTCATGGCCCGTCGCAAGGGCTTGTCTGTCAGTACGTTCACCATATGGGCTTGGAAGTACGGTTTGAGTTTGCGGGCCGTTGTAACTAATGCAAAGGCGAGCTTTTCCATTGGCGGGTATCTTTCTTCAGCACCGCGAAGCGCTCGGCTCGCATAGTATACGGGCTTTTGTATCTTTTCTTCTTCTCTGATTAAGGCAGCGCTGATGGCTGCGGGGGAGACGGCTAGATAGAGAAAGAGTTCTTTCCCTGGCTGTGACGGGCTCAACAGTGGTGGGGAGGAGAGATAAACCTTTAGCTCTTCGAACGCTTGTTGGCACTCGGTAGTCCATTCGAACGACCTCTTCAGTGTGCGGAAGAAGGGCAAGCACCTGTCCGTTGCCCTTGACACGAATCCATTAAGTGCCGCTATCTTACCATTGAGGCTTTGCACTTCCTTGACATTTCTGGGCGGTGCCATCTCCATAATGGCCCGGATCTTGTCCGGGTTTGCTTCGATTCCCCTTTGGGATATCATAAATCCCAAGAATTTTCCCGCCGTCACTCCAAAGGCACACTTCCCGGGATTGAGCCTCATGTTGTAGGAGCGGAGAGTGTTGAATGTTTCTTTGAGATCCTCCAGATGATCCTCCTCCCTTTGGCTCTTTACTAACATGTCATCCACGTAGACCTGGACATTCCTCCCGATTTGCTGCGCAAACATTTTGTTCATAAGTCTTTGGTAGGTTGCGCCTGCGTTCTTCAGCCCAAAGGGCATTACTTTGTAACAGAAGAGCCCTTGGCTAGTTATGAACGAGGTTTTCTCTTGATCTGCTTCGTGCATTCGAATCTGGTTGTATCCTGAGAAAGCGTCCATAAAGCTTAGCAACCGGTGTCGGGCGGTTGAGTCCACTAGGACGTCGACCCTTGGAAGAGGGTAGCTATCTTTGGGGCAGGCCTTGTTAAGATCGGTGAAGTCCACACACATCCGCCATTTGCCGCTAGCCTTCTTGACCATCACCACGTTGGCCAGCCAATCGGGATAGTACACTTCCCTAATGAAGTTTGCTTTTTGTAGCTTTCGGACTTCCTCTGCAATGGCCTGATCTCGTTCGGGGGCGAACACTCTTTTCTTTTGCCGAATGGATGGAAAGCCGGGTGAGACGTTCAATCTGTGCACCATGACCGACGGGTCTATTCCTGGCATATCTTCATGACTCCATGCAAATACATCTTGATTGCTCCTGAGGAAGGTTATGAGTTCTTGACGGATTTTGGGGTTCGCGAGTGTCCCAATTCTGGTTGTCCTGTCGGGATTAGAACCGTCAAGTGTTATTTCTTCTAATTTTTCCACTGGTTCCATCACCGTCCGATGCTCCTCTATGCTCAAGGCCTGAAACTGGTCTTCCATTTCCATCATGGCTATGTAGCACTCGCGTGCGGCCATTTGGCTCCTGCGCAGTTCCCCTACTCCGTAGTCGGTGGGAAACTTTATCATTAGGTGGTAAGTTGAAGTCACTGCCTTCCATGAATTCAGTGCGGGTCGTCCGAGGATAGCGATGTAGGCTGATGAGCAATCGACTACCAAGAAAGTTATGTTCTTGGTTATCTGTTGAGGGTAATCACCTACCATTACGGATAGCGTAACCGCACCTAAAGGCAGTACCCTTGTTCCTCCGAAACCGACTAGAGGGGCATTTGTTGGGACTAGTCGTTCCCTGCTGATTCCCATCTGCTGGAGCGCCGGATAGTACAGGATGTCTGCTGAGCTTCCGTTGTCGATCAGCACCCGGTGCATGTTGTAGTCTTCTATCCGTATGCTGACGACCAGCGCGTCATCATGCGGGTGGTGAAGGCGCCTTGCATGTTCTTCCGAGAACCCAACTGTGGGGCCCTCTCTTTGCGCGATCCTTGGTACTTCCCTTGTCAACTGCACATTTTGAACTACCCTGAGGTAGGTCTTCCGGGCTCTTTTGGACGACCCAGTGACTGCCGTTCCTCCCACAATCATTCTTATGTCCCCTATGGGGGGTCTTGGTCGCTCGTTGTCCCGTCGGGGATTCTGCTCTTGAGGGGGCTGATCCGCCCTCTCCTTTCTGACGAACCTTTGTAACTTGCCTTGTTTTATAAGGGCCTCGATTTGCTGCTTCAGATCGTAACAATCGGCTGTGTCATGGCCGTGGTCTCGATGGAAGCGGCAATACTTATCCTTCGAGCGTCTATTTGGGTCTCCCTTCAGCTTTCCGGGGTAGGTCAGGGCTTCCTCATCCTTAATCTGCATCAGGACTTGGTCTACAGGGGCCGTTAGCGGGGTGAAGCTCGTAAATCTTCCCCCCAGGGGTTTGGGGCGACGCTCATCCCGCCGATCCCCCGTTCGGGCCCTCTTACGCCCTTGTTCTTGTTGGGTGTCATCTTGCCTTTCCCTTTTTTTCGGTTTCTCTTCCCGAGCTGACAGCGCGTCCTCGGCGTTCATGTATTTGGTGGCCCTGTAAAGCACTTCCGACATGGTTTTCGGGTCATTTTTGTACAAGGAAAACGAAAACTTACCCTTTCGCAGCCCGTTTGTGAAGGCGGCAACAAGTATCTTATCATCGGCCTCGTCGATCGAGAGCATTTCTTTACTGAAGCGGGATATGTAGGACCGCAGTGTCTCGTCCTCTCGCTGCTTAATGCTCATCAAGCACGCTGTCGACTTTTTGTATCTGTGTCCGCCAATAAAGTGCGTGGTAAACTGAGCGCTCAACTCCTTGAAGGTGCTGATTGAGTTGGGCGTTAGTCGGCTGAACCAAATTCTGGCTGCTCCCTTCAGCGTCGTAGGGAAGGCTCTACACATGATCGCGTCTGCTACTCCTTGAAGGTGCATCAGGGTCTTGAACGTCTCTAAGTGATCCAGAGGGTCCTTGGCCCCGTCGTAGCTGTCCATCTGTGGCATGCGGAACTTACTCGGCAGAGGGAAGGAGTTGACGGGGGCTGTGAATGGTGAGTCGGTTCTGTTGACTAGGTCGTCAAGGTCACTGGACACTCGTCCCTTGAGGGCGTTCATCATAATCTCCATTTGCTCCTTCATCGCCTGCATTTCTGCGATGATAGGCGGTGGAGCCGTATCGGCGAGGAAGGGGAGACTCATGTTCTGCCGTTCCGGCTTGCTCGGGGCGTTGCTGGCCTGAGGTCTTTCCTGATTTCGTCGGTCAGCACTGGTTCCCTCTTGATCAGCTCCTTGGTAGCCTGGTGCTGCATCCTTCTGACGCAGCTGCTCCTCCAAGTCATGATTCTGTTTGGTAAGGCGTTCTACGGCCGCCGCGAGAGTCCTAACTTGCTTTTCGAGGGCGGTCGTGGGTGGTTCTTCCTCTTGAATGTCGTTAGTAGTTGCCATTGAGCGAGTGAGCACCATGCAACCTTTGTCCGTGAAGCGGTATTGTGGCTACTATACGCGCTCGATCCCCACAGACGGCGCCAACTGATGATGCCGAAAATACCACCAGTAAGTCACACGATCCTCGAACGCTCCTAATGGCACCTGCACAACAAGAAGAAACGATCTTTGTGGAGTGCACCGGTGTGGTACCGGCCAAATGCTCTCCGAAGATTAAGTCAGAACTATTTTCACTGCTCTAGAATGCTAGAGAGGGTAAATTATGCGTACCTTTCTTTGTGATGGTGCTCGGTTTTTATAGCAGTAGGGCTGGACCCTCTTTTCCTTGGAGTAGAAGTCCTTTCCTTATAGGAATCCTTCTTTGGGCGTATTTTGCGGGATCTTTTCCATATAGGAGTTGTTCTTAGGTTTACCCAAAACGTGGAGAGCAAGTCATCCGTTTATTCATTCAAACGTGGTCATCAAGAAATCCCTGACTGGCGCCGTCAGCATATCTTAATGCCTTCGCCATATGGGCCGTCAGCTTCGGGGGCCTTCAGCCTCTATGCCGTCGGCTTCGGGGGCCTTCAGCCTCTATGCCGTCGGCTTCGGCATACTACCGTCAGCCTACGTCTGGCGGCCTATTACCTTCCGTCTCTTTATTCTTTTATTAATTGTCCTTATCAAAAACAATACTAGCCATGTAAAGAATGCCAAGAGACAATAATAAAAGATGTTAGTGAGTTCATAAAAAAAAAAAAAAGAAGAAGAAGAAGAAGAAGAAGAAGAAGAAGATGTTGGTGAGATTATATGCATTTTCTTGCTGGTGGAATACAGAATCATGGGCAAAAATTGGCTTTTACCCATTTCTCACAAACTTTTCAGCAAAATGCCATATGTCTAAAACTAATTAGGGAAATGCCCATGTTTTGAAACTCAATTTTCTACAAATTGAGTTTCAAATGTAAAACTCAATTTTTAGAACATCGAGTTATAGTGAACATGGACTTAGAATTTTTTTTTTTTTTTTTTGGAACTCAAGTTCCATATAAAGTACTCGAGTTTCACTTGAATTTTTTCAAGGAACTCGAGTTCCATGAACTCAAGTACTTCACATGGAACTTGAGTTCAATTTTTTTTTTTTTTTTTTTTTTAATTTTTAGTTCACTATAACTCGATTGTCCAAAAATCGAATTTTAAATTGAAACTCGATTTTTAGAAAATTGAGTTTCAAAATAAGGGCATTTCCCTAAATAATTTCAAATATGAGACATTTTGTTGAAAAGTTTTGGCAAAAGAGGCAAATACCTATTTTCTCTTGAAAATTAGTGTTACGTACACGTACTAGACTGAATAGAATAGATTTGAGTAATGGTTGTCTAAGCGTTATTTGATATACATCCTTGATTAATAATTTAATACTATATTTTTATTATGCACCCATTAGGACGGAACACATAAATAATTATTTTTAAAATGTTGCAATTTATGAAACATTTAATGGCACTAGAATTATTGGGCAAGAAATGGAGTAAAATTACTCTAGTTGTCTAGTCTAATTATGTAGGCATAGAGAGAGTGAACATTGAATGAATAACGACGAAGACGAAGACTTGGTACATTGTTGTGTTGTCCAAAAAGCACATCGTTTTCTCATTCCCACTTTAATTTTTTGGAAAACTAAAGACTTGTGGAAACTGAAACCATGGAAACTTCATGGAAGATGACCTCTCAATCTGTGCATGAATGATAATTATTAAATTTGCATGAATTTCATATTACTATGCCCAAAGAACTCGACGTTTAAAATACGTACAGACGTACAGTGCGTGTTACACACACTAATCTAATAACTACATATATTGTTTATTATTATTATTTGATAAGTTAGTAATTGGAGTGGAGGGATTTGAATCATATATGTCTTTATTATAAACAGGCTCTTAGCAATCCTCTTAAAGTTATTACTCTTTTTTCAAGCTGTAATATTTTGGTGTCGTAGGCCAGACGTTTGAAATTGATTAAACTTGCCCCACTCTCCTTTAAAAGTTACCATGAGTTTTTAGTGGAAGTTGTGATATATCTTTGTGTTAAAACCTATTTTTCTTTCCCTTGTGTATATGTGTTTATTTCTCAAAAAAAAAAAAAAAAAAAAAGAAAAAAAAAAGAAAGAAAAAGAATCTCCTTGTTAAAGAAGACTACTCAACTCATGATAAGGAAAGATTTCCTTCTTCTGTTAAAGGAAAGATCATCCACAACAACATATATTATCACTAGAGAAGCTTAAACATTTAAACTAGATAATAATATAATTTTTCAGCTATTAGAAACATGGTGACATTCTTCAGTTCAAGTTTCAAATGAAAATTAGTGTTACGTACTAGACTGAATAGATTTGAGTAATGGTTTTGTCCAAGCAGTATTTCATATACATTCTTGATTAATACTATATTTTTTTTATTATGTACCCATTAAAATGGAACACACAAATAATTATTTAAAAATAGTTGTAAGCTGAGTTATGAAACATTTCGTGGGGCACTATTATTGGGCAGGAAATGGAGTAAAATTACTCTAGCTAGTTGTCTAGTCTTATGTGTATAGAGAGTGTAGGGTGATTGAATAAAGACGAAAGATGAAGACTTGGAAAATTATTGTGCTGTTCAAAAAGTAAGAATATGAAAGCTCATTATTTTGTCATTCCCACTTTAATTTTCTAGATAGCTGAAGACTTGTGGTCATGTGGAAAGGCTGCATCCCTGGAAACTTTGTGGAAGAAGACCTTTCAATCTGTATGTGCATGAATGATAATTATTAAATTTGCTTGAATTTCATTTTCATACTATTGTGCCTAAAGACCTTTCAATCCACTTGAGTTATAAGGCTCTTAGCAATATTATTAAAGTTATGATTCTTTTTTCAAGTTGAAATATTTTGGTTTAGTAGGCTTGATGTTTGAAATTGGTTTTTGCCAATTTTTTTCTCCTTTATTTTCAATTCCTTTAATTAAAAAAAATGTAGACAAGTTTCCTTTTATTAAAAAAAATGTATGACAAATTTACTGCAATGTGCAACATTTCCAGGAATCACTCATAAGTTTTTAGATTCTCTATTTGCTTCTTCAAAAAAAAAATATTAAAAAAGAAGAAGCTCTATTTGCATGTGTTGACTCAACTTTGTTTCCGTTTTTTCATATATAATTACTCCCATCAAATACTTCTCATCTCTTACCAACTAACATTCCCATTTCAACTCATCTTTTTTCTTTCTCATCTCCTCATTCAAATATTCACAACCTTCTGCTCATATATTGCAATGACTTTTCCTACTAACAAAGGAGATAAATATTGTTTAACTAATCAAATAGTTAAAATGATTCCCACTTACAAAAGGTAAAGACTTTAGAGACGAGAAAAAAAAAAAAAAAAAATTTTGTGCGAGCCTATGAAACCAAACTTTATAGATTGAAGTCTAAACATGATTACATGCTTATGTCCACTTTACTTTTTAACACAAATGCTCTAAAGTTTTCACAAAATTTTTCCTTCTCTTTTTAGTATTTGTGTATTTAAGTAAGAAATCTTACTTTTTGAATAAAAAATAAATATTATTTAAGTGATATTTATGTATAAAAATGTCTACTTATTACGTTGGTAGCATTATTATGTAGCTTTACACCTCCATGCTAAAGGGAGTCTTATTTTTTCAGTGTTATTGGTAAAGATTTATTAATAATGTTTTTATTATATTTTTAAAATTTATAAAATCTATATTGCTTTTGGATTTTTTTTTTCGAGAAGAAAATACTTGCATTTAAAGAAATAGCAAAAAACTAGCTAAAATTGGCTACAAGAATAGAGTTGATTGGTGGTGGAACATCCTAAGCTTTTGGAAAATATTTGTAAGGACCAGTTTTTGACTCGAACCCAAAACAGGAATGGGCTCAGGCCCAAAAAGCCCGAACAATGAATTTGTAGAGAGTGGGAGAAAAAGCTAGTCTGAATATAGGGAAAAGATATTGGTTGATAGTGTTAAAGGGAAAGAGTTACTCATGTACAAATACAAAAAGCATCTTCGGATATGCCCTAATAGTATGATCAATAATATGGAACTCTTTCTTTTTACTGTTGTCTTTCTTCAACCTTTCGCTCTTTTTTTCCTCCTTTTCTTTCTTCGTCCCTCCTTTCCTTTTTTTCCTTTTCGTGTTATATATTATGGTTTTTGTACCCTTTTCTCCATCCATGTGTGAGTCAGGTGTTGGGAGTTTCTCTGTCCCCTTTCGCCCCTCCTTGAACTTTCTACTCTTAGCTGTAAGGCTGCTTGTTTACTGTTCAGGCATCACCTCCACATTAATGCGGCCAGAGAGTTAGCTGGGCAGCATTTAATGCGGAGGTAGCAGTGCTTTCAGATATTTGTTATCCCTCATCCTTATCCTTTATCTGATATTTCCTCATCCCCTTGTCGCAAAGTTCTTCCAATATGCTACATTAAGGGATTGAGAAGGTTCCTGGCCACCTCGGACAGAGGTTCCGAGATGGTCATTATCTTCGGACACGGTTAAATCCTCCATAAATATTCTTTACCTCTTCCTATAAAACAGTTTTCATTTCTTCCTTTGTTGATCGTCCTTGGATACGCTTTTATCCTCGGACTGGATATTGGGCCATAGGCCCAGCCCTTTCCCACACGAATAGTACCTATGGGATCAATTGGCCCCCACAATATTCAATAAATGATTTGAGCAATATATCATTTAACTAATCAAACAATTAAAAAGAACACACACTTAAAAAAAAAACGATGCACAATTCAAAAGAATATCTACGACTAGGTGGAATTTGCAAAGTAGCCGAGGCATCATCTCTATGAAAAACCCGATTGATCAATCTCAATGGTTGAAATCACAACTTGATTGATCCTGTTTTTCATTAAGATAAGATGCCCTGGCTATTTTGCGAAAGTTATTGTTTTTATTATCCGCAATATTATATTATTTTTGAATATACAATAAAGTTATATCTTTCCTTAAATAAATTAAAAAAAAAAAAACTTAAACAAGAATAAAAAAAATAAAAATAAATAAAGCCATGTAGTTTCGTATATAACTCAATTACTGTGATTGACTTTTCATTAAAAATAAAACTGAAAGAAAAGTAGAAGACTTGGATAGTTGGATTGACTTGGCAGCATTATATAAATGTTCATAATATTCATTCTATCCCACACGCCGCACTCATATATATTCACTCTTTTGCTTCCTTGAAGGGTATCATCTCATCAAAATGGGTTTTTGTTGTTTAACTTTGAAGTATCAACTCTTCTTCTTCTTCTGTCTACTCTCCTTGCTCTTTCCATCCTCTTTTTCTTCTTCCTTGGGAGAAAATGGGCATTTGTCCCTTGAGTACTTTACATGGAACTCCAGTTCCCAAAAAAAAAAAAAAAAAAAAAAATTCCAAGTCCACTTTCGCTATAACTCGATGTTCTAAAAATCGAGTTTTACATTTGAAACTTGATTTATAGAAAATCGAGTTTCAAAATAGGGGCATTTTCTTAATTAGTTTCAAACATGAGGCATTTTACTGAAAAGTTTGTAAGAAATGGGTAAAAGCCAATTTTGGCCCAGAATCACGATCCAAGTCAATGGGCTAAAGCAATAGTAAATCGCATTGTGCATGCCCTGCATCAACTGTTATTGGGGTCAAAATTTTAAAAAGAAAATTCAAGTGGTGCTAAATTAAGTAGGGATAATATTATATTTGTGTTTTCTAATTTATGAATTGACATAACTGGATATATAATATGGGAAAATTTTAAAAAGAAAATTCAAGTGATACTAAATTAAGTAGGGATAATTTTGTGTTTTCTAATTTATGAATTGACACAACTGGATATAATATGGAAAATTATACTACTAGTTATAAGAAAACAAAAACAACCCAAACTTTGCAAAATAATGATCTTGTTGAGTGTTTCGTTAGTATACTAGATATGATCGATGAAATACTTATTTTTTCATTGAATTAATTCATTTTTTGACTAACCTAATCTAATGTGATTAGGTTCTTAATTTGTCTTCTAACTTATCAATAAAATCTTTATTTTACCCTTACATTACTCAATTTACACAAAATTAAGAATGTTGTCACTTAACCAAGGGCAACATAAGAATTTCATCAAATTCGTTATGCAACTTAAGAAATATTGTCATTTTTGCAAAACTTTGGAATTAATTATTGTTTTCTTATAAATGAAAGGAGTACATCTTTGATGATAAATAGCAATGAACATACATAGATAATTTTATTTATTTATTTAAAGTTGGTATACTTGTTTCAACAAATAAATAAAAAAGTAAAAAACCAATTAATCAAAGAAATTTAAAAAACGAACGAGTTCAACTCAAAAGTGTCGGTGGCAATAGATTAAGAAAAGATGACGTGGCCTTTACAACATCATGAAAAATTCGAAAGTCCGTACATTTGAAACTTGAAATATCTTACCATGGTCAGCACTCTCATAATTGATTATATTATGTCAACTAAGAAAATATTTAGTTTAATTGATGTGGATCATTGTATAATTCTCTATATCATTGAAGGCAAATTGATTTTTAAAATTAAATTGGTGATTGCAACACATGCATCTTGGATACCAAGCAAAGTCTTCCTTGATTGTGATTGAACACCACTTGACATAAAATTTTTTTTATGCTTTTATTTTTAATTTAATAGTTAAGAAATGAGAGATTCAAACCTTGAACGTTTTCTTTAAATATACTAAGAAGTGTTAATTAAACTATAAAACTTTCGACTTGAGTTAAGTTGGCTTGAACAAAATGTAGAAACTCTTCAAGCCCTCTTAAATTTTATCTACCTGTCTAACTAAAGTAGTAAACAACTAAACCAAAGTGTTAAAAAATACTAGTACCTGTTTAGAAGATGTACAAGGCTCTTAAAAGAAGGCATTTTAACAACCTTTCTGACATAAATCATATCCATAAATTTGGCCTTATAGAGTGCTTGAAGTGGGTTCCGTGATTGGTTGATGGGATAAATTTTAGAATGACTTGAACCACTAACAAGGGACATGTTCAATCATATTTAATGCTATCGTTGTGGATGTGGCACAATAAATATTGACGTGAGATTGGTTTGTCCGAAGCCTAGATGATTTCTTTGAGAAAACCCAAAATAGTTCGAGCATAAGGTGAATTAGAGCATTGGCTTTAAACTGTTAAAGTGATGTAGGTATGCCATTACTGGTCCAAAGAAACAATAGACCCAAAGAAGCAATGAGAATTGTTGGAATCGAGCCAATTGCCTGAATCAGGTAGGTTGTGGAGTTGGTCATTCTCCTTAAGCATTTGGCCCATAAAGCCCAAGCCTATGTCAAATTGCATTTTGGTCCCTCCAATATTCATCATATTACATCAATAAGAGAAGCAACAATATTTATGCTCAATCTTTGGAATATAAGAATATATCCAAATTGTAGACACTTGATGTGGCCAAGCGATTCGGCTAATGGAGGTTCACTTTTAGGTTTTTTTACAGAATTGGTGATCCTTTGATGTTAAAAACGGTATAATTTTGCAATCGTAAGTTTTATCAGCTATTGTTGTTAGCAAGAAATTAAATTGGCTAAAATACGTTTTACACTGTTTAAGTTTGTAGTTGCTTCTAATTTGGCCTCTCAAGGTTCAAAACTTGTAATTTACATCATTAACTATTAAAACCTTATGCACTATCAGAAAATCTCCTAAGGAATCAGAACCAAAGGTCAACTAATCCATTAATGAGGCAGTCAATAGTAAATCTAGGCCAAGAAAATCCCAGTTCTTGATCTGAGTGACGGGTTTTATTGTCTGAAATCAGACATGAGCCTATCTAACTGAAAAGCCATTGGAACACCCTTCTCCTTTCACCAATCTGTTGCTTTACATTGCATGCCAGCACTCAAATAAGGTGAGATCCCATCCAAATTTGGTGAGATCTTAGCTGGAGCTAGTGAGTTCTCGACAAGATTTGGTGAGATCTTAGCTAGATCTAGTGATTGCAACCATGATGGATTGATGCAACCATGCCAAAGATGATTGCAATTGATCCGACCGCTACAACTTTTTAGTTGTGACAGGCAATGACCCTCATACCCATGATTGGTAAGGGTTGCATGATCTTAGGGTTGATTGCTGGAATTTGAACCCAGAACAAACACCGATTGACTCATGGACAGCCCTTGTCTAGGATACAAAAATAATATCTGGGTTAGGTTCCTTATGAGAACTTTAAGAGCCCTCACTATTGATGCATTACCAATTCCACGACAATTCCACACCAACACCCTCATAATAAGTGATTAAAGCAATAAAATGGGTAGAAGAGGAGGACTCTCAACTTGAATCGAAGAACAAAGACACTCCTTGTAAAGAGTCCTATTGTTGCTGTCCTTGTAAAATTAATGACTTTTCCATACACATAATTGGATTAGATTGGAGCAAAAAGCAAAATGGAGGTAATTGGCTTGGCTAGATAGAAAAACAAAGATGTGTTGGAATGGTGGCAAGCACGAAGCATGTTGGGCCGCAATCCACCCATGACCAAATGGAGTAGGAGATGCATAAGGGAAAAACTCTTTGAAGCACAAATGTAGCTACAGAGGTGCTGCACCGGCGTTTGATGCAGTGTGCGGCAGGTGATGCCACTGCTTGCGCATTGGTGCTGCGTCGCATTTTTTTTTTTTTTTTTCGTTTCCCAATTCGTGCCAATTTGAGCTAAATCGGGTCGTATTGGCTGAAACCGTTGAAATAGGCCGATTCAGGTCATATCGGTGCCAATACCGGTCGAAATTCAAGTAAAAAAAAAAAAAAGGTGAGAAACGCACCGTTTTAACTTAAGCTTTAAACGAAAAAAACCCTAGACTCTCTCTACCATTTTGTTTCTCAATCTTTGCTCTCCGTCTCCCCCTCAACTCTTTACTCTTTGTCTCCCCTTTTTGTTCTCTGTCTCCCCTTTCTGTTCTCTATCTCTCCTCTCTCTCACAGATCCATACTCACTCCCTAAGACACAATCTCAAAGTCTCACAACCTCTCCCTAAGACACAATCACTCTATTTTTTGCATCTCTTGGTCTCAAATCTCCACCATCAGTCCATCACTCGGTTTCAGCTCTCAAGCTCGCCGACTTACTCTCAACTCAGGTATCAAATCTTTTATTCTCAGTTTCTCACCCTCCATTATACTTTCACATGCTCTATTACTCATTGTGATTTGATTTTTTTTTTTAAATTTTTAATTTTTTTATATAAGCTGCTTGTAATGTTGTGAGCTGTGACTTGGGTTTGATTTTTTATTTAGTTATTATATATTTGTCAAATAATTTGTAGGTTAAATTGGAATTATTGAATTTGGAATGGATGAAGTTACTAGCATAGAAACTTCACCTTCATTAGATGAAGAAGTGCCAAATGCTGATGCTCCTCTTTGGCAGTATGTGAATAAATTAGAAAAACCACTTGGTTCTACTTCTAAATCAGGTGGAAACACACATTTTAAGTGCAACTATTGTGGGGTAATTTTTTTGGGATCCTATTCTAGGGTTAAGGCTCATTTATTAAAAATTAGTAATAAAGGTATTAGAGCATGCAATATAGTGACACCGAGCCATAGATTGGAAATGCAAAGAATGCATGATCAGGTTGAGAATAATAAGTTAGAGAGAGAATGTAGAAGTCAAATTCCCTTACCCTGGCCTCTCCTAGGCCGTGGGCTTATTCCCTCATCCCGGAGACAAGAAGGGAGTGGTAGTATAGATCCGGTTGATGGTAAGAGAAGGAAGGTGACTGCGAATTCTCCTTTGAAGAGAGCATTCTAGAATAATGCTAAACATGAATTGGATAGTAAAATTGCTAGAATGTTCTATACCGGTGGGCTTCCATTTCACTTTGCAAGGAACCCAAATTATCATAGTTCCTATGCATATGCTGCTACCCATAAAATTCTAGGTTATGTTCCTCTTGGATACAATGGCTTGAGAACAACACTTTTGCAAAAAGAAAGAGATAATGTTGAAAGACTTTTGAAACCAATTTAGGACTCTTGGCTTGCAAATGGTGTAAGTATAGTTTCCGATGGATGGTCAGATCCATAAAAGGGGCCTCTTATTAATATTATGGTGGCATTAGATGGGGGTCCAGTGTTTATAAAGGCAATTGATGGGTCAGGTGAGTTCAAAGACAAACCTTTTATTGCTGTGGTGTTGAAGGATGCTACAAAAGAGATTGGACATGAAAAAGTTGTCCAAGTCATCATTGATAATGCTAGTGTGATGAAGTTTGCTAGAGCTTTTATTGGTGAGTATCCCAAAATATTTTGGACACCATGTGTTATCCACACTCTCAATCTAGCTTTGAAGAATATTTGTGCAACAAAAAACACTGAAAATAATGAAGTTACATATGAGGAATGTAGTTGGATTACACGTATTGCTGATGATGTATCATTCATACGTGTTTTTATTATGAACCATTCATTGAGGTTGGCAATGTTTAATGAATTTTGTCCATTAAAATTGCTCCAAGTTGCTGATATTAGATTTTCATCGGTTATTGTAATGCTAAAAAGGTTGAAGTTGATAAAAAGATGCCTTCAAGTCATGGCTATAAGTGACCAATAGGCTGCTTATAGGGAGGATGACATTGGAAAAGCTCAAAAGGTGAAAGAAATGATTCTAAGTGATTGTTGGTGGGATGTTGTTGATTATATCCTTGAATTCACAGCACCTATTTATGATATGCTACGAGTAGCTGACACAGATAGGCCTTGTCTTTATCTTGTGTATGAAATGTGGAATTCAATGATAGAGACGGTGAAGGCAGCAATATATCGGCATGAAGGCTTGGAAAATGATGAGTATAGCTTACTTTTTAATGTGGTGTATGATATACTCATTGATCGATGGACTAAAAATTGTACACCACTACATTGCTTGGCTCATTCCTTAAATCCTAAGTAAATATTTTCATTTTCTATTTTCCTTAGTTTCCCTTTCTAGTAAAACACACGTTTCATCATCTATATTTGTTTTTTTTTATCTTTAACTAGGTATTACTCCATTGAATGGCTTTCGGAGAATCCAAAATGCATCGCTCCACATCAGGATCATGAAATTTCTATAGAAAGGAGCAAGTGTTTGGAGCGATACTTTGAAGATGAGAGTGAATTAAGGGTGTTGAAAATTGAGTTTGCTACATTTTAAGGAGGGAGGTTTCCTTCACTAGATGCCTTAACTGATAGGTGGGCTTTACAACCTTTGGTTTGGTGGCAATACCATGGCTCCTCCTCATTTCCAACTCTTCAAACCCTTACCATTAAACTTCTTGAACAACCTTATTCATCCTCATGTGCTAAGAGGAATTGGAGCACATACAAATTCATTCATTCCTTAAAAAGAAACAAAGTAGCTCCTGCACATTCTGAGGATTTGGTTTATATGCATTCTAATCTTCGACTCTTGTCACGGCGCAATGAGGAGTACGTAAATGCAGAAACAAAGATGTGGGGTATAACAGGAGACTCTTGGAATGATAGTGACATACATGGAGGAGTTGGAATTCTTGAGAATGCTACCCTTACACTTGATGAGCCAAAGTTGGAGGCTATGGTTATTGGGAATGCTAGCACTAGTGTTACTACTAGTGAAAGTGAAGTTCGAAATGAAGCTATTAATCTTGATGATGATGAGGGTTGTATTTGATTGTCTTTTTTATTATCTTTTATTTTGTTTTAGTTTCAAACTTGTGAGTTGTATTCTAATTTCCGAACATCATGGAATGTTTTAGTTTCAAACTTGTGGGTTGTATTTAAATTATGACCATCATGTTTTAGTTATTATCTATTATTACTTTTAAATTTGGTATATGCTTATATAATGTGAAAAAGTATGCTTAGCAATATATAAAAAATATAAATAAAAATATTTTAAATATTTTTTAATCACCGCACCCGCATCCTACTTTTTCAAAAATTGCCAAGTCTAGCACCCTCACCCGAATTAGGAAACGCACTCGTGCTTCATAGGAAAAAACATAGCTATGATCTCAGCGCACACCATGAGAACTCGTGCATGTACATTGTTCTCTGCAAGATCTTTAGCAAGGCGAAGAAAAGTCCCACTTGCATAACAGCCTTGTTGATAGATCATGAACCTATTTATGTTTGGATTAAGTCCAAGGAGCTTGGTGAGTTGAAAATCAGCACCAGGCATGTCCACACCAGCAGATGTGGAGAATACAAGTTGGGTGTTCTTTGAGACGGGTTGGCCCCATTCTTTGATAGCTTTCAATGCTGCTTCTTTGCCAAGCTTTGGTACCCCATGAACCACCATGTCTTGGTTTGCATCAAGAGATGGGGCATTATAAGTACAAATCTACGGATTTGCCTTTAGAATCTCCTCAGTAAGGTAGAAATGACGTTTTCTTATTGCTGAATTCTCACCTATTAGTGAAAATGTAACATAAAAAGGCAAATTACTTCACTAATACATTGAGAATGGTATGCAACACTGACTTGAGTCGTTTATTATTTTTATACTAATATTAGAAATCCTACAAATTTTATTATAAATTGACGTGTCACTAAGTACCATCAAGTAATTTTTACTTTTTAATACTCATACAATAAAATTTATATTTATAGTATCTTTTGCAATATGTTTATTTTAATGGTAGTACATAGTAAGCTCTCATGCGTGCTTTACAAAACAGTTTATACTCTTCCACATACCTTTTTCACATTTTTAAATACAATATTCTCAGTTACATACGATAATGTACACATTTTTTAACACAAAAATGTGATGTTCATATTTAAAACGTGAAAAATGAACATATATGTAAGAATTGAAATAAGTTGTATACATATATATGCGCTTGAGCATTTCTTTTAGACTTGTCTTGTGCTTGCTCTTTGTCACACGAAAGTAGAAATCTGGATAATCTTTTTGGTAGACAATATTATCTGAATTCACTGTGGCAATGACCAATATTGTGGTTGGACCCTTTGCACTCTGTGCTTCTCTGAGATTTCCAACTAACACCATTAGATATGTTTGCTAAAAGCTGAGATCGTGGGCTAGTTGCAATGGGCTGTTGTGTGTATATATATATATATATATATATACACAAGGATAGATTGTAATAATGATACAAAGTTGGAGAGTATTCATTTGTAAAATGAATAAAGTGGAAAATTTGAGTATTGGAATTTTTTTGGGTGAAAATTCAAGTTCAAGTTACACACACACACACACACACACACATATATATATATATATATATATGAAAATGTGTCTATTGAAATGACATAACCTTTCTTATTGGATATATATCAAAAGTGCATTTTGACCAAAAGGTACCTATTAAATGAAAAAGTAACTATTGATGGGTTATAATCATTTGGGTATAAATAGTAGTTTATATTCACTTGATAACTACTTTTTCTCTTCCAAAAAGTTAGTTTCTAAGAAACACAAGAAATCATATGGGTATTCTCCAAAATTACTATTTGTAAAACCTAATAAACTTGGTTGTATCCTGGAGACAAGTTTGTAGAAACCTTTTAGCAACTTGCGTATGGGGACAAATATTGTCTAAAGATAACATTCAATTATGCCTCTAAGTCAATCACTAATTTCTATTTACTTGAGGTGTTCATTTTGTTCTTTTATTATTACTCCTTGATTTGGTGAAATCCCCAACAATCTTAGACAATATTTGCTACAAGACAAGGAGTGAATGATGGTACAACTTTGAAGATGTTGAACCATGATTTAATGAAATTGCATCGCTTTGATGGAACCAATTTTACTCAGTGGAAAGAGCAATTGGCTTGGATTTGAAGAGGTCTTCAAATGATGAATCGATCATAATGAAGATTCAATAGAACAAGGCTTAAAGAAACAAAGTTTCATTGTTGGCAAGACAAGGTGATGATTCTTTCATATTGTGGATGCATTAAAACCATGTTCATAGTTTGAACACTGAAGGTACGGATTCCTTGTTCATGGGCAATTTGAATTTCAAATTGATTGATAAGTTTCTTTGTTAGAATATTTACAAGTGTTGTGAATTTATATGAATTGAGAAATAAGAATAAACTTTTGATATGTTTAAATATTGTAAAGTGAAGTAGAAAATCTAAAGAATGGGAATTTAAACTCTTAAAGTGATAGAGTATGTAAATATTTTTCTAAGTGATTTTCAAAATTATGTGAAAACATTAAATAACATGTCAGAAGATTTTACTTTAGATCAATTCAAAAGTGATTGTGAACAATGTTCAAAGTGGAAGTTCTAGTAAGACCAATAAGGACTTGAATGTGAATAAGAGTGTGGGTGGTTTTAAAAGAACAATTCCAAGAATCCCAGCAATGACAAGTAGAATTTGTCTTGTTTCCTTTGTGGAAAGAAAGACCATTATATTTAAGAATGTATGTTCTTAAAAGAATAAGAAGGATGACGATGAAAATGCCAATGAAGCAATTGTCATTGACGACATTATTGCTATAGTGAGTGTCGTATGTAATAATATGATCACTATAACTGATATGGCTATAATCACAAATCCTTCTGATTGGTAGTTTGATTTGGGTGCAATGTTGCATGTGTGCAACTACAAGACATATTTTACGACTTATGAGGAGTTTTCTATAGAACTAGAAGTGCTTGTGGGCATCCATAGTAAGACAAAAGTTTTCATGGAAAGTGCATTGTTGAAGTGAAATTGAGTTTTGGCAAGAAGTTTTCTTGATCAATGTTTTTCATGTACTTGATATCAAGAAAAGTCAATTTGCTATTTAAGAATGGTCTTGTCCAAGAATGGGATATTAGTAGGCAATGGATATGCTACTAATAACATGTTCAAACTGAGTGTTATTAATTAAGATGTTTCTGGTTGTGCTTATATTGTTGATTCTTTTATTTGTGGCATGCTAGACTTGAACATTTAAATTTTAAATTATTGAAGTTTATATCAAAGCATGATATAATTTTATATAAGCTTGATTTGAGTTGAATGGTGTATTAACAAGAGATGGTGAACATTTCTAAATAGATATTCTTCTTTGTGAGGAACATGTCATAATACACCAAAGAGTAGTCCTTTATACATCCTAATAAAATGTTTTGGTCAAAAAGAAAAGAGAAGAGAACTCTAGTTGATATGGTGAATGCCATAATCTTGAGTGCAACCAGTTAAATTCGTATTTGATCAATGGGAAGAAGCTTTGCTTAGTATATGCTATGTGCATAATAGTGTTCCATCTCAAAGGTATTTCATATGTGTTATGAAATGAGAAAGTAACCAAATACTTATCATTTTAAAATGTGGGGGTGTTTAACTTTTTGTAAAAATGATAGACCAAAGTGGACTAATTTGTCACAGTGCTATATAAAGTGTATATGTAGGTTTTGTGTAAATTTGTGGGTATATAATTTAGTAGACTTCATGTCTAATGTAAGAGTGAAATCAAAAGAGATTGAATTTATTGAGTTTAAATTCAAAGCTGATTTCAAGTGATAGGCCAAAAATATATTGACCCATTGTGATGAATTAACTAGTTAATTAGCCAAGTTAATTAATTAATTCAATTAACATGCAATATATGTGGTAGCACAAACAAATCACAAACTAAGTTAATATGCAGCGGAAAATAAAGTTGACATGGTGATTTGTTTACGAATGAGGAAAACCTCCAAGTCAAAAACCCCACCGGGTGATTTTAAGGTCACAACTTTTGAGAATCCACCATTATCACAACAAGCGGTTACAAGTAAAGGAATCCTAGTACTTTATACCAAAGTAACTATGTCATTTGAGACAACAAAGTAACTATTATGAGAATTTGATGAGAGAATTCTATATTGCATTGAAAGAAAATGAAAGTGCATCAAGTATTTATATAAAGTCTGAGAGTAACTAACTTCTTACTAACTACGTAATATATGAATCTAGCCTCTACAACCAATCAAATTAATAAACTTGTATACAAATAATAACTATGAATTAAACTAATCCTAAAGTACAGGCAGTATAGCTATTTTAAATATAGACACTGTCATTTATATAGTCACTGCTACAATTCTTCCATTGCTTTGTTCTAATACTTTACCTCTCTGCCTGAGTCAATAGCTACAATCCAAACTTGCTAGACCTTCAACATGTGTCCTTGATCTTGTCCTTTTGATAACTATGAAACACCATTGGTTTCTTTGTCTTAATGGAATTGCCCAGGTTGGTGTAAAGATTGACAAAAACACAAAGGCTTAAAAGAAAATATTGACCTCTTTACATAGATATGGAGAGTGCCACCTAATTGTAAAATAAAAAAGTAACGAAACCCAGAAAATGAAAATTCCTAATAACAATTCAGGTAGAATTTGATCTTCTAGGTGTATACTTCTTTAACCCACATGAGTTGCACTTGCACATAACTCTAAGATGGGGGGAAAATAAAATAATAAAGAAGCATCTTAATGAATCCTTCAACAAAACAAATAGAAAGTTGCTGTAAGGATTGCATAAGAAGAAAATGAATGTGGTGGTGAGAAGGGAGTGCATAAAGGTCCTAAAAGAATATTAAAGAAAAATATGTCAACGTACATGTAATATTTAGAAATGAGTTCAAGGCTTACATATGAAGGTTTGGAATATATGTTCCTTCCATGCCATTGCACACCACAGCTACCTTCTCAGGTCGAACATTTTGCCCACTATTTTCTAAAGACCTACTTCAAAAATTGTCACAAAATTAGGCTTAAAACATAATTATAAACTCCTTAGTCTATAAAGTCAAATATACAATTGCCCCAAAAATCAATTGGAGGGAAAAGAATTGCACACACACACACACACAAAAATAGGACATACATACTTCACATTTGGCTGGTATTTTTTTGAAGCTGTGACTCATAATTAGACTTTGCTTTACAATCTGTGCAATAGTAATCTATATTCTCTAGATCCTTTAAACCATACACAAGTTAGTGAATAAACACATATATGATAGGAATAGAAATTGACATCACAATTCATAAATCAAGTGTATTAAGCACACCTTGAAAAGCTTGCTAGAAATATTCTCACACTCAGCATGCACCAAAACATTACAACCCCATCACAACACACTTGATCAACTTCTCTGAAAGCACAAAACATTGTAGAAGCTTACCCAAACTGTCTTTAATTAACCAAATTTCCCTAGAGTTCTATGTACTATCTACATATAGAAAAGAAGCCAAATGCTGCACTGTTGAAGATCCAAGCCAATAGATCAAATATGTATGTGTATATATATACACTATGAGGGGAAAAAAATCTCTAGTAATCCCAAATGAAAGACTGAATCTTATCCTAGAAAAGTATATATGATTTTGATTTAGAGTCACCATAGTGAAACAAAACAATTCACATTAATGTTCCTATAAAATTGAACATGGGGTTCACTTCATTATGATATCTAGAAATTGAATAGTACATTTATAAAGTTGATATGTAGTAAACATTGCATATATCTCAGACAAAAAAAATTAAGAATCAAACATACCAAAGAAGAATGAGCGACTTTAATTTAGAATCTTATTCTCCATAAACAGTAAAAGTAAGACATTGAAAGCATAATTACCACTACTGCAGAGGAACAACCTAGTTTCTCCATCAAAAAGAGTTCCTTTTGGCCGGTTATAAGCAGAGAAATCATCGCATAATTCGTATTCACCCTTCACCCAATTACCAAAAAAAAAAAAAAAAAACAATTTTGTGTTACATAATTTTTCTTAGAAGATGAAGCTAATTTTTACAACATTTATCAAAGTAGTCCTGATAGCATTAAAGATAATAGTAGAGAATTGGACAAGGTAAAGTGTAGCATCTCAAAGTGATATTACCATGGAAGTGATGGAACAGAAGAAACAATTATCGCAAGGCATGATGAAAGCTCCAACAACATGAGATCCATTTAGGTATCTGAAGAGTCAAGAAGGTGTAATAAATAATCCATGTTGCAATAGAGTCAAGCTTTTTTGCATTGTTTTGTACCTCCTGAAGCAGGGATATCAAGGGTGTTATTGGATGAGCGGATAACAAACCAAACAATAAATTAGTAAATTTGTGCATAGAGGCGCTCTATTATCCATGACTTGTTGAATTCTACAATGCCAGCACCACTAATCTTTTATCTATTTATTTATTTTATAATCATTAAAGAAGTATTCTTCAAACCATAGATGTATATAAAACATTGAAACCATCAATTGAAAATTTAAAACTAAAGCAAAAAGCAAAAAGCAAAAAGCAAAAAAAAAAAAAAAAAAAAACGGTGCTTTCAATAAAAAATTGCAATAATAAGATGAAAAAACTACTTGATGAGGGAACATTGTTGCCACTACCATCATCAGATTATGCAATCCTCTCTAACTATCTTCTGGGTCTGTGCATTTATATTACAAATCCTCTAACTTCCTTTTACGTTCTAATGATTGATTGATGTGTGCCTAATCATACTAGTAGTGTTTTCGAAGAAGTGATGGTGGTTGTGTGAGATTTTGCATCATTTAGTAGGCTGCCTTTCCGTGGTGGCGGCGGCGGCAACAGGGGGAGAATCTGAGTTTTGGGTTTTGATTTTGGAGGAAGGAAACGGTGAGTTTTAGGTTTAGGGAAGGAGATGTTTTAGTGCGTGAGCAGAGAAGAGAGGTTTTTACGTTTTAAAAAAAAAAAAAAAAAAAGAGGTATCAGGTTTTGTAACGTGTATTTGGTGGGGGAAAAATTAGATTTATTTTTAAATCAAATTTAAAAAACAGAGAAAAAATAAAATAAAATGTTGACGTGGAAAATTGTGGAAGTTTCAGAAGTTTTGATTATATATATATATATATATATATATATATATATATAGACTATGGAACAACAAGTCATTTGGAGGATAAAAAAAATTAAAGTAATTATTTATTATTTTATTGGTAGAAAAAGTAAAGTAATTATGAACTGCTTATATTAAATTAATTAGTGGATGTATTATTAGACTTTAGTCATAATGTTTACAGATTCCACCAAAACAGTTATGCGTGTCACATGCTGTTATAAAAAAAAAAAAAAATTTGCGTGTCACATGGAAAAAAAAGGGAAAATTACATTTTACTACCCTAAACTATGCATCAAGTTACACTTTGCACCATAAACTATTCGAACGCACACTTTGCATTCTAAACTATCACACTTATCACACTTTGCACCCTGGTGTTACTTTTGCTGTTATATTTAATGGAATGCTGCTGCACATGACAAGCACATGCATCTTGCTTGGGTGGAACAAACTTAAAAGACTAAAACACCCTACTTCAAAATCATTTAAAACAAAACCCAATTTTTTTCACATCCTTTTTTTTAGTTGTTCAAAATATTTGGGGAAAAAAGTGCTTGTTTCCACCCATTGAACGAACAACTCCAGCAAGCAACTCATCTAGAGTGGAGTCAGGGTTGCCTCCAGAAGATCTTGGCAGCCCTTTATATAGACTTCTACATAAGCATGGGCCTTTTCAAAGAAATGGGTTTGGCCAAGTTTGTTGAGCTGAAACTTTTATTTTCTTCCCATTTTCTTTGCAACCAAACAGATGCTAAAAACTTCATTGATGATTATGTGCAATATAGATAGAAACGTAAAAGAAAATGTACATATGATAGAATAACACTTAATTGAGCTTTTGAAAGTACCAAAAAAAGTATTAAAATAAAATTATATATAATTTGTTGTTAGTTCTTAGTTGATTCCAATGTAAGATTTTGGCAGAGTTTGTTGAGCTTTCAACTTTTTCTAGAAACGAAAATATCACGTCAAGTCCATAGTATTCATCAAATCTTTTTTTTCTTTTCATTTTCTCTGGAACCAAACAGAGGCTAAGAACTTTGTTGATGATTCAGAGCAGTATAGACAGAAACATAAAACAATACTCCTTTTCTTTGCTTTGTTCTCTTGGCAGCCAAATCGTGGTGTTAGTTAAGGCATTTCCTGATATCATTTGATTTACAATTGATTTCACATCCAATTGGAAACAAGCACGTTTTTCCCAAATATTTTGAACAACTAAAAAGGGAAATGAAAAAAATTGGGTTATGTTTTAATTGATTTTGAAGAAGGGTAGTTTTAGTTTTTAAGTTTGTTCCACCCAAGCAAAATGCATGTGCTTGTCATGTGCAGTAGCATTCTGTTAAATATAACAGCAAAAGTAACACCGAGGTGTAAAGTGTGATAAGTGTGATAGTTTAGGATGCAAAGTGTGCATTCGAATAGTTTAGGGTACAAAGTGTAATTTTGTGCATAGTTTAGGGTGATAAAGTGTAATTTTCTAAAAAAAAAAAAAATTAATAAATATTTGGTATCTGGATTTTTATTAAATTTTTAGTAAGCTAGACCATGAGTATAAGATTCAAATTTTGTGTACTTTAAAAAAAAATGGAGATAAGTCAATAATCTCTTACATTATAGACCCGACAAAATTGAGGTTTTGATTGTTAGGTACTACATTTTTTAGAACATAATAGGTGAATTTTAATATAAGTACGTAGAAATTTATAACTCATAAAGTTCTTTAATGTCTTGTTTTAAAGTTGTAGGTATTTTTTAAAATCTTATAATTACATGTTGGAGTTCCTTCTTATTTTTATTTTTATTGGTAAGTTACATACACCCAACCAATAAGTCTTGAGCTCACAATTTTACCCTCATCGAGTGGAAGTCGCAACTGTTAGGAAGAATATTAGAATAATATTTAACTTATTAAATTCTCATTTACTGAAGACTTACAGTATAAGTGGTAGCCTATCAAATTAAAATGTGTTCCAAGTTCTTAATGCTGTTGTTTATTGTATTAAAAGGGTTCCGGTACTGGAGAAACGAAACAACATTCGATTTTAATCTTATGTTCCCATTGATGAGCAATAAAAATGCACATTACTTTGCATTCACAGTTTACCACTAAGCTGCCAAACTAACGCGCCAAGACAAGCTTCACCCAAACCACAGCCAAGTCATCTAAACAGCCTACATATAACCAAGCTGAATTTGTAAATTTTCATTCATCAGATATAATAACAAAGCAGCGATTAGAAGATTTGCGTCAAGTGCAAATGCATCCTTCACCTTAGTGCAAGAAAAGAAAAAGGTACGTTATTATGGGCCCCAATTTTTTATTTGTTGCTTTATAGAACCAATATCCTCTACTTTGGTAAAATGGATTTCTGCGAGTGAGTCTAGGCCTCCAAAGTGAAACTTCACTCAATAATCATATTTTCAATTTGCTTAATTATTCAACATGAAGCCATATAAATGGATAGTTTTACAAGATAAACTTAACATTGAAATTCAACAGATATCTAATATTTATCTATTACAAGTAGATAAAATTTATTTAAAAACTAATCTACAAATCTATCCCATCTTGTCTGTTTACCTAGTCCCAAACTAATAACAAAAATACATTTTTAAAATGATAAAAAAAAAAAAAAAAAAAAAAAAAAAAACTACGAATAAAAAGTATAATGATAAAGTCTAGCATTATATCATCCTTTAACACACTAGATAATTATCTGCCATCATCAAGTATTGATATGCTGACTTGTTTCCTTATGCTGTCATAACATGCAGAATTGCCACCGACACCACCAACACAATCATCATATGATTTTTGGAGCAAGTACTCAGTCTCTTCTGAACTCATATTGCCTTTAACCCATGGATGCTTTGTCATTGCTTTCAGGCCCTCTAACTCCATTGCAACTTCTTTCATAGTAGGCCTCTCCTCTCCCTTCACTTTTAAGCATCTCTTAACTAACATCGCAACTTCATTAAGTTGCTCAACATTTCCCTCATTCAGCATTCGTTGATCTAGAATTTCAAACAATCGGCTTTCATTCATTAATGAGACAAAATGCATGGCTAAGTTTCTTTCTTTTTCAGGTCTCTCAAAAGAAAGTGCCTTCATTCCAGTTAGCAACTCTGCAAGGAGAACTCCAAAGCTATAAACGTCGCTTTTTTCCGTCAATTGGCTTGAATGAAAGTATTCTGGATCCAAGTATCCAAGCGTCCCTTGCACTAGTGTGGTTAACTGAGTATGATCAAGAGGAACTAGCCTCGAAGCTCCAAAATCAGATACCTTAGCTTTGTAATTATCATCTAAGAGTACATTAGTGCTCTTGATATCTCTATGAATGATGGGAGTGGATGCAGCAGAATGCAAATAAGAAAGTGCTCCTGCAGTTTCAACTGCTATTTGTAAACGTAATTGCCATGGCAACGTTGAAGAATGGTCTGTTTTGTGAATGTGATTGAAAAGGGTACCATTGGTAACAAATTCATACACCAACAAAGGAACTTCAGTCTCCAAACAACATCCCAATAACTTTACCACATTTCTATGGTTGATTTGGGAGAGAATAGACACTTCATTAATAAATTGTTCAACTTGGCTTTGATCTATTATTTTGGACTTCTTAATGGCAACTATTTTGTTATCTGGTAATATTCCTTTGTAAACCGTTCCTTGGCCACCTTGGCCTAGGATTCTATTTTCATGGTAATTGTTTGTTGCCTTCTGAAGTTCTTCTGCTGCAAATATTTGAGTTGTTTCAATAGATCCATTGTGCGTAGAAAGTTGTTGTTGTAGTAGAAAGCCACCATTTTGTTTAAAAAACTTCTCTTTGAGCTTGATGAGCTTTCTATGCTTGAGTCCCCAGTATAACCAAGAAATGCCCACAACTAGAACCAAGAGGCTGACACTGACACCTACACATTTTGCAGCAAATTGAAGCTTTCATACCAAAAAACTAAAGTTCCTACATGCTCATTTTACCTTAGGGTTCTAGGAGAGGTCAAGTTAGCCTTACCCCAATTATTTTTGGAGAGGTTGATTTCCGCATTTTAACACCCAATTATATTTGGAGAGGTTAATTTTCGAACTCTCTCATGACTTGTCACTTTTGGTAGAAGACACTTGTCATCACACCAAGGCTTGACCTTTATCCCAGACATTACTATTATATAATAAATATGCAAACTTTATGTATAATTCATAAGATTAATTAGAAAGCAATCAATATTGCTCACCTAGTGAAATCCTATTAATCAATGGAAACTTCTCAGGGCTTCGTATGAGTTTGCAACCTGTTCCATTCCATTTACCATCGCCATCATATCCTGGTAGCTGACAGGAACAATTATAAGTACCAGGCAAATTGGTGCAGTTTTGGATGCATATGGTGGAATTTAAGCACTCATCAATATCTGGGAAAAAAAAAAAAAAAAAAAACCATAAAATTGACATTAAGAAAAAAAATCCATCAGGAGAAAAAGTCAACAATGATTCGAAGTAAAATGGCAACCTTGGCAGCCATCCTTGAGGTAAGGATTGCCTTGGTATCCCTTGGAACAACTGCACTGGTAGCCTGGACCATTGTTCGAGTCATGACACTCACTGTTAGCCATGCATGCATAACTTTCAAGACCCTTTTTAGCTTCAATGCAATTTTGATCCCCTATTGCCCAATTTAGCACCATCGGCATCTTATTACCTTGATCTTTAAGATCCCGAAGATCTTGTTTAGAAAAGTTGTAAGTGCCTTCCTCTGCCACTAAAGCATAGCTGCAAGGATTGAATTCCCACACTCTCTTGTGGTTGTAATAGCTCGATACACTGATATTGAAATCCATTACTCCTCTTGGAATAGCAGTTTCACAACAACCAATACCAGAGCAAGACCCCTTAATCACATCTCCCATGCTATCACATAAAGACAGGCACCCAGTTGTGTAGCTTGTCCCTCTAGAACCCATTATCACAGCATATGTGTCACACCCAATAGCCATGAACTTGTTTCGAGTGTTGGAGATTGGGAATTTTCCCAATTGGAGCGTAGGTTGATTGTTGTATACGCTCCCACCAGTTCTGTTGTAGCAATCATGGGCTACAAAGGCATATATGCGCATTTCACCCCAAAGCCATATGTCTGTAACATTTATATTACTGTCTGTCAAAAACGCCAAGGGAGGGTCGTATGTGTGATTACAAGTGATGAGAAAGCTATCATTATAGTAGCATCCTTCCCTTGTGCCAAATGGGTATGGAATACGGACATTGCCACAAGGGTCTTCACAGCCGTCCTTGGCTAAAGGAAAGGTGTTGATGTTGACAATTGATGCTTCTACTACCCACAGCAAGGTCAATTGCAAGATTGCCAAGTGCACTGAGGCCATCTCTCTGGAGCTTCCCTCCCAATCGACCTTCTCCTTCACAGCCTTTCTCCGATTAGGAACTCAGTTTGATTTATTCTTGGCAGCGCCAACTAGACTAGATCTTTGATGAGCGGTTTGATTTTCACTTTTGGGTTTGTGTATCTATTAGGGTGGCGCCGATCTTCTCCTCAAGGTGTTGTGCTCCTCGACTCTGTGTCTACTGGGCAGTGTTGATGGATTTGTACAGGTCTAAGGGTGCGTTTAGATTGAGATTATATAAATGAAAATTATTTCACTAATTTTTATACTATTTATGAGCCTTATTATAGTTTTGGTATTATTTATAAGTTTTACTGTACAATTTCAATTAACTTTTACTTTTATCTATAGTACTTTCAGCAATAATTTTTCAGTTTTAGCAAAATAAGCAGTATCCAAACACAACCTATGTCTAATTTTCAATTTTTTTTTTTTTGGCTGAATTCTAATTTTCAATTTCAGTAGCCTTACTTTTGTTTGATTTATTGTTGTGAAATTTTTGTTTTGTTATCTAAACAAATGGAGTTTGATATTGTGATTATCAATTGGGCATTGTTGATTTGGTTGTTCTGGTTAGGTAGACTATGGTACATTTTATAGGCCATGTTTAATTAGCAAGAAGAACGAGTCGTCGATAAAATTACAAGTAGGCCAATCATCAAAGAATATAAAGAGCATCAAGGTCAACTACATGCACCTTTCATGTAGTTAAAAAATAATTTTAAGGATTTGTTGAAAGGGCTAATCGTAGTCAGTATTTTAGCTGTGATATCTTTGTTATTAGGAATTTATAGTTTATTATAATTAGGTAAACTTATTTTTTACTAGTCAATTCTAATAAAACCAATAAAACTAGACTACGAATTACACCAAGTTTATGGTTGTTGTCTCTCCTTAAAAAACAAATAGTTTATGGGTGTTATTGTTTTTTATTTTTATATTTATTTTTTATTTTTTAGAAGAAGGGGTTGTTATTTTTTTGATTCATCAGTTTTAATTTTATCATTTTCGTTATTAAACTTTTAGCATACATGCCATGTTTTCCATATGTCCACATTTAGACTGTCGTTAACTCTCCACATCAAGTGGGTTCCAGTTAGCTCAACTGGTAAAGTCTCTGATGGTTGTATAAGAGATTTGGGGTTCAATTCCCGCCTATATCAAAAACTGATTGGTGTCTTGGTCTGATGATAAAGAGCTATCATTAGGAGCGGACGCTATAGGTTGAAACTCTCTCAAAAAACTCTCCACATCAATGTAATTTTGTATTTTTTTTTTCTAATTTATACTTAATAAATTATTGAGTTTGGGACATAGAATAACCTGTTATGATTTAATACCATGATAAATTACTTATTTTCTTAAAAGTTTAAACTATTAGGAAATAATAAATTTTATAATTCTAATATTCCCAAATGTTAGTGTACTTTCAATATGTTGTCATTATACTATCACCAGGAGGTTATTGTTAATGGTTTCTAAAAAAAAAAAGGAGGTTATTGTTAACCTAATTTCTATATATATATATTACTTAGAGTCTGGAGAAAATGGACAAATGCCCCTTTCAAAAAAACAATCCAGCGTTTTGCCACACTTCTCAAACTAATTAGGAAAATGCCCCTCTTTTGAAACTCGATTTTCTCAAAATCGAGTTATAAAAAAAAAAAATTATGGAGCTCTATAGTGGCGTTTTAAGGAGCTTATAGTGACGTTTTAAGGACTTATAGTGATATTTTTTAACTCGATTTCCCTAAAGTCGAGTTACATGCAATTTTTTTTTTTTTTTTGTGCCTATAACTCGACTTTATAAAAATCGAGTTAAAAAACGTCACTATAGGTCCTTAAAACGTCACTATAGGCTCCTTAAAAACGTCACTATAGGGCTTAACTCGATTTTGAGAAAATCGAGTTTCAAAAGAGGGACATTTCTCTACTTAGTTTGGGAAGTGGGGCAAAATGCTGGATTGTTTTTTTGAAAGGGGCAAAAGCCAATTTTTTCCCTTAGAGTCCCTTGTAAACGCATTGATCATAGTAAACATGTAGACATTTACGCTTTCTGTTGTAGATGTAGGTTGGGAAGCAATTCACGTTAACTTTTGTGTTCTCATTTTCTCTTGTTCCCGCTTTTTCTCAATCTACAATCAACCCCATTCTATTTTTATTCTTCAGATTTCAATATTGTATGACCTTGTGGCCTCCAATAGCGCCCGCTCTTCATTCTGCAACCTTGCACATCGTCACTTAACGGCTTCACTCTCAAACTAGCCCTCCTGACACCACCAATTGTGATTCCTCATCAAATTGATCACATAGATTACTTTCTTATCCTAAGAAAGCCTAAAAAAGTCAAGCCATAGTCGATTTCAAGCCCGCACACTTTTAACCGCCGCGTGCTGCCATTGAACAATTAATTATTCTTCTCCAGGCATACAATTTTCCCACTTTGATTATGGTATATTCCAATTTCAGGGCTTATTATCGTATTTGAGACTCTCAAGTCACACAAGTTGGCACATCACTCATTCTCTTGGGTTCAATCTATGCAAAATTTGCCAACTCAATCATGTGCTTCATCATGGTGTTATCCTTTGCTGATATTCCTTAGGCCGCACTGGCGGCTCCACATGTTACTCCGAATTGAATTTTTTTTTTTTTTTTAATACCTTAAAAATTTTGAATTTTAAATTAATATAGGTTGTTGACCGCCCTAGAAAAAAATCTAGACCATCCTGAAAAAAAACTTGAACACCCTAAATAAAAGTTTGAGTCCATTAAAAATAAAATTTGATCTCTCCAAAATTTTGGTTTGTTGAAGGTTGAACCAAAGAATTTCAAAAATTGTAATTTTTACAACATTTTCACAATAGTTTCACAAATAAATCTTAAGTAGTAAGTTGTTATTGGTGGACAAAAAAGTGATTTCTGTGGTAGGTTCAAACTAGAACTAGTGAAAACAGCTTAACTAGGATTTGTTGTAAAAGTATTGAACAAATGTTGCCAAAGTAATATTTTTTAAAAATTGCCCAAACAAATAAATTTAGCCCAAAAGCCCAAATCAAATGTTTAAGTGTGTGTTTGGCTCCAAATTAAAAAGTCAGTTTATTTTATTATTTAGCTTATTTTTGCTACTATTCATGGGTCTCACTACACATTTTGGTATTGTTCATGGTTTCACTATACTATTTCAGCTAACTTTTACTTTTATTTATAGTACTTTCAGCAAAAAGTTTTCAGTTTCAACAAAATAATCGGATCCTAGACAAACCCTAAGTTGTTCCCAAATGAACACTTAGTACCCTTTTTGTTTTTTGTGTTGTTATTTTTACGAAAATATTTTGGATCCATTCGACAAAGTAACGCTTTTAATATCTATGTAGAGCATAATAATTGAAAGACAGAATATGTTTTAAGAATCCCAGTTTGTCCTTGTTGTTCAAATAATGCTAATAAGTTGTTGACAATATATCAATAATTGTATTACAAACTACAAAAGACTTGTAATCAGTATCACATCAAGTGTGCGTTTGCGTAGCGGCATTTTTGAGTTTGCGTAGCGGCTTTTCTGCGTTTGCGTGGGTTTGCACTTCACTTGGTTGGTCCCATGGCACTATTCATGGACTAGTCAAGTGATGAAAAACGCGTGAACAACATTTTCAACGATAAAAAATATTTTGTTATAGTGTTTTCAGTTTTCAGCAAAATAAGCGGTATCCAAAAAGACCCCAATTGACCAAACAATTATTTTTTTTTCTTTTTTGAAAGTGAATCTATGAGGGTTTTAATACTTTTATATCAAAAATTTAAATACAAATTGAAAAAATAATAATAAAATTGTTGTTAACAGTTTCACAAATAAATCTTAAGTAGTAAGTTGTTACTGGTGGACAAAAAAGTGATTTCTGTGGTAGGTTCAAATTAGAATTAGTAAAAACGGCTTATCTAGGATTTTTTGTAAAAGTGTCGTAAAAATGTTGCCAATGTAACACTTCTAAAAGGTTGCCCGAACAAATACAATTTAGCCCAGAAGCCCAAATCATATGTTTAAGTGTGTGTTTGGCTACAAATTAAAAAGTCAGCTTGTTTTATTATCCAGCTTATTTTTGCTACTATTCATGGGTCCCACTGCACTTTTTGGTACTGTTCGTGGTTTCACTGTACTATTTCAGCTAACTTTCACCTTTATCTACAATACTTTTAGCAATAAGTTTTCAGTTTCAGCAAAATAATCGGATCCTAGACAAACCCTAAGTTGTTCCCAAACGAACGCTTAGTACCCTTTTGTTTTTTGTGTGGTTATTTTTATGAAAATATTTTGGATCCATTCAACAAAGTAACGCTTTTAATATCTATGCAGAGCATAATAATTGAAAGAAGGAAAATGTTTTAAGAATCCCAGTTTGTCCTTGTTGTTCAAATAATGCTAATAAGCTGTTGACAATATATCAATAATTGTACTATAGACTACAAAAGACTTGTAATCAGTATCACATCAAGTGTGCGTTTGTGTAGCGGCATTTCTGCGTTTGTGTTTCACTTGGCTGGTCCCATTGCACTGTTCATAGACCAGTCAAGTGATGAAAAATGCATGAAAAATATTTTCAGCAATAAAAAATATTTTGCTATAGTGTTTTCAGTTTTCAGTAAAATAACAGTATCCAAACAGACCCCAAGTGACCAAACAATTATTTTTTTCTTTTCTGAAAGTGAATCTATGTGGGTTTTAATACTTTTATATCAAAAATTTTAATACAAATTGAAAAAAAAAAAAAAAATTTGTTGTTAACAGTTTCACAAATAAATCTTAAGTAGTAAGTTTTTACTAGTGGACAAAAAAATGATTTCTGTGGTAGGTTCAAATTAGAACTAGTAAAAATGGATAATCTAGGATTTGTTGTAAAAGTGTCATAAAAATGTTGCGAACATAACACTTCTAAAAAATTGCCCGAACAAATACAATTTAGCCCAAAAGCCCAAATCAAATGTTTAAGTGTATGTTTGGCTCCAAATTAAAAAGTCAGTTTATTTTATTTTTTTAGCATATTTTTGCTACTATTCATGGGCCCCACTGCACTTTTTGGTACTGTTCATGGTTTCACTATACTATTTTAGCTAACTTTTACCTTTATCTATAGTACATTCATCAAAAAGTTTTCAATTTTAGCAAAATAATCGGATCCTAGACAAACCCTAAGTTGTTCCCAAACGAACACTTAGTACCCTTTTTGTTTTTTGTGTGGTTATTTTTACGAAAATATTTTGGATCCATTTGACAAAGTAATGCTTTTAATATCTATGCATAGCATAATAATTGAAAGAAGGAAAATGTTTTAAGAATCCCAGTTTGTCCTAGTTGTTCAAATAATGCTAATAAGCTATTGACAATATATCAATAATTGTACTACAGACTACAAAAGACTTGTAATTAGTATCACATCAAGTGTGCGTTTGTGTAGCGGCATTTTTGAGTTTGCGTTTCACTTGGCTGGTCCCATTGTACTGTTCATAGACCAGTCAAGTGATGAAAAATGCGTGAAAAATATTTTCAGCAATAAAAAATATTTTGCTATAGTTTTTCGGTTTTCACCAAAATAACAGTATCCAAACAGACCCCAAGTGACCAACAATTATTTTTTTTTTCTTTTCTGAAAGTGAATCTATGTGGGTTTCAATACTTTTATATCAAAAATTTTAATACAAATTGAAAAAATAATAAAAAAATTGTTGTTAACAGTTTCACAAATAAATCTTAAGTAGTAACTTGTTACTGGTGGACAAAAAAGTGATTTCTGTGGTACACTCAAATTAGAACTAGTAAAAACGGCTTATCTAGGATTTGTTGTAAAAGTGTCGTAAAAATGTTGCGAACGTAACACTTCTAAAAAATTGCCCAAAAAAATACAATTTAGCCCAAAAGCCCAAATCATATTTTTAAGTGTGTGTTTAGCTTCAAATTAAAAAGTCAGTTTATTTTATTATTCAGCTTATTTTTGCTACTATTCACAGGTCCCATTGCACTTTTTGGTACTGTTCATGGTTTTATTGTACTATTTCAGCTAACTTTTACCTTTATCTACAGTACTTTCAGCAAAAAGTTTTCAGTTTCACTAAAATAATCGAATCCTAGACAAACCCTAAGTTGTTCCCAAATGAACACCTAGTACCCTTTTTGTTTTTTGTGTGGTTATTTTTACGAAAATATTTTGGATCCATTGGACAAAGTATCGCTTTTAATACCTATGCAGAGCATAATAATTGAAAGAAGGAAAACGTTTTAAGAATCCCAGTTTGTCCTTGTTGTTCAAATAACGCTAATAAGCTATTGACAATATATCAATAATTGTACTACAAACTACAAAAGACTTGTAATCAGTATCACATCAAGTGTGCATTTGCGTAGCGGCATTTTTGAGTTTGCGTAGCGGCTTTTCTGCGTTTGCGTGGGTTTGCGCTTCACTTGGTTGGTCCCATGGGACTATTCATGGACCAGTCAAGTGATGAAAAATGCGTGAATGATATTTTCAGCGATAAAAATTATTTTGCTATAGTGTTCTTAGTTTTCAGCAAAATAAGCAGTATCCGAAAAGACCCCAAGTGACCAAACAATTATTTTTTTTCTTTTTTGAAAGTGAATCTATGAGGATTTTAATACTTTTATATCAAAAATTTAAATACAAATTGAAAAAATAATAATAAAATTGTTGTTAACAGTTTCACAAATAAATCTTAAGTAGTAATCTGTTACTGGTGGACAAAAAAGTGATTTCTATGGTAGGTTCAAATTAGAATTAGTAAAAACGGCTTATCTAGGATTTTTTTGTAAAAGTGTCATAAAAATGTTGCCGATGTAACACTTCTAAAAGGTTGCCTGAACAAATACAATTTAGCCCAAAAGCCCAAATCATATTTTTAAGGGTGTGTTTAGCTCCAAATTAAAAAGTCAGCTTATTTTATTATTCAGATTATTTTTGCTACTATTCACAGGTCCCACTGCACTTTTTGGTACTGTTCATGGTTTCATTGTACTATTTCAGCTAACTTTTACCTTTATCTATAGTACTTTCAGCAAAAAGTTTTCAGTTTCACTAAAATAATCAAATCCTAGACAAACCCTAAGTTGTTCCCAAATGAACACTTAGTACCCTTTTTGTTTTTTGTGTGGTTATTTTTAAGAAAATATTTTGGATCCATTGGACAAAGTATCGCTTTTAATACCTATGCAGAGCATAATAATTGAAAGAAGGAAAACGTTTTAAGAATCCCAGTTTGTCCTTGTTGTTCAAATAATGCTAATAAGCTATTGACAATATATCAATAATTGTACTACAAACTACAAAAGACTTGTAATCAGTATCACATCAAGTGTGCGTTTGCGTAGCGGCATTTTTGAGTTTGCGTAGCAGCATTTCTGCGTTTGCGTGCGTTTGCGTTTCACTTGGCTGGTCCCATTGCACTGTTCATAGACCAGTCAAGGGATGAAAAATGCGTGAAAAATATTTTTAGCAATAAAAAATATTTTGTTATTGTTTTTTCAGTTTTCAGTAAAATAACAGTATCCAAACAGACCCCAAGTGACCAAACAATTATTTTTTTCTTTTTTGAAAGTGAATCTATGAGGGTTTTAATACTTTTATATCAAAAATTTTAATACAAATTGAAAAAATAATAAAAAAATTGTCGTTAACAATTTCACAAATAAATCTTAAGTAGTAAGTTGTTACTGGTGGACGAAAGTGATTTTTGTGGTAGGCTCAAATTAGAACTAGTAAAAATGGCTTATCTAGGATTTGTTGTAAATGTATTGTAAAAATGTTGCAAACGTAACATTTCTAAAAAATTGCCCAAACAAATACAATTTAGCCCAAAAGCCCAAATCGTATGTTTAAGTGTGTGTTTGGCTCCAAATTAAAAAGTCAGCTTATTTTATTGTTCAGCTTATTTTTTCTACTATTCATGGGTCCCACTACACTTTTTGGTACTGTTCATGGTTTCACTGTACTATTTCAATTAACTTTAACCTTTATCTACAATACTTTCAGTAAAAAGTTTTTAGTTTCAGCGAAATAATTGAATCCTAGACAAACCCTAAGTTGTTCCCAAATGAACACTTAGTACCCTTTTTGTTTTTTGTGTGGTTATCTTTACGAAAATATTTTGGATCCATCCGACAAATTAACGCTTTTAATATCTATGTAGAGCATAATAATTGAAAGAAGGAAAATGTTTTAAGAATCCCAGTTTGTCCTTGTTGTTCAAATAATGCTAATTAGCTGTTGAGAATATATCAATAATTGTACTTCAAACTACAAAAGACTTGTAATTAGTATCACATCAAGTGTGCGTTTGTGTAACGGCATTTTTGGGTTTGTGTGGCGGCACTGTAGTATCACTAAAAAATAATTAGGAATGCTTATTATGTTGTTGATGTATAACTAACCAATTATGTCACTTTGTAAATTTTTTAGTTAGTAAATGATATCATTTATTTATTTATTTTTACTATTAAAAAAATTAAATGAAAACATTCATAAGATGCGTTATAAAAGATCTTATTATTTGATTAATATTAATTAATGCATTTAATTATTTACTAATAGATTTTACAACCAATGTGAATTGAGTGGATCGAAATGGATTGAAATGCTACGCTAATATAGCTCAACAGGAGCACAACAACTACAAATGCCACATTTTTTGCGTTTCACTTGGCTGGTCCCATGGCACTGTTCATGGACCAGTCAAGTGATGAAAAGCGCGTGAACAATGTTTTTGGCCATAAAAAATATTTTGCTATAGTGTTTTCAGTTTTCAGCAAAATAAGTTGTATCCAAACAGACCCCAAGTGACCAAACAATTATTATTTTTTTCTTTTTTGAAAGGTGAATCTATGAGGGTTTTAATACTTTTATATAAAAATTTTTAATACAAATTGAATAAATAATAATAAAATTGTTGTTTCAAGAGGACAAACTTCGTCCACGCTTGAACCTTGTATTATGGATGCATGTGCTTTGTGCCTTATGCCAAAATAAAATCAAGTCAAGTGATAAAGTCCAATTCATTTCATTATCTATCCCAACCACCCACTGACTTTACCATTACCCATCAATTTTACATTGAAAATATTTATAATCCTACTGTTTCTAGTCTTGCTGACTTGCTTGCACTCCTAATTGCGAGGGAAGAGATGATGGATGTGCTTTGTGCCTTTTGCCAAAACAAAATCAAGTCAAGTGATAAAGTTCAATTCATTTCATTATCTATCCCAACCACCCACTGACTTAACCATTACCCATCAATTTTACATTAAAAATATTTATACTGCAACTGTTTCTAGTCCTGTTGACTTGCTTGCTCTCCTATTTGTGAGGGAAGAGATTTCATCTAAGTGTGCGTTTGGCTCCAATTAAAAAATCAGCTTATTTTTACTACTATTCATAGGTCCCATTGCACTTTTGGTACTATTTATGGGTCCAACTGTACTATTTTAGTTAACTTTTCCCTTTATCTATAATACTTTTATCAAAAAGTTTTTAGTTTCAGCAAAATAGGCAGATCCTAAACAGTCCCTAGTTGTGATTTTTAAATTGTTCTCAAAAGACACACATTTTCAACTTGAATCGAAGAACAATGAAACTCCTTGTAAAGAGAGTCCTCTTGTTGCTGTCCTTGCAAAATTAATGACTTTTCCGTACACATAATTGGATTAGATTGGAGCAAAAAGCAAAATGGAGGTAATTGGCTTGGCTAGATAGAAAAACAGAGATGTGCAGGAATGGTGGCAAGCATGAAGTGTGTTGGGTCGTAATCTACCCATGACCAAATGGTGTAGGAGCTGCATATGGGAAAAATTCTCTAAAGCACGAACGCAGCTACAGGGGTGCTGCACCAGTGTCCGACGTGGCATGTGGTGGGTGACGTCGCTGCTTGCGAGTTGGTGCCACGTCGCCTTTTTTTTTTTTCGTTTCCCAATATGTGCCGGCTCGGGTCGATTCGCACCAAGTTGGGTCGTATCGGCTTAAATCGCCGAAATAGGCCAATTCAGGTCATACCGGCGCCGATACCAGCCGAAATTCAAGTTAAAAAAAAAAAAAGAAAAAAAAAGAGAAAGAAAGGTGCAAAACGCATCATTTCAACTTAAGCTTTAAACGAAAAAACCCTAAATTCTCTCTACCATTTTGTTTCTCAATCTCTGTTCTCCATCTCCCTTTCGGCTCTCTATTCTCTGACTCCCCTCTCTCTCACAGACCCATACTCACTCCCTAAGACACAATCTTAAAGTCTCACAGCCTCTCCCTAAGACACAATCACTCTATTCTTTGCATCTCTCTGTCTCAAATCTCCACCATAAGTTCATCACTCGATTTCAGCTCTCAAGCTCACCGACCACTCTCAACTATCAAAGCTTTCATTCTTAGTTTATCACCCTCCATTATACTCTCACATGCTCTATTACTCATTGTGATTTGATTTTTTTTTTAATTTTTTTATACAAGCTGCTTGTAATGTTGTGAGTTGTGACTTGGGTTTGATTTTTTATTAAGTTATTATATATTTGTCAAATTATTTGTAGGTTAAATTGAAATTATTGAAATTGCAATGGATGAAGTCACTAGCACAGAAACTTCACCTTCATTAGATGAAGAAGTGTCAAATGTTGATGCTCCTCTTTGGTAGTATGTGAACAAATTGGAAAAACCACTTGGTTCTACTTCTAAATCAGGTGGAAACACACATTTTAAGTGCAACTATTGTTGTGGAATTTTTTTGGGATCCTATTCTAGGGTTAAGGCTCATTTATTAAAAATTAGTAATAAAGGTATTAAAGCATAAGATATAGTGACATTGAGCCATAGATTGGAAATGCAGAGAATGCATGATCATGTTGAGAATGATAAGTTAGAGAGAGTGGTAGTACAAATGCCTTGATAGATAGGTGGGCCTTACAACCTTTGGTTTGGTGGCAATACCATGGCTCCTCCTCATTTCCAACTCTTCAAACCCTTACCATTAAACTTCTTGGACAACCTTGTTCATTCTCATGTGTTGAGAGGAATTGGAGCACATACAAATTCATTCATTCCTTAAAAAGAAACAAAATGGCTCTTGCATGTGCTGAGAATTTGGTATATGTGCATTCTAATATTTAACTCTTGTCAAAGCGCAATGAGGAGTACGTAAATGCAACAACAAAGATGTGGGGTATAGCAGGAGACTCTTGGAATGATAGTGACATACATGGAGGAGTTGGAATTCTTGAGAATGCTACCCTTACACTTAATGAGCTAGAGTTGGAGGCGATGGTTATTGGGAATGCTAGCACAAGTGTTACTAAGTGAAAGTGAAGTTTGAAATGAAGCTATTAATCTTGATGATGATGATAAGGGTTGTATTTGATTGTCTTTTTTATGATCTTTTATTTTGTTTTAGTTTCAAACTTGTGGGTTGTATTCTAATTTCCGAACATCATGGAATGTTTTAGTTTCAAACTTGTGGTTTGTATTTAATTTATGACCATCATGTTTTAGTTATTATCTACTATTACTCTTAAATTTGGTATATGCTTATATAATGTGAAAAGTATGCTTAGCAATATATAGAAAATATAAATAATTTTTTTTTTTAATTGTTGCACCCGTATCCTACTTTTTCAAAAATTACCGAGTCCCACACCTGCACCCGAATTTGGAAATGCACCCATGCTTCATAGGAAAAAACATAGTTGTGATCTCAGGGCACACCACGAGAACACGTGCATCTACATTGTTCTCTGCAAGATATTTAGCAAGGTGAAGACAAGTCCCACCTGCATAACAGCCTTGTTGATAGATCATGAACTTGTTTATGTTTGGATTAAGTCCAAGGTGCTTGGTGAGTTGAAAATCAGCACTAGGCATGTCCACACCAGTAGATGTGGAGAATACAAGGTGGGTGATCTTTGAGATGGGTTGGCCCCATTCTTTGATAGCTTTCGATGCTGCTTCTTTGCCAAGCTTTGGTTCCCCAGGAACCACCATGTCTTGGCTTGCATCAAGAGATGGGGCATTATAAGTACAAATCTTCGGATTTGCCTTTAGAATCTCCTCAGTAAGGTAGAAATGACGTTTTCTTATTGCTGAATTCTCGCCTGTTAGTGAAAATGTAACATAAAAAGGCAAATTACTTCACTAATACATTGGGAATGTCATGCAACACCGACTTGAGTCGTTTATTATTTTTATACTGATGTTAGAAATCCTACAAATTTTATTATAAATTGACATGTCACTAATTACCGTCAAGTAATTTTTACTTTTTAATACTCATACAATAAAATTTATATTTATAGTATCTTTAGCAATATGTTTATTTTAATGGTAGTACATAATAAACCCTCATGCGTGCTTTACAAAACAGTTTATATTCTTTCACATACCTTTTTCACATTTTTAAATACAATATTCTCAGTTACATATGTTAATGTACACATTTTTTAACACAAAAATGTGATGTTCATATTTGAAATGTGAAAAATGAATATATACATAAGATTTGAAATAAGTTGTATAAGAGAATCATTACCCTTTATAAAATGTGTTTAGATATTACCAAAAAAAAAAAAAAAAAAAAAAAGGTCTATGAATGCTTACATATGCACTTGAGCTTTTCTTTTAGACATGTCTTGTGCTTGCTCTTTGTCACGCAGAAGTAGAAATCTGGATAGTCTTTTTGGTAGACAATATTTTCCGAATTCGCTGTGGCAATGGCCAATATTGTGGTTGGACCCTTAGCCCTCTATGCTTCCCTGAGATTTTCAACTAACGCCATTAGATATGTTTGATAAAAGCTGAGATTGTGGGCTAGTTGCAAAGGGATGTTGTGTGTATATATATATATATATACACACACACAAGGATAGATTGTAATAATGATACACGGTTGGAGAGTATTCATTTGTAAAATGAATAAAGTGGAAAATTCGAGTACTGAAAATTTTTTGGATGAAAATTCAAGTTCAAGTTATACACACACACACACACACACACACACACACACATATATATATATATATGAAAAGGTGTCTATGAAAATGACATAACCTTTCTTATTGGATATATATCAAAAGTGCATTTTGACCAAAATGTACCTATTAAATGAAAAGGTACCTATTGAAGGGTTATAATCATTTGGGTATAAATAGTGGCTTATATTCACTTGATAACTACTTTTTCTCTTCCAAAAAGTTAGTTTCTAAGAAACACAAGAAATCCTATGGGTATTCTCCAAAATTACTATTTGTAAAACCCAATAAACTTGGTTGTATCCTGAGGACAAGTTTGTAGAAACCTTTTAGCAACTTGCGTATGGGGACAAATATTGTCTAAAGATAACATTCAATTGTGCCTCTAAGTCAATCACTAATTTCATTTACTTGATGTGTTCATTTTGTTCTTTTATTATTACTCCTTGATTTGGTGAAATCCCCAACAATCTTAGACAATATTTGCTACAAGACAAGGAGTGAATGATGGTACAACTTTGAAGATGTTGAACCATGATTTGATGAAATTGCATTGCTTTGATGGAACCAATTTTACTCGGTGGAAAGAGCAATTGGCTTGGATTTGCAGAGGTCTTCAAATGATGAATCGATCATAATTAAGATTCAATAGAACAAGGCTTAAAGAAACAAAGTTTCATTGTTGGCAAGACAAGGTGATGATTCTTTCATATTGTGGATGCATTAAAAACCATGTTCATAGTTTGAACATTGAAGGTACAGATTCCTTGTTCATGGGCAATTTGAATTTCAAATTGATTGGTAAGTTTCTTTGTTAGAATATTTGCATGTGTTGCGAATTTATATGAATTGATAAATAAGAATGAACTTTTGATATGTTTAAATATTGTAAAGTGAAGTAGAAAATCTAAAGAATGGGAATTTAAACTCTTAAAGTGATAGAGTATGTGAATATTTTCCTAAGTGATTTTCTAAATTATGTGAAAACATTAAATAACATGTTAGAAGATTTTACTTTAGATCAATTCAAAAGTGATTGTGAACAATGTTCAAAGTGGAAGTTCTAGTAAGACCAATAAGCACTTGAATGTGAATAAGAGTGTGGGTGGTTTTAAAAGAACAACTCCAAGAATCCCAATGATGACAAGTAGAATTTGTCATGTTTCCTTTGTGGAAAGAAAGACCATTATATTTAAGAATGTAAGTTCTTAAAAGAATAAGAAGGATGATGATGAAAATACCAATGAAGCAATTGTCATTGAGGACATTATTGCTATAGTGAGTGACGTATGTAATAATATGATCACTGTAACTCATATGGCTATAATTACAAATCCTTCCCATTGGTGGTTTGATTTGGGTGCAATGTTGTATGTATGCAACTACAAGGCATAGTTTAAGACTTATGAGGAGTCTTCCTTAGAACTAGAGGTGCTTGTGGGCATCCACAGTAAGACAAAAGTTTATGGAAAGTGTATTGTTGAAGTGAAATTGATTTTTGGCAAGAAGTTCTCTTGATCAATGTTTTTCACGTACTTGATATCAAGAAAAGCCAATTTGTTATTTAAGAATGGTCTTGTCTAAGAATGGATTATTTGTAGGCAATGGATATGCTACTAATGACATGATCAAATTGAGTTTTATTAATTAAGATGTTTCTGGTTGTGCTTTTATTGTCGATTCTTTTATTTGTGGCATGCTAAACTTGAACATTTAAATTTTAAATTCTTGAAGTTTATATCAAAGCATGATATAATTTTATATAAGCATGATTTGAGTTGAATGGTGTATTAACTAGAGATGGTGAACATTTCTAAATAGATATTCTTCTTTGTGAGGAACATGTCATAATACACCAAAGTGCAATCCTTTATACATCCTAATAAAATGTTTTGGTCAAAAAGAAAAGAAAAGAGAAATCTAGTTGATATGGTGAATGCCATAAGCTTGAGTGCAATCAACTAAATTCTTATTTAATCAATGGGAAGAAGCTTTGCTTAGTATATGCTATGTGCATAATAGCGTTCCATCTCAAAGGTATTTCATATGTATTATGAAATGAGAAAGTAACCAAATACTTATCATTTTAAAATGTAGGGGTGTTTAACCTTTTGTAAAATGATAGACCAAAGAGGACTAATTAGTCAAAGAGCTATATAAAGTGTATATGTAGGTTTTGTGTAAATTCATGGGTATATAATTTATTAGACTTCATGTCTAATATAAGAGTGAAATCAAAAAAGATTGAATTTATTGAGTTTAAATTCAAAGATGATTTCAAGGATACCCCAATATCTACTTAGAGCATTAGCATTGGGGGGGTGTAAAAACCCCTTCAGTTGCTTTTTTAGCCACTGAAAACCCAAAAATGTGCTCCAACCCGATATGCAAAACCTAAAAATTTTACAACCTATGAACAGTAAGTATCTATATTTACAACCCACTGTTCACGAGTTTCTAAACCCAAATAATATTAATTTATTCATTTTTTGCTCTCTCTTTCTCTCTTACTTTTTCTCTGACCCTTTGAAACTCTCTTCTCTCTTAACTCTCTGAAACTCTCCTTTCTCAACTCTCTGCTTGCTCAGTGCTTGTGGGTTTTGTGTAGATTTTCCTTTGATTTTTTTTTTTTTTTTTGGTGGGTTTCTGTGCATATGGTGTTGCCATGTTGGTGGGGTGTTGCTGTGGTGGTGAGGTGGAGGGTGTGGGTTTGTGGGGATCGGTGTGGTGGAGGTTTGGGTTTGTGGATCGGCGTGGTGGAGGGTGTGGGTTTGTGGTGGCATCTATGGTGGACATCGACAATTGTGGTGGAGTGTGGAGGCAGTGGGTTGTGGTCGAGGTTTGTGTTTGTGGTGTGGTTCATGGTTGTGGTTGTGGGTTGAATCGTTTTGGTGGTGATGGGTTGAATCGTTTCGATATAGTTTTGGTTTGGCAGGTTTTGGTTGATTTTGTGGGTTTGGTGGTTTGTTGTGGTGTTTGGCGGTGTTGTGGTGGTGGTTTAGTGGGTTTGGTATAGGCTTTTTGGTTAGTTCTCGGTGGTTTGCTGTATGAATGGTAGTGGGTTTTGGTGTTTTGCTGGGTTTGTAGTGGTTGTTTAGATGTATGAGTTATGGGTGATGTTGGAGGGTAGTAGTGGGGAAGAAGAAGAGTTGTTGGGTAGAATAGAGAGATGGGAGAAAAGAGAGAGAAATAGATTTTTTTATTTTATTTTATATTATTTGATGGTGTAGTTTATATTATTTTAATGGGGTGTATATAAAAATAGAAACTGGGATGTAGGGTGAGTTGTATAATTGGTTGGTAAAATAAATAAAGTAGGTTTTGAGGATGCAAAATAGAAATTTTTTGCATCCTTGGATGCTAATGCTCTTAAACACGAATAGATGAATCCAATGTTAAATATCACATTAAGTGGTATTAAAAATTTAAATGTGGTTCACCAAGTAGTCAAAGTGTAAGAAATAAAAGGATTTTGATCCAAATTTTATTTCATGAGAAGCTCTTGTTTACATTGTTGAAGGTAATTAAAGTGTAGTCCTAAACAAATGCCTATAGTATTCTTTGAGGGAAGTGATCCTAAACTTTGAGAAAACTTTGTGCCTCTAAAAGATGTAGCTTTCTGATATAAAAGCTATTAATGTTGAGATAGACTTGTTAGGTTCTAAAGAATTAGATTTTATGTATTTAGAATCCTAATTTGTATTGTTGGCAAACTATGATCAAAATAATGTATTTAAGTTGTTTTAGAAGTGCTCAAAGTTGGTTCTTTGTTGTAAAGTTGGAATGTAATACTAAGCTATTTAAAAATAGATTTAGTACATTTCGATCGATCGAAGCTTAGGCTCGATCAATCGAAAATCGTACCTGACGTTTTTTAAATAGATTTTCCAACTCAGCCCTAAAGAGTTTTAATTGGTTTAGGTTTCTAATTTACCCTAGGTATATAAGGGAAACCCTAGCCACATTTTTGTGTTGCTCATATTGTAGTTTATGCGAATCTCTTGTGAGATCTTTGAGGAGGTTTCCTTCACATAAACTTAGGGTTTTCCAGGAGAAGATTTTTCTACACCTTGATGATCATTCCAGTTGCTGCCATTGAAGCTTAAAGAAAACACAAGCGGGTGTGCTTGTATTTGGTGGAGAATCCAAGAAAGGAGTCCGTGGATTCGGAGCTTGCACGTGGTCGTGTCAGTAAGTTCTACTGGTGGGAAGCAATAAGAAGTCGAGCGTGGGGGCTTGTAAGTCTTATTGTATGAACTTCAATTCTTTCAAGATAGTGGATTCAAGTTTACCTTGAGGATAGCTAAGTTAAATCCTCCCCAGGTTTTTACCGGTTTGGTTTCCTGGGTGATCATATCTTTGTGTTCTTTATATTTCCGCTGCTATACTTGATATGATTATTTGATTGTGTTAACCTAGATTTAATTAATTTGACTAAGTAACAACTTGGCTAAATTCCTAGGTTAATCCAATTGTGTTTTAAGGGGTCTAAAAACCAACAAGTGGTATCAGAGCGGGTAGCTCTTTTTGTTCTTGATCCTTTGATCTTTGTGCTGATCCTTGACCCCTGTTGTCATGGAACACGGACACTCTCTGGTTATTCCTCCTCACTTTGACGGGAATAATTATGCTTATTGGAAAGTAAGGATGAAAGCATTCATGAAATCCATTGATGAGAGAGTCTGGAACTCCGTTGAATACGGATGGGAGAAGCCCACTACTCCTGTTAGTGAGTGGCAAACTTCTCAAAAAGAAGCAGCTGTATTTAATAGCAAGGCTATGAATGCTATCTTTAACGCTGTTTCTATGGTGGAATTTAAGAGAATCTCAAATGTTGAGGTTGCTCATACTGCTTGAAATATCCTCCAAATTGTGCATGAAGGCACAAAGGTTGTCAAAATCAATAAATTGCAGCAATTAACTTCTAAATTTGAAAGCATTAGGATGTCTAATGATGAATCTTTTGATGAATTCTACGCTAAACTGAATGATATTGTTAATTCTGCTTATAACTTGGGTGAAATTTATGATCAACCTAAAATTGTTAGGAAGATTCTTAGATCTTTAACTGAGAACTTTAGACCCAAGGTGACTACCATAACTGAAAGTAAGGATGTGGACTCCATCCTTGTTGATGAACTTGTAGGATTTCTTCAGTCTTATGAGTTGGACTTACCCAAAATTAGCAAATCCAAATCAATGGCTCTTAAGTCAATTGATAATGTTGAAGTTGGTGGATTTGATGATGAGCTCTCTACTACAGAGATTGCTTACCTTGCCAAGAACTTTAGGAACTTTCTCAAAAATAACAATAGAAAGGCAAGAGGTGTGAACACTGCTGAACCTAGAAATTTTAGGAAGAATGATCTCACTAAGGTTAACAATATTGACAAACCTAGAGAAAAAGTAGGTCAATCTTCTAATAATTCTATGGGTCCTCAGTGTTTTGGATGTCAAGGGTATGGCCACATGAAATCTGAATGTCCTACTTACTTGAAATCTAAGGGTAAGGCTATGGCTGTAACCCTTAGTGATGGTGAAGTTTCTGATGATGAGTCAGAATGTGACGAGGATGGAAACTTTATTGCTTTCACAGCTACTGCTGTAGTGAGTGAAAGCATATCTGCTGAAGAGAACCCTTCTGATGGGGAACTCTCTGAAGATGCAGATCTTCAAGAGGCCTACAATAAACTTTGCAAAGTTGCTGCAAAGGATGCTATGAGTGTTGAAGTTGGCCTAAAAAAGATTGAATATCTTGAGCTTGATAAAAAGAATCTGCTTATTAAATTGTTTGATGCTAATGAACTTTTGAACAATGTGAAAACTGAGAATATGTTATTGCTTGATAAAGTTAAATCTTTGGAACTTTATTTATCTGTTGCTAGATCTGCTAGTTCTAAACTTGATCAACTGTTAAGTGTTCAAAAGTCTCATTTTGACAAATCTGGTATAGGTTTTGTTGAAAGCATCTCTGTGTCTACTCCTCATTCCACACACTTTGTTCCTTCATCTTCTTCTGAACCTTTTGTGAGTGAGGTTGTGAGTGAAACTGTCAAACCCCCTGTTAGTGAGGTAATTAAACCCATTGAAGTTTCATCATCTAGGAAGATTAGGGTTGATCTGAAAGAGTCTAAACCTAAGGTGTCTACCCTTTCTAAGGACAAGATGCATGGTAAGCCTGCTTGGGTGTGTCATTTTTGTGGGAAGTCTGGATACATTCGTCCAAACTGTTACAAGCTGCAAGCTACTAAAAGAGCAAATAAGCCAAAAGTGCCAGTGCCTCAAGCACAAGATCCTATAACACTTACTGGTGAATTGGTAAAGGCGCTCAACCTTTATTCCAATCTTGGAGTTGGAAATCACTCTAATGTGAATACAAACTCCAATGCTCGAGGTGTATCTAAAAAGTTTTGGATGCAAAAGACTCAAACTAATTGAGTCTTTCTGACATGGTCCTTGTGCTTCATTGCTTTTCCTTTGTGACCATTGTTCTTTAGTTTTTGTGTTTTTTTTTCTTTTGTCTTTAGGATTTGCATTGCATTACATTCATGCATTTCATTCTAGGTGTTTTTTATTTAATATATATAAAAAATAAAAAAAAAACAAAAAAATAAAAACAAAGGAAAAGGATGGAAAGAAAAAGGAAGCACATTATTGTTCTTGCAATTCTCTTTGTTTTTGAAAATAAGGTTGGTCAATTTATTTTCACACGACATGTTTTGTTGTACTTTGTTTAGCTTTGATGAGCTTATTTATTGTACTTCACTAGTGGAAGTTTTGTAGAACATGTTGTGTGGGAAAGATGTTTATGGTGTTTATCACTTTGTCTTAATCTTGAAGTCACATGTTGTTTGACTGTCGGACTTGATCCTTTTGAGAAAGGCATAAATAACCATCTCACCACTGTGCACTAGCCAATCATGAACACCTTAGTGCATATCATAAGATTTTGTGCTTGAGAAAGTATAGCACATGCACAAAAAGAACATAAGGTGAAGCCTCGGTTTAAATGATAAATCTCTTACATTAAAATTGGTGTGTACTATTAGGCCGAATGCCAAATCACTTAAATTAAAAATTGGTGTATATATTATGAGGCAAAATTCAAGAAACTTACATGATTGCAAGTTTATGTTCTAGGAGATGTGAGAGTTATATGATGTAACTCTTTAGGTGATAGTCTCTTTTAAATTCTATGTGATGAATTGTGTAGACTTTGTGATTGATTTCTGTTCTCATATCACCTCACATGTATCTTAAGCTTTTTGCTAGTTGCACACACAACACAAGTTATTCTTTGCTAAACTTTGTACATGTTATTGTGTGTGTTTATGGTCTGACCAACCACGTTTGAAAATTACTTTGAGTTTATATGCAAAAACTGTTTTTGTTGCTTTAAAAATGGGGGAGATTGTTTAAAATCTAAATTTCTGGAAAATTGGGTTTAAATCTTGTTTTTGGGACAGCATTTCATCTCATACTCATGCATTTGTTTTGTTATATTCAATGCTTTAAGGTAAGTTTTTCAAAAAATCTGGTTTTTCTCTCAAAAAGCTGTTTTTCCAGAATTTCGATTGATCCAATCTATTTTTCGATCAATCGAAATTTTGCTTTAAAATTTATGTGAGCCTCTGCCTGGTTCGATTGATCGAACCTGATTTTCGATCAATCGAAGATCGTATTTCAAGTTTCTTAAAAATAGTTCTTTGACTGTTTCAAATCAACTTTTTCAAAAAGTTTTCAACTTTTCTTCTCTCTCCGACTTGGCAAGGCAGCACATCACATTTTTTGTTGTTTTCTTCCTCAATTTTTGCAAGGTTTTCCTCTCTCAAGGCCGGTATTACTATTCTATCCCTCCTTTTTGTTTTATTTTCATGATTTCATGCATTTTTTCATGCATTTAGGGGCTATTTTCGGATCTCTCTATTTTTGGGATTTTTGATGATTCAAGGCTTGTTTTCTGAAATTGATCATTGGGTTTTCATGGGATATTGGTATATTCATGTTTGGTTTTGATTAATTTGATCAATTTGGGGCTTTATGAAAAATTGAAAATTCTAGGGTTTATGCTTGAATCCGATTTGGGGATTTTGTTAAATTGAGTTGAAATTGATGAAATTGGCTTGTTGTTTTGATGTAATTGATCATTCTAATTAGTTTTCTAACTTGAGTAATGGTCAATTGGTCAATTTATTTTTGAAAAATTAACAAGTGGTTGAATTTTTTTGGGTTTTTGTTAGAAACTCTATGCTTAAGTCAATTTTGTGAGTTTGAACTCAATTTGGATTTTTTTTCTACATTAGCTCATGCATCATATCATTTAATATGTTCATGCATCATATAGTTCTTCTTGTTCTATATTTTTTTTGGCTAATTTGCAGTCTGCCCTTGGTTTTGTTTTTGTTGTTTTTCCCTTTTGTTTTTTTTTTTTGTGCTCTTGTTCCTTATTCTAGCACCATGCCTAGGAAGACTAGAGCTAATAGGGTTCCCTCTACCCCTGCTGTGTCTCCTCCTAGGGTTCAGTTGTTTAGGAATGAGCGTGCACTTGAGGCCTATGAGAAACTTAATAGTAAACGTAAGATTTGGGCTGAGCGTTCTGTGATTCTTGATGAGGTCGATCCAGCCATTAGGGCTAATCTTGAGTCTAGAGGTTGGTTGTCACTCTTAGAGATAGATCATCCACCCCCGACCGCTTTGATTATAGAGTTCTTCTCTAACCTCACATGTCACATCTATGATTCCAACACCGTTGTTCGGAGTTGGATACGAGGTGAGGAGTTCACCATTACCCCTAGGGTAGTGGCTGAGGCTCTTGGGGTTCCGATTGTCATTGATCCGGTCTATCCCTATGATGAGTCACCTCCTATTGATGAGGTCATGTCACACATCACTGGATCATTTATCCAGTGGGGTTCTGATCCTCGGATCACGTCTTTTGCGCTTACTGAGACCGCATATTTGTTTCTTCGAGTTGCTTGTCATTCCTTGTGGCCCATTTCTCATCTCCACACTATCCCTATGGAGCGATGTGTGTTTTTATATGCGTTTATGTCTTGTGCTTCTATCAGTTTTCCTCACTTGTTCCTTCGTTCTTTGAACAAAGTTCATAGGAGTTCTGCCGTAGGACATGCGCTTATATATCCTATTTTCATTCATAGGATACTTTTGTTTTTAGGTCTAGCTGACTTTCCCTCTAGTGAGCCTGTCCATGTTGTTGGTCCTCTAGGTGCCACTTTCCTTCGTCAGAGGGCTGCTCATTTGAGAGCTGATCCTTCAGTCTCTCGTGGTGCATCCTCTAGTAGTGTCCCCCCTCCTCCCTCCTCTACAGGTGCTGTTGAGACTTCTGATGCTGCTGCTGCTACTGATGTTCCTCCACCGACTACTTTGGATGATTCCGACATTCGACGTACGTTGGATCATGTCTTGACCGTTCAGGCAGCTCAAGGACAGGTTTTGGTGGACATTTTGGATAAGATTAGAGGTCTACGAGCAGATTTGGCATGGTTTCAGAGTTCTTCATCGCCACCTCCTTTTGATGATGGATTTTGATTGTCCTTTGGCATTCCGTCACAAAAAGGGGGAGTACATATGAGAGATGTTTTTGGCATTATTTGTACTTGTTTTTTGTTTTAGGGGGAGACTTTATTTTTGATTGGTTGGAGCTTGTGGAGTTGTTTAGATTGTATCTAGGTGCTCCACATTGTCTTTATTTTGTTGGGGTATACATGTTAGGGGGAGTATATTTTTGTGGTTCTTGTTTCAAACTTCTTATTGATTTATGATTATGAGTTCTTCATTATTATATGTCTTTATTGTTTGTGTTTGAAATCAAGATTTTTATTTTTCTTTACTTGTATTTTTTTCACACATGCGGTTATGCATTTTGTTTAAGTGTTTCAGGAAATATACAGGTTGATTCATTTGAGTTGCTGTCTACTTTTGCAATTGATGGATAGTAGTTAGATTGAATTTTTGTTTTTTGAGCATTATTTTGTAAATGGCTTTTACTTGTAAACTTTGAGCTATTTAAGTTGTGTTTTGTCACGGATTGCCAAAGGGGGAGTTTGTTAGGCTCTAAAGACTTAGATTTTATGTATTTAGAATCCTAATTTGTATTGTTGGCAAACCATGATCAAAACAATGTATTTAAGTTGTTTTAGAAGTGCTCAAAGTTGGTTCTTTGTTGTAAAGTTGGAATGTAATACTAAGCTATTTAAAAAACAGATTTAGTACATTTCAATCGATCGAAGCTTAGGCTCGATCAATCGAAAATCGTACCTGACATTTTTTAAATAGATTTTCCAACTCAGCCCTAAAGAGTTTTAATTGGTTTAGGTTTCTAATTTACCCTAGGTATATAAGGGAAACCCTAGCCACGTTTTTGTGTTGCTCATATTGCAGTTTATGCGAATCTCTTGTGAGATCTTTGAGGAGGTTTCCTTCACATAAACTTAGGGTTTTCAAGGAGAAGATTTTTCTACACCTTGATGATCATTCCAGTTGCTGCCATTGAAGCTTAAAGAAAACACAAGCGGGTGTGCTTGTATTTGGTGGAGAATCCAAGAAAGAAGGAGTCTGTGGATTCGGAGTTTGCACGTGGTCGTGTCAGTAAGTTCTACTGGTGGGAAGCAATAAGAAGTCGAGCGTGGGGGCTTGTAAGTCTTATTGTATGAACTTCAATTCTTTCAAGATAGTGGATTCAAGTTTACCTTGAGGATAGCTAGGTTAAATCCTCCCCAGGTTTTTACCGGTTTGGTTTCCTGGGTGATCATATCTTTGTGTTCTTTATATTTCCGCTGCTATACTTGATATGATTATTTGATTGTGTTAACCTAGATTTAATTAATTTGACTAAGTAACAACTTGGCTAAATTCCTAGGTTAATCCAATTGTATTTTAAGGGGTCTAAAAACCAACAAGACTCAATAATATTTAATAATAATTGGATCTTAATGGATCTACCTCTAGTTTCAAAACCAATTGGTTGAGAGTGGGGTATTAGAACAAGATATAAAATCTTTTGGCCTAAAATTAGTTGTAAAAGGTTTGAAACAAAATGGAAAAGATAGATTTTGATATCTATGCACTAATAAATATTTGTGTTATTAGTTTGATATTTTTTAAAAATCATTCATACAATTTTAATGAAATTCACTATGTTTGATTACTACATTTTGATGTATGTAATTACAGTGTGTATATATATGTTGTTAGAGACATATTTTATGTAATTGGCTAATCTTTTGACAAAATACACTTTACTTGTAATTGGATAGATCTAGGATGAGTTTAGGACTTTAAGAAACATGTTATTCAAGTCAAGTGTTAAAGCCATGAAGATCTGACTAAGAAACAAATGAAGAAATATCACTAAAGCTTGACATAATCATTTCTATCAAGATTTAATGTTGAAGCTAGACAGAGGCAGTTTTTGTCGAGACTTACGAAATCAGAACTTCCAGATCTGATTTTTGGCCCATGCTGAAATATTTGTATAGAGTTTCTTTTCTCACAACCCTAGACATATATATGGCTTATTTTAAAGGCCGTCGTGCATGCAGATAGTGCCCTAGTTCATTATTCTCTCTGAAGAAGCTACTATGTCTTTATGCCAAGGGTTTTGTGACCAAGGAGTTTCCTGATCTTCATTGTTGATGAACTGGAGAACTTTGCAGCGTTGATTAGTCACGTACTAGGATTCATGTATTGAACGGAAAGATTGCCGCTACAATACAAGTCCAATTGGGTATTGGGATAATGGTTCAACTATAGGTTAGTATTTTGAGACAGGCCAAAGGGTTTGATAAGATTCCTTATACTTGTAACTACTTGCGATTAATAATAGTGGATTCTTGGGAGTGGTGACCTTAAAATCATCCGGTGGGGTTTTACCTCGGTGGTTTTCCCCATTCGTAAACAAATCACCTGTGTCAAATTTATTTTCCGCTGCATTTAGATAATTTGGTGATTTGTTTGTCCTGCCACGCTATCGCATGCAATTGAACCTAATTAATTAACTTGGGTAATTAATTAATTTGCAAGGGGTCAATTCATTTTAACCCAACAAGTGGTATTAGAGCAGACACACTCTGACTAGGTTTTAATCTTTGCTGTGTGATCCATTGACCCCTGTTTGTCATGGATAGATGACAGTCTCTTATTATACCTCCTTTACTTGATGACATTAACTATGCATACTAGAAAGTATGCATGAGAGCTTTCTTGCAGTCTTTAGATGAGACGGTCTGGCAAGCTGTGGAAATTGGCTGGGTGAAGCTAAAGGATGGGTGAAGCTGGGATGAGGCCAAGATCAAAGTGGAAACTTCAATAGCAGAGCATTGAATTTCCTATTCAGTGCAGTGACCAATGAAGAGTTCAAGAAAATATCTTCAACTATAACTGCAAAGGAAGCATGGACCATCCTCCAGACAACCTATGAAGGAACTAAAGCTATCAAGGATTCAAAGCTTCAAAGGCTCACGACTAGCTTTGAGGAGATAAAGATGGAGGAGGATGGGACGTTCAATGAGTTCTATGCCAAGCTGAAGGACATAGTGAACTTAGCATTCAATCTTGGTGATCATATTCCCGAGCCCAAGATTGTGAGAAAGGTGCTCAAATCTCTCCCTAAGAGATTTCATGCCAAGATAACAACGATTGAAGAATCAAAGGACATTGACACCATTCCTTTGACAGAGCTGATTGGCAACTTGCAAACCTATGAATTGGGTTTGACTAGACTTGGGAAAGGAACCAAAAGTAAGAATATGGCACTGAAGGGCAAAAGTAATGTGACTGATGAGTCTTTAGATGATGAAGATTCCAAGATGAAGTCCTACATCACTAGGCAGTTCAAGAAGTTCATGAAGAATGCCAATGTGAAAGGTTTTGACAAGGACCATAAGCAATCCAGTTCCTCTCAATTCAAAAGTCAAGATAGAGGGAAGAAGGATGCTAAGGATGACGGTCCATATACTATTCCCTCCGGACCAAAGTGCTTCGGAAGTCAAGGTTTCGAACACATGAAACAAGAATGTCCAACATATCTCAAGTCGATTGGGAAAAGCAAGGCTCTTGCTACTACCATGAGTGATACCAAGCTTAAGACTGAGTTAGATGATGGTGATGACGAGGGAATCTTGAGTGCTTTCACTACCACAATGGATCCAACTGAGGGGATCATAGAAGCAATGGATGAAGAAAAGGACTTGGTGGAATCCAAGTTTGAGAAGATGGATGAACAGGATGACATCCATACAGCCTATGCAAAGTTATACAAGGTATCTCAAAAGCATGAGAAGTTGTATAGACTGTTTACTAAGAAGCTTAGTGAAATGGAGCTGGAATGAGAGGAGCTATCTACAAAGGTTGATGAAGCCAATTAAACCATTGGAGCACTGAGGTTCGAGAACGACTTCTTGGCTGAAAGAACCAAGAATCTTGAAGCAGAATTGTTCCAAATTCGAGCTTAGTTGAAGAGGACTTCCAATGCAAAGCTGGATGAAATGCTGAACCTTTAGAAATCAGCTTCTGACAGAACTGGCTTGGGCTATGAACTCTCTAACTCTTCTCCTAATATTGCCTCTTCTAGTAAGATTGTTTTTGTTTCACCTGCTAATGATAATGATGCTAAAAATAATGAAGCTAAAACTGAAATAGCTAGTGAAAACTTTGACAATGGCAAATCTATTCTAGGACCACCCCTTAAGGTTGAAAAGAAAGAGACTAGAAACTCTAGGAATAAGAAGGATAATAATAAAAAGTCTCAACTGAAGAAGTTACATTTCTGTCATTACTGCGAAGCTTCAGGGCATACTTGTCGAAATTGCTATAAGTGGTTAGCCACTCAACAAAGCAATAGTGTGTTATCATTTGGTGGTCAAGGTCAGATTCCACCATCTTTGGGTCTTCTTGGAGATCTTCTCAAGACGCTCATGTTCCTTTCGAACTTGAACAGTTTCAATTCTTCCCCCACACCTTTGGAAGAAAGGTTCAACTTTAGGAAAGGATCTTCCTCCAAAACCAAAGTTTGGAAAGAAAAAGGCTTAAAGTAATTAAGTCACTTTTTTCTCTCTCTCCTGTTATGTTTTTGCGTTACTTGTTTGTTTTGCTTTCTTGTTTTTGAGTCAATCTAGTTTTATGCTTTGTATGTTTACATGTTTTTGTTTGTTTGTTTTCAGTTTTGTTTTTTTGTTTTTGTTTTTGGTTTACATAAAAATTAAAAAAAAATTGAAAAATCAGAAAAATACAAAAACAGTGTGTGTTTGTGTATATTGGTACTTGTGTACCCTAGATGGCCATTGAAACAAAGTGTTCTAAACTTTGTATCTCTTGTAGCTTATTTGAGCATCTCAATGCACAACTAAGCAAGTGAGCTTTGTGGCTCGTGTTTGTGATGAGTACAATTCAAATTGTCTCTTATATCTCATACTCATATCACTCTTTTTGACGGAAAGGAATAGAAAATTCTAAGAGAAAGGCATAAATAACCATCTCACCACTAAAGCCCGCCAATCATGTATAACATCTATATGTTTCGGCATAGCAAAATTGGGATGTTTAAGCTTACATAATTGGGTATTTTCTTCTGTCTCTCTTATATACCTATGCATGCTATGCTCAAAAAGAAAAATATGCAAAGAACAATAAAAGCAAAAAAGATCAAAATGCTTTTAATATGATTGCAAGCGTGTTTCTAGGAGATGTGGGAGTTATAGGATGTACCTTGAAGGTGATGGTCCCCATCAAGCAGTTATGATTGTGTGTGAGTGTAATTGATTTTCTCTAGTCTCAAATCTTCATAATATGAGACACTTATGCACTCTTACTATGTTTCACACACAACACGCAAACTCTTTGTTACTCTTGATACATATGCAGGTACAATATGATTTGGCCATCATAGGAGATACATGTGTTAATATATGCTTACTAAACTCTCTTAACTTGTTTTTGAAATATAAAATTGGTTAGACTTGTTTAGTGTGTGTGTTTTTGGATCTATATGCTTTGCATCTTGTTTGAGTTGAGTTTTGAGAGCTAAATATGGTGCTTGGAAGTTTGATTGAATAGCTTGATCATTGCATTCATCTCTATGTGTTTTTCCCTTCTTAAAAAAAACTCCTTTTCTTCAAGCTCGACAGCTCCTCAATAGATCCTCGATAGATTCCTTTCTATCGAGCTTTTCATTCTCCTTTCTCGATAGATCCTCGATAGATTCTCGATCCATCGAGGCTTTCTGGGTTTCTTCTTGATAGAATCTCGACAGCTTCTCAATCCATTGAGATTTCTAGGTTCCCGCTTGACATATTCTCGTCAACTTCTTCGATCCATCGAGAAAAATTCTTGTGCTTTCTGTCTACTCAATAGATTATCGATAGATCCTCAATCCATCGTCCTTTACCCATCGACAAATTCTCAACAGATCCTCAATAGATTCTTTTCTGTCGAGATTTAATGCTCGATAGATTCTCGATAGAAATCTCGATCCATCGAGCTGCGTTTCCTTTTTAAGGCTGAGGCATGATTCAGTTTTCACTTTCTCTCGTCTCTCTCGACAAATCTTTTTCTCCCTCGACCCAAACTTCTCACTCTCACTCAAATCCCTACTCCAATCAAGATTTCGGCCTAGTAAAGCTTCAATCTTGTGGTATGAACTTCAAAACCTTCCTCTCTCATGCATTACATGCATTTAGACCTAGGTTTTGGGTTTTTGTTAAATGTTTTGGGGGTTTTGAGTTTATTTGTGAAATTATGGGTTTGGGTTGATGTTTTTGCTATCTTATGATCATGAATTGCACTCTAAATGCATTATAACAATGTTTCATGCATTTTAGATGTGTGTGATTGATTATTGTTATTGAGTGCTGATAGGTTTGGATTGGGTTTTACCCATGATGTTTTTAATTTCTCATGTCACATGTTCATGCATTTTTCATGCATACGTACTCTTCTTTTCTCTGAACTTGTGTCTACTTTTTGTTCTTCCTCTTTCTCCTTTGTTTACCATCATGGGTGCCATATGCGCTGGTTCCGTCTGGCGAAGCGAGGCCCAGCTTCTACTAAAATGGCTACGAGTGGAGATGACCAATCCTACAGCTTCTGCTGTTCCACCATTTTCCTCGACTCCTTCTACCTCTGCAGCTGGTGGTGTGACCCTTGAGGCCATCATGGCGCAAATTCAGCAGATGGAGGCTGACTTTGGTGGTCGTCTTGACTATCTCATAAGTGAGATGTGTTAGATGAACACCCGAGTCGGTCGCATTGCCTGCAGACAGGCTCATATGGCTAGCTTTGCTCCTTTACCCTCTCTAGACCGTCCCACGGCCTCTCTTTCTATGGATGATGAGGATGATGCTAGCACTGCCGGTGATGACGAGATGACAACCTCTTAGTGACTTGCCCTTTGTCATTTATGACAAAAAAGGGGGAGTGGTTCTGGTTCGAGAGTAGTCTTGTACTTAGGTTGAGAATTAGTTTAGGATTTTTTTTTATTAGGGAGAGTGTGTATAGGTTTGAGGGGTGTAGTGAGGTTTATATGTACTTTTCTTTCTTTTTAGTTGACCATTTTTATTATGACATACTTTGTACTTTATTTTCTTATATATGATGATGATGTATGTTCATTTTTCTTCACTTACTTTTACATGTGTTGTTTCTTTTCCATCTTTATTCACATGTTTCTTTATGTACACAATCTTTATTTTTGTTCCACATATGATGACTTGATGAGTTTTGTTTAAGTGTTCAGAAAGACATGTTGTGAAAGTCTATCATACTATGAACACTCTTCTTGCAAAGTTTTTCAAGAGTTTGTAGTAGGGATAGATTTAGTTTGTAATACAACAAGTGGTTATGAGTTGAGTGATTTAAGACTTCTCTCATGATTATTTGTTTTGCTATGGTTTTGTCACAGATTGCCAAAGGAGGAGATTGTTAGAGACATATTTATATATATATATATATATATATATATATATATATATATATATATATATCATATACTATATATAATAGCAAAAGCTGAGAGAAAGTTAGTTCCTACAATTAAGGAGGTAGTGACAAATAGGAAAAAACACCTCTTTAAAAACTGACACGTACACAACTTTAATTTAAAACACTCGCACGGTACAACGTTTTGCTTTTCATAACTCTGCCACACTTGCAATTAAAAAAATATAGATCAAATAACCGATTAAAAAAAAACCCGTTAAAATAAAATTAAAAAAAAACATTGCAATTAAAAAACCCTACTGATTTCTTTTCATCAGACTGCATAACATTTGCTCTCTCTAAAAAAAAAAAAAAAAACAAGCGATACTACGATACAGAGAAAGGGAAGGAGAAAAAAAAAAACTTGCAATCCAGTGGAGAATCGTGCGATCAGATGTTCGTCCCAGAGGTATTGATATACGGAGATAGGGATCGACCGTTAGGGTCGCCGCCCACCATGTCGGACCACTCAACGACGAAACCCTCACCGCCGCCGCCTTATTTGGAAGTCCACCACATGGCGCATCTTCTGGCTGCCGCGGCAGCCAGATCCGATCACAACAACGGCGAGTGTGGGGGACGGCTAAGTCAAGCGCATGACCCGGTGGAAATGAAGATAAACGACATAGTAGGGAATGGGATCTCTGGAATACTGTACAAGTGGGTGAATTACGATAAAGGATGGAGGCCACGGTGGTTTGTTTTACAGGACGGCGTTTTGTCTTACTTCAAGATTCACGGACCCCGATAAGATCATTGTTAACCAAGGAACAGAGAAAGGATCCAAAGTCATCGGCGAAGAGTCATCTCTAGGTTCTTTTTTCTTAACCGCACTGTTGCTATTTTTTTGGTTGCTATTTTGTTTTCATTTCTTTTTTTGAATTTACTGGCTAAAATATATGTATATTTTAGGAATTTTTCGGTTTCAATAATTCATATTCAGTTTCTGTTTGAATTTCTTTCATTTTTTCTTTTTAACTTCCTAATTTAAGTTTGTTTGATTTGATTCTCTTACAATTCTTCCTTTGTGATAGCTTCAATGTGATTGTGTATATTTTAGGAATTCTTTGGTTTCAATATTCTGATTCAGTTTCTGTTTCCATGTATAATTTTTATATGAATTTTATCCATTTAGTGGTCAATACTGATTGTGAGAAAAATGGCCAAAGACCCTTACACACAGAGAGACTGAGAGCGAGAGCGAGAGATCCCAAAAACATCAAAACCCAAAATACGGTTTAGAGAGAGATAAAATGCAGAGAAGACAGGGAGAAAGAGAACGTAGAGAGAGAGAGATTCGGTCTGTCATAGAGGGTGGAGAGAGAGAGAAATCTGAGAAGACAGTTAGGCCTTTGCTGCCATCAGACCACCGTACCCTCCACCGGTATAGTCTCTATTTTTTGTACTAAAGGTTAGCATACTCCTTTCCTCTTCAAATACTGTTTTGTTGTTTAGAAGACAGACTGAAACTCCTCACCATTGCCTTTTCTATTCAAATTAGAATCTTAAATCTTCAATATATCTATGATTTTGAATTCAAATCCGGCAGTTCCCCTTGCATAATTTTCTAGGGTTGTTCTTTTACCTCTTTTTAAAAAATAGATGGGTTGATCCTCTTTCTTTGGATGCTTTGGTTTCAAATTGTCCCTCTGTCTTCTTTTATTTTTGGTAGCAATAGGGATTTTGTCCTTATCTATTGTGGTTAAAAGTTAAAATTTACCTTGGATTATTTAAAATCTGAAACTATTAGATGAAAACGAAGTTTCTAGATAAAGTTTATGCAAAAAGTATTTACTGTTATGCGAAAATTAACTGTTTTGTTTGAAGTGTGGTATCGTGATTAAATTTGGGCATATTGTTTTATTGTTGTTAATCTTGCTTTATGGATGTATTTGGGATATCCTTGGTCTACGAAAGCCAAATCCTTTGCCAACATCTTTTACTGTTATCTTGATGATACTTTTAACATCTTTTTTCTAATTATGCTAATAGAACAACTTAATTTTTTATACACAATTTGTTTGATAAAATTATTGATTTTTTGTTTTATTCTAGAATTCTTAATACATGGAGGTGGAAGGAAAATAAGGAGCATGGTCTTGCAAGTTAGAATGATATACCATTTTATGGTAGACACTGTATATGTTTGTATTTTAACAGAGAGTGTTTATTACATTGTATTGTATTATGTTAGACACTATTTAACTAAACAAAAAAGGATTCATTGAGAAAAACAGAGATCAATGTGGAGAGAGAGAGAGAGAGAGAGAGAGAGAGAGAGAGCAATTTGCAGGCAGGCACTACCGTTGCTCTCCATACACCAAAACAATGGCCTCCCTCCATTGTTTAACTGCTACAGGTAAATGTTTTTTTTATTCATTTTTATATTACACCATAACTTGATTTTTATGTTTAGTCGTTTGGTTGGATAGGTTTGGATTTATGTATTTGAGTTAGATTTGGATTTGGCTATGGTAATTGGGTTAGAATTGTTTTCTACTTAACTTAAATTTTTTAGATTGATTTTGGTAATTTTTCGCAGGGAGTATTTTTGAATTCTTGCCTTTTGGAAATATGAATTCTAATTTGTGATTTCTTTTATTGATATATATATATATATATATATATATATATATATATATATATATATATATATATATATATATATATTGTAATGAGCATTTTTAAATGATGGATGATAATGTAACAGCAGCACAACAAAAAAGATGGATGATAATGTCTGAGCCTTTTCTGAAATCTATTTAAGTCCTTATTAATTGCTTGATTCTGTACATTACTTTTTATTATCCATGAATAAGATTTTTTATTATGTACATCCGATTTATATATAATAAGTTGTCATTAGAATAAGGATAATATTATAATAATTTTTCTAATAGCTTCAAAGTGAAATATAGTACAAAGAATGCAATCTAAATTTGAACTTGATTTAATGTTAAACATTTCTTGAGGCACCATTTAATTAAAGTGTCAATCATTACAGGACACAAAATATGATTTTGTGTGAGAACTAAAGAACGACAACTCCTTGAAAAATAGAGAGAGCACAAACTTATTTTATATATAGCATACCTACAAGCAAGACAAGGACAAATGAGTAGCAGTACAACTTGAACCGAACAAATTTTATTGTATTTTATATATTGTTTTGTTATGTTAAGTTATTGTCTTCTAATGTTCCCGCGCATTGCGTTGGTTAAACGCTAGTATATATAATAGCAGAAGCTGAGAGAAAGTGAATTCCTACAATTAAGGAGGTGCTGACAAATAGGATAACTGCCTATCTAAAATTCAGACACGTTTAACTTTAAAAAGCGATACGTTATATTGTTTAGGAATGCTACACATTGTTTAAAGGCTCTCATTCTAAATAATAAAAGAAAATAACCGGTTAAAATGAATGGTTACACAGAAATAGAATCAGAGAGGTGATGAAAGAGAGGGAGGCGACAAGCACACGAAGAAAGAAGCAAAAAGAGAGGGACGATGAAATAGAGAGAGGATGAGGTAGAACAGTGAACTTTGCATCGATTTTGCTAAGTTTACGGTAAAATCCAACCAAAATCCTAATCATTACAACGTTTGAAAGCCCGATTTACACAGAAAACCCAAAACGACCCACTCCCGATAAACCTTTTTTTCTTCTTAGCCTCTTCCACCGCATTGAAGCCGTTTTCTTTGCTTCTCTCAATTCTCAAAACCCCTAAACCATAGCCCATTGCCGCTCTCTCACTCTTTCAGCATCCCACCGCCGTCATATACCGTTTAGAACAACTATCAAAAACAATAAAAAAAACAATTGTTCTGCCATTTTTTTTTCTATTGTTTGGAGGAGAATTAAAAAAAAAAAAAAAAAGTCTCATGTAGGGGAAGATAGAGAGAGGCTGGAATCACTACCGATGAGTTTTTATCTTCGATTTAAGTTTGTTTTTTTAATTATGATTAGGGTTTGATATTTTGTTTGGATTGGTTTTGATTTTGGTATTCAAATTAAGTTTTTCTCTTCACTTTTCAGTTTGACATTTTGATCAGGCTTTGATATTTGTTTGGGTCTTTAGGTTATATTTGGTTCTCATTATGTTATTTGAGTTATAAGTGGTTCTGTTTTGATTATTTGGGTTAAATTTGTTCATCTATGGTTTCCGGGTTAAAACGTAGTTTCTTTCGGATACTTTCTACCCAAAGATATAAGCTTTACAAGTCAAGTGGGAATAAAAAAGTAAATTGGACATTTTTCCTTAATCTAGGTCCTATAAAGAATAAGATGATGAATTCAATTTCTACAACTCTGTTCCTTTTACTTTCAAAATCAATTTCTCTGTGCTTGAAATTTGCATATTTGTTTAATATTAATTCTTCTAGAATAACTATTTGTCATTGTTCATTCTCTACCCTATTGCTTCCCTTCTAATTGCCATATACTCTATGCGTACTTTGCCCCATCCTTGCTACTCTGATTGTTTTTCCTGCCCCCATTCCTTCACTTCAACCACTATTTTCAATTCCTGTAACTTCTCTCGGTGCTTTTCCTATTTAAATTTCTATAACGTTTCACCACGTTAAAACACTGTTTGGAGCCCTCTTGGTATAAAAGGAAACTAATTGCTTAAAAAAAAAAAAAAAAAAAAAAACAAAAACAAAAAACAAAAAACAAAGATTGCTACATGGAGAAGGGAGAGAGAGATCGAAAGAAAAGAGAGAGAAATAGAGAGACAGAGATATAGAGAAGGGCGCCACCCAGATCTTCTGCCATCACCATATTCCCAATCAAAAGTTCAAACTCACTCTAATTTCAGTTTCTCCTCCTATGAATACTCTCTCTTTTTGCTTCCTTTTGAATTTTCTTAACACCAACACTTGTGATACGGAGATAGAGAAAGAGAAAAAAGAAAAAAAAAAAAACTTGCGATACAGAGATGAGACGGAGACAAAGTTCGTACCCGCCACCGTCCATTCCCTTGCCAAAATTATACCACAAGAACCGGCACGGGTAACCTAAGGTACATGCAGGAATTGCGATATGGACATAAAGAACTACCACCGGTAAGTTTTTCCTTTTTTTCATTCTTTCTTGGGTATGGGTATGAAATATGAATTAGTTTTGAGAAATTTGGTTGGATTGATTTTTAATTTAGGTATTTGGGTTACATTAGGTTTTTATTTTTATTTTTTGAAATTTGGGGTTATATATGATTTAGGTTTGGAGAGGCAAAGATAGAAATAAGAGAGAACATGAGTTCGTTATTCAGAAAGAGCATTGGTAACCAGAGAAATTAGACATCTTCCTATCAGAATGCCAGAAACCTTTATCGGTAATTTTTTTTTTAATATTGTTTTAAACGTTTGAGTTAATTTAGTCTTAGGTTTGGGTATTTAATTGAATTGATTTTGATTTGAGATCTATCTTCCTTTTTTACTTTTTTTCCTCTAAACCACACTCTTAAATACAATTTAGAGGACAAAAAACAGACATCTCGGACAGAAAACAGACATCTTCGAAAGCGTGAGGGAGATTGAAGAAGTTTGATTTTTTTTTTAAAATTTGATTTTAATTGTCAATTTTTCATATACTTACTGCTACAATTATAGGAAAAAATAATTGTGTTAAGTTCTTAAAATTTTCTATTGCATATGACTAATTGTTAACAATTTTCTATTCAATTTTTATCTATTTTAAATTAGTTCAATGACAAATTTTGTTTGATGTTTTTGAAATGATTTCAAATTGTAGAGTGAATATTTGTGGATTTGTTTAATTAGTTTAAATAGATGGGTTGGATTTAGTTTTGATTAAGGGGTTTTGGTTAGAAATTTTGTTTAGATTAGCTGGCTTGGCATAAATTGGTTTTAGGTATCTAGAATTGATTTTGCATATTTGGGTCTCTTTGATTTTGAATTTGTCTTTTTGTTTCTGAATGGTCCCTTTTTTAAATCCATTGAAAATATGTGGAGAAACATGGTACAAATTATATGATTGATTGCACCAGTTTCATTACTCCACTGTAGTTGTTAGGAAATATTGTCCTGGACATTCGGTGTCCTATTTCTTAAATGCTTCTCACTTGATATGAAAGAATCATCCTTTAATTGTGTTCTTTGTGAACATCTTTATCAAAAACACATATCATTCGTGTATGGTGTGTTAGTGTTCTCAATTAGTCCATGAAAGAAATACCATATTGCCAAGTAGTTTTTTTGCTACATTATGTTTTGATTTTTTAAAAAAGTTGTTTTAAAAGATTATCAGAGTTATCCTAGTATTGTTTAAGTGAAACTATTTTCGATATTGTATTCTTTTTCTATCTTTCATAATTCAAAACCTAATTATGTGATAAAGATTTTGGATTTTGTGCACATGTCAAGTCTTAATGAAATTGATAATTGTTATATATTGTCTTAGTTCATACTCTGTTAAGAGCATACCCAACTGCTTATGAAAAAAAAAATGCATTGTCTCACCAAAAGGCCATTTGATTTATTTTACATTACTACTCTTACAAGAGTCCTTACATCACATTCTTTATTTTACAATACACCATATTAAAATAATATTTTTTTAACACCTAACACAGGTCATGCATGTTTAAGTGACAGAAAAAGAATAAAAAAGGATTGTGTGTTTGAGATGAGAGATTGAGTAAGAGAGAATGCATAGGCTATACAGTATAATCTAAATATACATGATACTATAAGAATGTTTAAAATTTGCTACAGGAATGCGGGACTGGTTATGTAAGGCTCATTTTTTCTGTTTATTTATTTATTTTTTATTTTTTATTTATGAAAATCCTTATGTACTTTGCATTTCATCCAGTTTTAAAGGACCAAATGAGCATAGAAGTAATACAATGCTTGAATGGATTATCTAAAAGATCTCAGATTTAGTAGTAAGAAGAAGAGTACTAATTTTGCGAAAATCTTAGCATAAAAGAGAAAAATGATGAAGTGTTTGGCTCAGCTGTTGTGGTTATGATTTACTTCTTACCCATTATTATGTTACTGTTTGAACCTAATAGAATTTGTATTGCTTTTTTTTTTTTCTTTGGATTTGTTGGTCAAAATATTTTGGTACTGTTTGATTTTGTAATTATGATATTGAAATATGCTATCATGATCTATATGTCTGATTGATTTTCTTCTTAAAAAGTATCTACTTGTGGGTTATAGAATGAGTTAATGGAGTTTCATGATTTCATCCATTAGTATTTTAAGGAAGTTATTTACAAAATATTGTGTATATAAGTGCAAGAGCTTTTAACTCTCCCTTACCATTCATCTAATAATGAATAGGCCATTCCGATTTTATTGTGTCTTTAAGCTTTTGGAATTTTGTGTACATAAACTTATTTTATCAATAGAATAAGTACATTGATGCCTCTATGCTAGGATTGAGATTTCTTTGATCTATTGATACATGGGTGAAGAGGGATGTTTGATTGTAAAAGGGGAGAGTTTTTGTTTTGTTTTTGATATGATTTGTAGTGTAGTTTTTGATCTGGGTTCAGTTCAGAAACTAAGGCCCCACTTGGTTGATGCCAAAAAATAAAATACGTGGATAAAACATATAAATTAATATATGTAAATATAAATGAAGTTCAGAGGCCAAAAATGCTACTCTAAGATAACAGGGGACTCTGTTTTTATTGCTTTTCAGAACTATACTATAATCTCTGACATGTAACTTTCTGAATTCTGAACTAAATTTTTTGGGGTGTGTGTGGTTGTGGTGCAGTGGGTATTTTTTGCTTTGGGATCTCCAATACAACAAAGGACTTACCAATGCTTTGGTCATTTAGTTGACTTTGCTGCCAGTCTATACTTGCTGTCATGCTAGCAAAAACAAGGGTTTTAGCCTATTTTACATATTACTGGATTTGAACCAATGACTCTCGCCGTATGAGAGCGAACTGCTGAGTCAAGTAAGCCAAGCTGAGTCAAATCAAAGAAAATAGATTCCTATAAGAGAGCCACGCAACCATATTTTTATCTACCATATGATATGTATTTCTTAAATTCTATAGAAGATAATTAGAGTTAATTTTAAATGGAGTGATATTGTATTTTATAGATATCATTCCTACAAGTAGGACAAATGAGGGGCTGTACAACATGCCCTTGACGAATTTTGAATTTTAATGTACTCTTGTATTAAGTTGATTGTTTTCTAATTCATAAAATGATCCCGCACATTGCACGGGTTAAACGCTAGTATATATATAAAAGCGGAGACCTCATGTGAGAAAGTATAAGATTCTGTCAAGTGGCACATTTTATGCAAAGAGAATTGAAATATTCTCAAGTGGGATATAAGAACAAATTAAATATTGACTTTTTGTTTTATTTGGTTCAATGTGTCAAGACTTTTCTCTTTTTTTTCTTTTTTTTTTTTTCTTTTTTTGGTATCCTCTAGTTCAATATTTCAAGACTTTTCATCCTTCACACATACACAAAACTTTTTGCATTTTAATTCACATTTTCACTATTAGGACATATGTGAATCATGTTAGGAACATATGTCAAAATAGAATTGGCTAATCCTTTGATAAAACGTACTTTACTTGTAATTGGGTAGATCTAGGATGTGTTTAATACTTCAAGAAACAAGGTTTCAAGTCCAAGTGTTAAAACCATGCAAATCTGTTCAAGAATCAAGTGAAGAAGTGCTAGATTTTAAAACTCGATAGCTAACTCGATAGATAGCATCTATCGAGGTTAAAAAGGTAGCTTTTTCCCGATACTTGACAGCTGCTCGATAGATACCCTATCTATCGAGATTTATGAAAATAAGATTTTCAGTTCTGATTTTCATCCAATCCGTGTATACGTGTTTGAGCTTTCTTTTCTCACAATCCTAAACATATATAAGAATTATTTTAAGGACCGTCACAGTGAATGCAAGTGAGTGCAACTTGATGCAAAGGTTTTTCACAAGCATATTGTGACCGGAGACAATTTGCCCTAGTTTTATGTAATTGGCTAATCATTTGACAAAATGCACTTCACTTTTAATTGGGTAGATCTAGGATGGGTTTAGGACTTTAAGAAACATGTTGTTCAAGTCAAGTGTTAAAGCCATGAAGATCTGACTAAGAAACAATTGAAGAAAGGTAGCTTTTGCCCGATACTTGACAACTGCTCGATAGATACCCTATCTATCAAGATTTATGAAAATAAGATTTTCAGTTCTGATTTTCATCCAATCCGTGTATACGTGTTTGAGCTTTCTTTTCTCACAACCCTAAACATATATAAGAATTATTTTAAGGGCCGTCACAGTGAATGCAAGTGAGTGCAACTTGATGCAAAGGTTTTTCACAATCATATTGTGATCGGAGACAATTTGCCCTAGTTTTATGTAATTGGCTAATCCTTTGACAAAATGCACTTTACTTTTAATTGGGTAGATCTAGGATGGGTTTAGGACTTTAAGAAACATGTTGTTCAAGTCAAGTGTTAAAGCCATGAAGATTTGACTAAGAAACAATTGAAGAAAGAGTTGTTCACTAAAGCTCGACAGGAGTCTCGACAGAATCCTTTCTATTGAGACTTACGAAATCATAACTTCCAAATCTGATTTTCAGCCCATGCTGAAATATTTGTATAGGGTTTCTTTTCTCACAACCTTAGACATATATATGGCTTATTTTAAAGGCCATTGTGCATGTAGATAGTGCCCTAGTTCATTATTTTCTCTGAAGAAGCTACTACATTTTTATGCCAAGGATTTTGTGACCAAGGAGCTTCTTGATCTTCACTGTTGATGAACTAAAAAACTTTGTAGCCAACAACCTCTTCAAGTTGCTAGAGTTAGCCATGTACTAGGATCTGTGCATCATTGGTTAGTCATGTATTGGGATTCATGCATTGAATGGAAAGATTGCCGCTACAATACAAGTCCAATTGGGTATTGGAGTAATGATTCAACTGTAGGTTGGTATTTCAGGATAGGCCAAAGAGTTTGGTAAGATTTTTTATACTTGTAACCGCTTGTGATTGATAATAGTGGATTCTTGGGAGTGGTGACCTTAAAATCACCCGGTGGAGTTTTGCCTCGGTAGTTTCCCCCATTCGTAAATAAATCATCTGTGTCAAATTTATTTTCCGCTGCATTTTGATAATTTGGTGATTTGTTGTGCTACCACGCTATTGCATGTAATTGAACCTAATTAATTAACTTGGATAGTTAATTAATTTGCAAGGGGTCAATTCATTTTAACCCAACATATGTGAATTTTGGAATGATTGAAAACCCAAACATGGGGGTTTAGAAACTCAAATTGTGGAATTATGATATTTAAGAAGTGTGGTGATATGACCCTCAAAAGAGTCATGAACTCATAAGGATGCTAATGTGCATCAAAGATGTGCTTGTTAAGGTATTGAGAATTAACATCTAGGAATGTTAAATTCATTGTGATTAAATTCTTCCATGTGTGGTAGATGTCTTAAGTTTAATCAAGCACATGTGGTGATCCTATTTTGAAAGTATCTCTTTGTGAAATAAAGAGAGTACAAGTGAGTTCATTAATTGAACATTCAAGGATCAATAATGAAATATTGGATTGTGTATCCACATATAATTTGAGTATGCATCATATAGATGTGAAGTGACTTTCTTAAATAGTGATCTTAGAAAGGAAGTTTGGTTGAAAGACCTGCGGGTTTGTACTTCCTTAAATAATTAGATGAAAGTCTTTTATGAATGAGAATCAAGTAAAGAAATATAGTAAAGATGTACACTATAGTAATCTCGTTTTGAGATTAGTGTTGTCTCATTCTATTGAGAATTGTGTTATCTCATTGTGTTGAGAACTTGCTTCTTAGATTTTAATATCATTAAAGAAGCAAAGACACTCTAATTCCAATAATAAATAAAGAAAATATTTGAAGGGCGGATGCATAGCTTGAGTTTGCTAGGGAATTAAGTACATGTTGCGTATCATGTATGGAGCAAAACTAGACATCGCCTTCACAGTATGTAGACTTTCAAAGTTTCTAAAATTTAAGATTGATCACTAGAAAGTAACTAATTGTGATGAATATCTATTATATAGAATATTCAAAGTGAATTTTATTATTGATGTGAGTGATAATATCTATGTCTAGTTAGATAATCACTACCAGGGGGGGGGGGGGGGGGGGGCACTATGTGTAAGGTGTATTTCTTACTCTACTATAGAATTAAATTGAAAGCATTGATTATAGTGGTAACGGGCAATGAAGGAAAATGGCTAAGGCTTTGATAAAGTGTCGTGGCCACGACCATAGTAAGCCATTCCTTGTACTGTAGTTGTGAAACCACAATGCATATGGTAAGTCAAGTGTGGTTGGACTAGTCCATTGCCTATGTAAATTCAAAATAGGTTCTTTACCAAAGTGTGTCTCAAGACTTGGTAAGGATAACATCCATTGGAATGAGATTAAAACCCTTCTTTTAAGAGAATCATCAATAGTGGGAACCCAACTTCAAATTGATTTAATCCAAGAGGTTTAAAGGGTAACAACAAGCTATTGATACATGGTTAGAAAGAGCACTAAATTTGTATTTCATTAAGGATGGATTAGTGCAGATTGTTATGATGAAAATAGAGGATGAGTTTTGAACTCTTAATGAAGTTTATAAATGATAAATATCTGTGTAACAGGGATAAGTGGCTCCATCGGTCCTTAAGTGGCTCCACCATTGGTTATATATAAGGATAGATTTTAATAATGACATAAGGTTGGAGAGTATTCATTTGTAAAATGAATAAAGTGGAAAATTCGAGTATTGAAATTTTCTTTGTGAAAATTCAAGTTCCATATATATATATATATATGAAAATGTGTTTATTGAAAGGACATAATCTTTCATATTGGATATATATCGAAAGTACCTTTTGATGAAAAAGTGTTTATTGAAATGACACAACCTTTCATATTGGATATATATCAAAAGTGTCTTTTGACCAAAAGGTACCTCTTGAATGAAAAGGTACCTATTAAATGAGGAGGTGCCTATTGAAGGGTTATAATTATTTGGGTATAAATAGTAGCTTATATTCACTTGATAACTACTTTTTCTCTCCTAAAAAGTTGGTTTCTAAGAAACACAAGAAATCCTGTAGGTATTCTCTAAAATTGTTATTTGTAAAACCCAATAAACTTAGTTGTATTCTGGGGATAAGTTTGTAGAAACCCTTTAGCAACTTGCATATGGGGACAAATATTGTCCAAGGATAACATTCAATTGTACCTCTAAGTCAATCACTAATTTTTATTTACTTGATATGTTCATTTTGTTCTTTTATTATTACTCCTTGATTTGGTGAAAACCCCGACAAGGGACAGCCAAATCACACTAGAATATTATTCGTTTTTTGTATAAGGTTTGGGAAGTATGTAAATTCAGAACTCGATATCTTATTTTTTTATAGACTTGAAGTTTTGGAAGGACTTGAAAGGAATCTTTTGAACTTAGAAGGTTGGGAAGATTCCAAACCTGCCTTACTTAACCTATTATCCTTTTAAGATATTGAAATACTTTCCCTAACCTGGTAGCATGAAGTCAACAGTATTTAAGAACTTTTTTTTTTTTTTTTTTGGTTTTTATTTTGGGTAAGAACAGAAAAGATTTTGGAATTGATGTTATAGGTTACCCCAGCCTCTTATAAAAAGATTTTGGAATTGCTCTTGTAATTGTCATAGAATTGGAAGTACTTCCAATTCCATACGGACAAATATTACTAGTTAATGGGTGTGAATTTTTATTTCATACGGACAAATATTACGAGAAATCTCTCTTAGTCCACTATATAGAGATTTATAAGACTATTAACGATTAAATGTATATTATTTAAATAAGTCACATAATTTATTTAAAAAGTCATGTAATTAAAACTACACAAAAATTCTTTTTTTAATTGCTATATCTTTTTTTTGATATCTATCTCTACAGTTCGTTGAAGCAGTTTTGTAGTAATAGTATATATAGGACACGATTTCTAATTTTTTGAATGCAAGCAATATCATACTTACAACAAAACTTCTATAAGTAATTGAGACCTACATATTATAATTTTTTTTTTTGAACGAAAGGTTAGAATTTTATTAGATTAAACTCTAGTGTTTACAAGTATGGCCAAACTAAAATAGAATGGCATTGTTGGCGGGGGGGGGGGGGGGGGGGGGGGTGGTGTTGTGCAAACTACATCTTAGTCAAACCCCTGATAGAGTGAATTACAAAATCTATCCAATAATAGGCAGAACCAAAATAGCTAGCTCCAACATCATATCTACTGTGCTGCCACAAGGTTTTGGTACTCGGTCAACAATCCTATTGCACTTTCCATGATCTACTGTGGCTGTGACTGAACATACCGGAAGTAGTATCTATTTCATGCATTCCAGATACTCCAAGCCGTGATTGCCCACCTATCCAGTTCTGATGGCTCCAACGTTTCCTGCATGTGTCTGAAGAGCAGGAGAAAGTTAACCACATCGTTGCTGCATTTCTGTACTCGCCCTCTGACCAGCGCCCATACATTTCTTGCGAACGGGCATTTCCAGAGTACATGTGCAACTGTCTCAGGTTCTTGGCGGCAGAACTCGCATGTTGCCTTGACCTGGACCTTTCTACGGCACAAGTTGTCCCTCGTTGGTAGACAGTTTGAGCATGCCCTCCATAGAAATGTTAGCACCTTAGGTGTACGTTGAACTTCCAAAATTTTCCCCATGTAACACCGTGTGCCCGAACCGAAGAGTGTTCAGCCAAGGTTGCGGATTTCAGTCGCAGAGCTACTCTGTATGTTGTCCTCACAGAGAAAGTTTTTGATTTATTCTCAGTCCAGATTAGCGTGTCCTGGGAGTCAAGATGGTTGAGGGGAAGAGATAAAATTTGTGTACAAGTTCTTGGGGTGAATGTTTCTGCCAGTTTGCCCCTGTCCCACTGCCATGAACTCTGGTCTATCAACTCACACACCTTCATCTCCGTATTGGGCTCATGTAGGAAAACTAGTGCATTTGGGAGCCATTTATGTGAGGTAACCCCGACTCTGCTACCATCCCCAATCTGCCATGTGGACCCTTCCCTTACCACATCTCTTGCAGCCAACAATGACCTCCACACAAATGACAGATTAGAGCCCAACTCTACCATCAAAAAGCTGCAGTTAGGAAAGTACCTCGCCTTGTACACCTTATAGAAGAGTGAATGTTCATTATGAAGAAGCCTCCATGCTTACTTAGCCAACATTGCCAAATTGAAAATCGATATGTCTCGAAATCCCAGGCCTCCCTTCTTCTTATCTTTACACAATTTTTTTCAATTAATCCAATGGATCTTCTTTTCATCCTTGGTTTGACCCCACCAGTAATTTGATAGGAGGGAGTTAATTTTGTCACAAATGGCATTTGGCAGTTTGAATAGACACATGGAGTAGGTGGGTATAGCTTGGGCAACCATCTTAATCACAATCTCCCGACCTGCTTTGGATATAAGCTTTTCCTTCCACCCCATCACCCTTTTAGTGATTTTTTTCTTGAAGCTTCTTAAAGGTGTTAACCTTTGATTTTCCACTCACCATTGGTCGTCCCAAATATTTTTCACAATCCGCCATAGTCCTTGCCCCCATTATCTGTTGTATAGCCCTTCTAACATCCAGTTTGGTGTTAGTGCTGAAGAATGAAGATGTTTTTTATCTATTGATAGCTTAACCGGATGCACCTTCATAAGACCCCAATAGATCAAGTAACCTTTGACACTTCTCCACAGTGACTATGCAAAATAAAAGGTTATCATCAGCAAACAAAATGTGAGAGATACACACCCCATGTTGGCTAGATTTTATACCTCTCAAATTGTGGCTCTCTTCAACTTTTCTTAGTTGGCAGACAAGCCTTCAGCACAAAGCAAGAACAAGTATGGGGAAAGTGGGTCACCCTGCTTTAGTCCTCTTGATGGTTTAATGAATTCGTGTGGCTCTCTATTGATTAGGACTGAATATGAGGCTGTTGTGATTGTCTCCATGGCTAGTTGAACCCATTTAGGATCAAAACCTGGCTTTAGCATTATCTGGCATAGAAAGCACCACTCCACTCGGTCATAGGCCTTGCTAATGTCTAGCTTGACTACCATTTGTCCCATCCTTCCTTTTCTTCGATTCCTCATCCTATGTAACAACTCATATACTACAATAGTATTATCAGTGATAAGCCTATTAGGTACAAAAGCACTTTGTGCATCAAATATCACCATAGGGAGGACATGTTTCAAACGGTTAGCTACAACTTTGGAAACAATTCTGGATATTACAGTACCCAAACTTATGGGCCTATAATCAGACATGTTTTTTAATTCATTGTTCTTTGGGATTGGTACAATATGTGTAAAATTCATTTTATGCAACATGTGGCCAAAGTTTAAAACTGAAAGAATTGCTATTGTAACATCCTGACCAACTATATGCCAATACTTTTGAAAAAAGATAGGGGGCATACCATCCGGTCCGGGGGATTTTGAGGGGTGCATTTGAAACAACGCTTGCTTGACTTCCTCAAAGCTGTACCTTTGGAGTAAGGTTATGTTCATAGCTGGAGTGACTACGTGATCCACTGCATTCAATACCCCACTAAAATCTGCCGGGTTAGAGGAGGTGAATAAATCCTGGAAGTAGTTGATGGCTGTCTCGACAATCTGATCATCGGAATGGCACCATACCCCGGTTTAAGAAGTGATTCCAGAAATATGGTTTTTCCTACGTCGTTGGCTGGCTCTTTGGTGGAAAAACTTCATGTATTTGTCACCCCCCCAGTAACCAAATGGATCTTGACCTCTGATGCCAATAAACTTCATCCTAGTGGAGGAGTGCATTGATCTCATTTTTCAGTGTTTTGATTGTTGGCTGGTTTGCTGGATCATTTTGTAATGATAATTCCTTCAAGACCGACTGTCCCTCTTGTATTTTTGTTTTAAAATTCCCCACTGTGTTGCGGCTCCACTTAATTAGGTCTTGCCTACATCGTTTAATCTTCTCAAACAGCTGAAACATAAGGCTGTCATCCCCACTCTCGGCCTTCCAAGCAGCCTAGACCACCTCTTCACACCCTTCATGATGTGCCTACTTTTCCTCAAACCTTCTTGGTATTTTTTTCTTCCTACATATTTGGTTAGGCATGGATATATTGATAATTATCAGATTGTGATCAGAATAGGACGATTGGATGTGAATGACCTTTGCATGGGGAGAAAAAGATCTCCATTCTAATGTTGCACATGCTCTATCCAACCGTTCTTGAACAAAAGCATCCCTAGGGTGTCCATTATTCCATGTGAAAATATTTCCTCGAAAACCCAAGTCCACCAAACCACAGTGGAGAAGTGCAGCCTTAAATTCCATCATTGGTTGTTGTTGTTTTGGTAGGCGTCCCTACTTTTCTGAAGATTGTAAAATCTCGTTGAAATCACCACAACATAACCATGGGATTGAAAATCTTGTGTGCAGGTGTTTTAGGAGTTGCCAAGATTCCCTCTTACTTTGTTCCTTCGGCCATCCATAAAAACCCGTTAACCTCCATGGTGGATCTGATCCATTCAGTATGAGTGCATCGATGTGATTGGGTGAGTAGGTTTGCATGTGTAAATCCACATTCTCCTTCCACAGTAATGCCAAGACACCTCTTCTCTGTTCACTTGGTACAGCTAACATGCAGCGGTAGGGTAATCTATGATAAATGCTTTGTCAAGATAGTGTGTTGTGATTGGATCTCTTGTCTTGGGAATTTATTCTTGTGATTTTTTATTTATTATTTTTGTATAACTTACTTTAAAAAAAAAACTGTGAAATTACAAAATGACACCTTTTATGAACGATCATATTACTGTTTATTAAAACTGTTTATTTTTCAGAATTATTGACAACCTTACACTTTTTTATACAAGCCATTGACAACTCAATGCAACTATTAGTTTATAATATCATTTTTTTTTATAATTTAAAATAAATTTGCAATCGCTTGGGTACATGTAATGAAAGTTCAATTTTGGCTTGAGTAATTGGTACCATTTATTTTAGCAGTAACTCCTTTCAGATTTTAACAACACAATTATTTGTATTATATATTTTTTGGTATTTCAAACATCATAGTAACTATACACGCAGTCTCATGCGGCTTCTCGGAAGAATCTTGGCTTCGAAAAATGACTAAGAGCATCAGCAATAATAGAGGTGTTAATAAGATAAGTTATTAGTTCTTATATATGATCTTCTATTCTCAAAAAAAAAAAAAAAAAAAAAAAAAAAAAAAAAAAAAAAAGGTTCTTAGAAAAATGACTAAGATATTTTTTTTTTTTTTTTTTTTTTTTTTTTGAGAAACTAGAAAAAATGACTAAGATAGAAATGAGATTTGGTCAGGGACGGAGGCATACTTGGGCTTTCAAGTATTTTTTTTTTTTAAATTACCAGTATAGATATAGGTACTACTTTTAGCAATTTTGTTATTTAAATTACACTTTGCCTTCCTAAACAATATAGTTGATTCTTTTAAAAATAATGCTATAGTCACAAATTTTTCTACAACATTTTTACAAACTGTTGAGGTATAAATTATTACTAGTTCACATTCGGGCTTGCCACTTACATCAGTTTTTTACTTACCAATAATCAATCATCATATTAGTAACTGGTAAAAAAAATTGTAACTCTAACATTTTTCCTCTTTTTAAATACTACAAAAAAATTTATACATCTAAAATCTAAAACAAAATATACAAGCCCAAAACAATTAGTCCAACAACAAAAATTGACAATAACAAAGCTAAAAAAAAATAAAGCTCAATCAATCAATTTTACCCATAAAAAAAATATTAAAAAAAAAAAAAACCACTCAACGGCTAAGAAACAACAAAGCTAGAGGACAGCAATAGAGTTGCCCTAACTCCAAGTTCTGGTTCCGTCCCTGGATTTGGTTGACAGTTGATACAATGCAGCCTTTTTTTTTTTTATCTTTTTTTTTTTTTTTTTATCTCATATATACTATTGCATGAATATTTTTTTTATCACTTCTTTGAGTAATATAATTTTTTTTGTTGTTGATTTTTTCCAAATAGGTTAAGCAATATCTAATTTTAGGCAATGAAGGAGTCAGTATTCTCAGTGTCACATTACCAGGATTAGTACGTAATCCTAATATGAGATCTAAATTGTATATCAATTTTAATATTTTATCGATTCCCTTATTACCTCAAACCCATACCATACTTTAACCTTGCCTTCTATTTTTCACCAAGCTAACACAGTTTAAAAATATAAAATATTAAAAAAGTACTTGTGATCGGTTAAACCTTTAAGACACTTTTATTTTATAAGTGTCATTATCTTTATCGAATCTTTGCAAAGTGAATAGTTTTTTCTTCGGTTAACCCACCAAATAATTGACTACATCATAACAAGAGAATCCATCAATGCTATTATATTTAACAAACTACAGCTATACTTTCTATTCTTGTCGACTTTAATAACCTCCCATGCATCTTCATTGCAATTCTCTACCATCATTCCAATTCAAGTATAGAATAGTTGATAAGTGATATTCAGGTTTGACCCGTTTGAGTATTTTGGTTAGCTAAATAGTAAATTCCACTTTTTTATATAATAAGAACCAATGGTGAATGGTTGATATAACATTGTTAGCCAAATTTATTAACTCAAAATCTTAGGTTAAGCGATGTTCCAAAATGTTAAGGTTCTTAACAAAGAGAAAAGAAAAGAACAACTCCTAATTAAAGGTGATCTTATTTAACTCTTACAAATATGAAGTCCTAACAAGAATTTGTAGGAAATTTCCGGTGGACGCATGGATGAAGTTGGTCGAACCATATGAGGACATTAATCTCTAAATTGTATTTAGTTAATTTCTAATAAATTAAAATAACTCAATATATTTTCTTATAAATAAATAGACACTGATTTGCTTGAACTAGTGATATTGATATTTTAACTACTATTTTACTTCGTAAATTCTCAATTAATTTACTATTAAGCATTATGATATTTTGAAATCAACAATCTTACAAAGACACTTAATTTGACACCAATTTCACCTTGTTGAGTTGTTGTTGTTGTTATTTTTTTTATTATCATTATTTATTTTTACAAGATAGAAATTTTACTCTAACCTAATCTAAGTGTATGTGTGTGAAACTCCTTCCTAAAAATTTGAACCACAACCCTTGTCCCCCCACAAACCTTGCCCCCCTACACTCCATAAACACTTATACTTGTAGAGTGACTATCACATAAAGGGTGTGCAATGATATCTTGTTGAGTTGTTAACTTATGATAGGAGCAATATCACTTTCACATGGGTCCATCATTGATACTTAAACTTATTATATACCAATCATAACATATTGGTTGGGTGTGAAATTGGTTGTGAAACTAGATGTGTTCCTAAACTTTTTGATTGGCTTTTATTACTCTTAATGTCTCAAATCATCCAAACCAACACATTGAGCATCCCTATTTGATCCATTTCATGATTTTTGTTAAATATAATTTCCTTTAAAATTTTAAATGACACCACTATCTATTTATAAAGTAAAATCTTAAATATAATTAATTACAAGAAATTTTAGTTAATTCAATCAATAAAGTCTCTTGTCGTTGGAATAAGAGTTCTATAGATTGAAATTCTATAAATAAATAAATAAAATTATGATTAACTTCTTGGTTGAAGCAGTATCACAATATTAGTATTTAGCACAAGCAGTGCTAGACTGCCAGTGATTTATATAAAGAGATGGTAAGGGCGAGGTGAGTGGGCTTGTATTAGGGGTTGGGAATCTGCCTGCGTAATTTTTTATTTTTCCAGGCCATTGACAACTCTGTAAACTAATAGTTTATTTACATTATTATTTTTTTAATTAGAATCCACACTTTAACCTTGCCTTCTCAAATGTCAACAAGTTAAGATAATTATTTAAAAAATAAAATAAAAAACCCTCATGATTGATCAAGACTTGAAGATAATTTTACTACTTAACCCCAAAGAAAAGTCACATTTATCATCATCTTCATCGAATCTTTGCAAATAGAAAATTTTTTTCTTTGGTTAACAAATCAATTAATTGACCAGATCATAAAAAGAGAATTTATCAAAGCTATAATATCTAAAAGTAAGAACTAACAAACTACATGTACACTTTCTCTTCCTTATTATTATTTTCAAATCAGACAATATTATTAAACAAATAGAGATACAAACAGCCCATCTCAGAGTAAGAAAGATCCCAATCTGGATAAGAAGAGATGGGAGTGGGCCCTAAGTGGAAAACCCAGAGGCCCAAACAGCTAAAATGTGGACTAATATATTGACTTGTCTAGGGACAAAACAGGCCTCCCAAAACGATAGGGAACTGAACTTTCAATGAACAATCTTTTTCTTACATTACATTATTTGCGTCAAAATAAGACCTATTCTATAAAAATTAAAAATTATTTAAATTAAATAATAAATTGAGACCTATTAATAAAAACGGAGTCGAAAACTGAGGGCTAAAATCAAAATTGTTAAACTTGAGGAATTAAATTCAAAACTACCCCCAACAAAAAGAATGTATTGTGCACTTAAAAAAATAAAAAAAAAAACCCAGGGTCTGGAAATAGATTCTGAATTTCTCTGAAAAATGTGAAACACTTTCTATTATACAAACCACCAATTTCATACTGAGAAATAATCCGGGGTATATTAAACCAAAAAAAAAAAAAACTAGTTTAACAGGCTCATAGATATCACTTTCCCCATCTTGTTTAATATAGGTTAGCACTTAGTTCATCATAATTTACAAAAGAAACGTGTCAGTTTTAGGAATGAGCTTGTCCTGAGTTCTGACTCCCTAGCTTTCATCTTCCTGGTAGATGAAAAAGGTAAAGTATGCCTTCATCCCAAAAATATACCTCTCATGAACAAGTAGAAGCTTAATTCACATGCAACCCTGTAGTGCCTAGCCAATTAAATAACCTGGTTGGCTCAAAGAAACATTTTGTTTTCCTATCATATGAACTCAGGAGCTTTTCGTCTTATCACTAACAGCATAACGATTTTGACTAGTACTCAAGCCTGCTGAATGAAGCTGTTTTCGCCTCTTTATAAGATGTGATGCAGTATGCCTATCGTCTTGAGCCTCCTCAGAATCGGGCTGCATATGCAGTTAAACTTTAATAACTAAAACATACAAAGAGGTATATCTTACTCTAGGAAAAGTGAAGAAAAACATGATAATAGTGCAGCCAGGCATTCAATATATCACACCAATAAATGTTGAAAAATTAGAACTTCCTGTTCCATCTTTTTTCTGCCTGTTTAAATGTTTCCTCCTTTTAAGTTCCTTGTTACTGACCATGAGTTCCTTTTAGGTTTTTGCTCCCTAGAAACACACAAATTAATCTAAAAATTAATGTTTCAAAACTATGTAATCATGTTGATTTCAAGCTAGCCACTCCTGGTTGTAGCTATCTTCCAGTAGGGGTTACAGGCATCAAATTCCCCGTGCCAGGACCCATATTGCAGCTCAATAGCTTTGGCAAAACATGATCCCAAAAACAAAAGGAAGAAATTTCAGAAATTACCTTGATGGCTAATGCTTTATCAAAGCTTTCAATAGCACTATCAGGCTCCCCAAAGTTCAACTGTGCTCTGCCAAGAGTGATCCATGCCTGAAAAGATACAATTTTAGCAAGAAACAAACATTGACTTCCTACTCTAATCATGAATGGACAAGGTTCTTAATATTCTGTGAACTGTGATAAAATGTAATTCATAATGAAAAAGTGCTAAAGTACATCTGATACAGCATCAGCTAAGACTTTTCATTGTATGCATGGCAGCCTGGAAGTGCCAACCAGCTTTTATATAAAATTTTTATATACCATGTGTGTCAACTATAATATACATCAACAAAAAATGAAAGCTAGCAAATTTTGTTACTACCAACAGTACATGCTACTCACTTGAAAAGGAAGAGGGCGGGGGGGGGGGGGGGGAGAGAGAGAGAGACAGAAAAATAAGAAGAAAAGAGAAGGTACAAAAGAGTGACGACTATTGACTTGCTTTAACAAAAGTACAAGTCAAACTATAGGAAACCAAAAATCCAGTGTAACTCCTTGAGGTTAGATATCTTATTGCAGTTTGTGAACTCTAACTTCACTAAGGAAAGGTGCCTATTCATGTAAATGGCAAAACGATTTAAAATTCACACAACTTCTACTCCATTATCCACAAATGGCATAACTATATATAAATTTCATATCTAAATATGACAACTACTCTATTACCCACAATATGTACTTGAATACTACTGACTGAAGCTTTAAATTAAACGGAAATAAGGGATGAGATATTTGCATAAATTCATTTACCTCAACAAACCTTAAATCCAATTAATTAGAGTTGGTAGCATGAATCATTTTCTGACGTTCATCTTTCTCTGGAGCATTTTCAGTAGAAGCTTGAAAACAATTTGAAAGGAAATTTTAAGTTTACAAATAATAACCTTAAAGTGCTACAAATTCTAGTTCCAAACTAGATTTAGTTCTGAAAATTTTCCTTTAAAGTCTACATACTTGCCTAATGAAAAGTTTGATAAGTAAGATTCTTCTATTTGGGAACAATAGAAGCAACTTTTTCAAAAATTATGAGTGACAGATTTTTTTACTACCTTCATGGAAATTTGGAGCAAACCTTTTAGCTTTTATCAATCTAATATCAATTATGAACCCTAGATTCATGTATATAAGCTTAGTTGGAACTATGTGTAACCCCACTGTCAACTGCTAAAGTATTTAACTATTAGCACCAGTTAGATACTTAATAAACAAATCAAAAAAGGAGTTTTCTTCTTCATTATTTTCAAAATGGTGAATGAAGCATCATAGCTTAAGATTTGCAAACAAGTTAATACATGGGGAGCAATAAAACTGGAAGCATAAATATATGACATACCTCAGCCCATGATGGCTCCAATTCAGCAGCTCCTGCAAGATAGAAATTTTACATACAAGAAGGCTCTCTCAATTTAATAATAAACAGTTCTAGAACCCCAAAGGGCAAAAGAGTGATTGAAAAAGACTTGCTTAAGCAAGGAAAGTGTGGAGTGGAGACAAAATTGTAATGAACTGCATCATATGAATTGCAGAAAATAAGACATTTCAAAATTTCAAAAGGAATTATAAATCAAAACCCAGTTCAATGATTGGCATAAGAAAAATGTAGTGCTGTCATTCATAATCAAACTTTCTTGCAATTATGAATGCCTCACAGCCTCAGCATATCTATCAAGAAAATGAAAATAAAATGGAACAAGAACTGGGCCTCACGAGTGGCTGCCTTCAAAGCATTCCATGAATCTCCAATTTCAAGTAAAACTTGGGCCTTTTGTTCTTGTAGTACTGCATTTTCTGGTATCAAAGTAAGAGCTGCCTCCCATTTTCCCAGTGCTTCCCTGTATTTTCCATCCTATAATTTAAAAAAAAAAAAAAAAAAGACATGTGACGAGATTTAAGCCATCAAATCATGTAGTAGGACATAAATAAACAGCAACAGTTGAACAAAACTACAACCTTTAAGTGCTTATGTGAACTACAGCGAAGAAAAGTAATTCAGTGGAAAAACATATTTTAGCCGGGATATCTTTCCAACACTAAAGAAAAAATCCATTATCCAGTGACACAGGAGAAGTCATAATTAAGGCTTTGTATTATAGTTAAATAGGGGAAAATTGATCACCAGCTGTGAAGAGTACATTTCAGAAAATGCAAGCGGAATTTATTAAGAAAATACAGGGCAAACTTTCAGTGAACCATTTCAACAAAATAAGGGCCCATTTGGTAAGAGATTTCTAGTAACGTTGTTTGTATTTTTTGAAAATACGTGTGGGTGAAAAAGTGTGTGAAAATGCGTGTAATATTGTTTAAAAACTGAAAACTATTATTTAAACAACGGTAACAAACAGGCCCCCAAGTATCTGCAACTAAAGGCATGCACGGTTAGCAGCACTATGCCTGCATAATTGCAGAACAACTGCAACTCAGCCTTGACAAATCCAAATAGAACAAAGGATTGAAATTTTGTTTGCACCTAAGGGTTAATGACTCAGCCATAGATACAAGTATATAAATTCCAAATATCAAATCCAATCTCAAAGAACTTAACTTCAACTTAAGTCAAGCTTCCCCAATTCTATAAGGTCAAACTAAGCTTTCAATAGCGAATTCTTTATAAAATAGAGTCCTCGTTAAAAACCATGCTTATCCAACCAATCTAAAGATGCCCACATGAAATCCTATTTTGCCAAACAACCCTATCTAGAATGTTGTTTGATGTTAAACTATAAGCAACCTAGATATCATATGATACATTGTTGCTAGAAAGAACTCTTTGTTCTTTCAATGAAATAATTTTTATAAAATATTCATCGTGTTGGAAAGAACTGAAGGGGGGATTTTTCGTAAATAGCATCCAAAAGGCAATAAATTTTTTTTCATAATTTAATAGTTGGAGGAGAGGGATTTGAACGCTAGATGTCTTTATTGGAAACACCAGGAAGTGGAAATTGAGATACAAGGCTCTTGGCATACAAACGGCAATAAATTCAAAGGTTGAATCCATGGAAACTAAACTATTGTAGGAGGGACCTCGTGATAAAGTGGATGAACCATCTTATTTCAATTTCAATTTCAATGAAAATTTTATTTTTCCCCCCTTTTTTCAGATAAATAATAATAAACAATGATGGAAGAAATAAAGTACATAGGCTGCGTACTAAAGTATCCCCCTCACATTACAACTACCAGTGTAGGAAATACAAAAAATTCAACAAAGACAATGGAAGACTACTGTCTTATAGACAATTTCAAAATCACATGCTTAAAACTACCAATAGAAAGCCCAAGCCTTTAAGATAATCAACACTTCCACTTCTTTTTATTTTATTTTATGGTGTTTTAAGTGGAGATGGGATCACTTTGCAACCAAGGAACTTGGTCTAAGCTACATAATCAATGGTCAACTCTCATGACTTGTGTTTGGGGTTAAAAATTGAAAAGTAGATTCCTAACGGGGTAATGCCTTCTGATTCAAAGAATGGTTGAGGCCTGGAGATGAAAAACTCTTAAAGATTTAAGTAATTTGAGAATTATGAGTTGGAAGTTGACTCTCGAAGAAGTCCTCATCAATTTTCACCAGTTTGATATTGGATGCAAAGACTCCAGTCAAAACTTCCAACAAATCTGCCTAAATTAGTTTTATATCATACATTTCATCACTGATACATAACAGAAAGGTATTTTAAGATATTATTTTGTTCATATTTCAATGCACATAATTTCAAAGATTAGTCAATCTATACCTAGAAATCACTGAGATAATCAGTGTTTATCAATGGAAAGCCATTTACGAACAAGCAGACGATCCCTCTCTGCCTGACCTGTATTGTTTCCTTCCAAGGGGAGTCAATTACATAAGGTAAGTTTCATATCCAGAACAGAGTATGTTGCAGGGAGAAACATGAGCATTTGGGAAGTTTCATAGGAGTAAGAATGAATAATTTTACGATAGAAGATTAACCAAAACAAAGCTCAGAAAACTTAACTACCCTCACAACTTTTTCTTAAAAATCTTTTGAAGTTCTACTGAAACTTCAAGCTACTGCCTACTGCCACTTCTATATACTCTCCTTATGGAAACCTAATATACATATGTTGCATTAAGACTTCATTGGCAAATTATCAAAATTACTAATACACATTACTTATATATAAAATAATAATAATAATAATATTTTGACTACCACAAACACATTGTTCTCTTAATATGAGCAAATCACAAAAGAGTCTGAACAATGAAATGTCATTACACAACAGCAGCAATATTACAGTTATAGAATCAAGAATTATGCAGATTCTTACTGTTAAATTACCAATTTTCTCAAAAGCTTAAACTATTAGAATATAGTAAATTTACTCATTTAACCACATACTTCTAACACTTGCACTTATGGACCCAAAAACCATCAAACTTCATGACCACCCATGAGCTGAAGAGGCAAACTCAATTTCTCTCCTAGTTGGAGTAAACCCATTTTTCTTTTAATTAATCTATTTATCAAGATTGGAGCTTTCTATTCTTTTTCTCCATTTTGGTCCAATTGGGTAACTGGGTAGCTATCCCCTTACTCAATTAACAGATTATCACATATCAAATACTAAAAAGTAAAAGAAATTTTGTGGGGTTAGAGAGTAGATAGTAGATACCTCGGCTAGCTTATCTCCTTGTGCTTGGAAGGACAGGGCAAGTTGCTTGGTGTTAGATGATTCAGAGGAATCGAGAGAAGCCAATTCCTCATTCAACTGTGTATTGGTATTGGTACTAGTAGTAGTGGGACTGGGTTGGTCTTGGTTTTGTTGTTGATCAAAATCAAAAGGGAGGTTTCGTAAATTTGATGTGGTGGGCACAGGGCGCTTCTTGCTGCTTTTATTGTTGTTGTTCTTCCATGTCAGTTTCATCTTCGTCGTCTCTGTAATCCTTTTGCGGGCTTTAATTTCTTCTCGGAGTTCCTCAGGAGGCACAGAACAGCAAGAGGAAGAGGAAGGCTTTGGTTTGTGTGTCTATGACTATGTTACTTCTTGTCGGATTTCTGATATCTGATTTCTAAATCATTTTTTAATTAAAATCCATACACTCTTCTTTTATTTATGTATTTATTTTTATAATTCAATGGTTGGGAAAGTTGAGGGTTTTTTTTTTTTTTTTTTTGGGTGATAATTTGAGAATTAAATCTGGAATATTTTCATTAAATTCTAAAAATATCATTTGGAAAGTAAATATTTGAATTTTAAAATATAGGTTGAAAATGAAACATTAAGAAATACTGAAATAGTAGTTGAGTTACAATTTCATTCCTATCCAATTTGTGACATACATGATATTAAAAAAAATGGAGCTTACACAATATATTTAAATCTTATTATATATATATATATATATACACATAAAAGATGAAATCCCTTCTCATTGAATCCTTTGATTCATTTTGTAATTTTATTATTTTTTTAGAATGATTTTTTTTTTAATTTAGATGTAAGCAATATAATATTTATAAATAAATAAATGATACGTGTTGCATATTTGACTTTAAATGGAAGTGAATTGAAAATGATCGTTTATATATATATATATATATATATATAGTGAATTATGACACTTCTATTAGTGATTGAAAATATTAAATTAGAGTATTGTTTATTTTTTATGGGATTGGATACCCTCAAATTTCACTTATTAGGATTTTTAAGAAAAGAAAAAGAAAGAGTAACATAAAAACACTATCAGTTCAAACTTCAAACTGGAGTACCCCTCTGAATTCTGATAGGATTTTTGTGCAGATCAGACTGGCACAACCGTTCCTTGGGTCCAAAAATTTGGCCCCAAAGTACTGGGCCTACTGTACTACATCTTTGTGTTAGACCGCCATGCTTGAGTTGCCCAGCACAGGAGCCTACTTACATTTCACGGCCCAGGAAAAGAAAGTAAGATTATTTTCCGGGACCAAAAACAAAAAAATTTAATTGTTTTGGCCAAAGATTTGGAATTTCTTAAACAATGAGTTTTTAAATTATCAAACAAAAAAAAAAAAAAAAAAAAAATTTCTAGACATAGTTGTATTGCAACTTTGCAAGGATATCATACACATAACAATTTTGTTTCTAACAACATTTCCTCTTGAAGCAATATTGGAAAATGTTTGAAAAGTATATAGAATATGAAACCATTTTTTTTTTTATCCCCTTTTCTTTTGAGATGGTTATAAATACTCACACTCACATCCCCAGCTACCCCAAGCACTTAGGGGAGATACCAATTCGCTCAAATGGCGTGGTGGTTTTCTCTCCTTATTGAAAACAAATAAATTGAAAAGTTTTGTGAACTGCATCATGCAGATGAAAATAAAACAAAAATGGGTTGTGGTGAGCAATCAAACTATATAAGTAGGTGGCAAGAACAAAAAAATAAAGCGGTGAATATCAAGGTGCCACACCAAATCTTTAATAATTATTTTTATTTTAGACTTAAACCAATTTCATGAATGCAAATTATCCTTTGCAATCATATTATATATATATATATATAGATATACACACACTCACACACACAAATACAACAATCTTTTTCTCTTTTGAGGAATTACAACTACAATATTACTTAACTTCAATGGTCTCTAGGCTAGTTTGCATACGAATCTCTCTTTGTGATCTTGTATGGTGGGGCATTTCTACAAAAACTAAGACCATGGACCACAAAATAATCCACACGGGGCATATTCCCAATGTTCTTGTTGTGATAGTTTGACTGTTTACATTCATTTTTAGGAGAAAATATATCATATATGTATCAGTGTATGTTTTTCTCCCTTTTACATAGAGGTGGACCTCACACATTTTATGTGAGAGGGAGGATACATGCATCGCATTTATGATATACCTCATCATCTTTTAGCTGCTTAAACATCTTGAAATCATCATCGCGGTCATTCTTGTCAAGATCATGTCTTTTCTTTCTTTGGTATTACGAGCTTGCTACCTACTACATCATTGACACTATATGCTAACACAAGCCATTAAATTTATTTGATTTCTCACTAGAATATTTTAGTTGGTGTTATAGTATGCAGCTCATTTATTTATGTTGTGCTAATCCATTACCTTTTTATTTTGTAGTTGTAGGTCACAATATTCAATTAAAGCAGGTCTTTAACTTTCTAATAAAAAGAGGCTGTAGTACGACTATATTTAACAATTGGACATATACAAATCCATCTGTCCTTCCTATATACAAGAGGCTAATTAAAGCAGGATGGTATGAGAGGCAAACACATGTAAAGCAAAAGATAATTGGAAAGGTGATTTTTTGTACCACATACAAAATTGCAAAAGATAATGGGGGACTAAATAATTGCAAAAGATATATCATATAATTTTGTAACACAAACACAGCCATGTTTTTGGGTAACACATACAACCCCCCCCCCCCCCCAAACAAAAAAGAATCGAGACCTTTTCAGTATTTCCAACATATTTCATACTTAAGACATTAGTATCAAATGATTGTACCAGTCAACTATTTTTTTAGATTCCAAGACTACCTTTAATAACCACATCAGAGTGGACCCTTTAGCCTAATGAACACACGATACACACTCATTACAAATTAAATCTGCATCAAGATTGTGACTGTTCTCAACAAAAGCCCCTTCAAAAATGAATAAGAGAACCTCTGCTATTCTGTACAGACCACTTTGGTAATGATTCCATGAAAAGTCGTTACAAGACTAAAGTCCATAATATTTTTTTCACACTTACACATCTATATTAACCTGTACTAGAAGTAGATAGCATATTTTCTAACCTTTTATCCAAAAGAAGTAGAGAGAGCTTATTATTGAACAAAGCGGAAGATACCAAAACCTTGATTACCTTAAATTTCTAACCTTGCTATTGGACAAATATTTACTTCTTACATGCTTGAAAGCAGGTTAAAAGTTGATCTTAAGAGGAATTTCCAATACGCTAAGGCTAGCAGCATGTTTAACCCATTAATCAAATACAAAGAACCATCTCATAGAAAACTACAACTAATACCCATGGACCGAAAGACACTGAGAACCATTGGAAAGTTTTCTCAATTTAATCAAACACTTTTACTCAACCATTATTTAATTCCAATCCATAAACTCATATTTTTCCAAACATTTTTAAAGCACAAGAAAAAAATAAATAAATAAAAAACACCCTTGAAATTTACATATATATCTACTCATCTGCGAATTTTGCAAGCATGGAAATCCAATGAAAGTTATTAATTTAATAGTGCAACATTGAAAAAAGTTACACAATTCAGGTGTAATATGAGCTTATATATCTTACATATGTTGGTAACTCAAAAGCCCAAAATCCTTACAAATAAATAAATTTTGTTACAACTCAGAATAAATCAGATAACAAAACTCAAAACAAATAAATTAACACAGCATTTGGCAGCAGAGAATGGGAACATGAATTGTGATAAGAAGTCAATAAAAAGATTTAAAGACACTAACAACCATTGGAAAGTTCTCTTAGTGGCAAAACCCATACACAACTAATACCCAACTACAATAACAATCAAATCAAAAAACCCTTACCTGAAATATGAAATTGTTGAGAGGGAAAAGCAGTGAGAGAGGCAATGTGATTAGTGAGAGTGAGAGGTGTGAGAGTTAGTGAGGATAGTGTATGGGTGAGAGTTGAGGATGCTCTGTTTTTGGATGAGAGGGTTACTGAGCTGAGATAGTGACTTAAAATAATGAACTGCTACGGTGAGAGTTACCTGAAATAATAAGGTGATTTCGTCTAATTGAATCTCGAGTCTCAAAGACTCGAGATTCAATTAAAACCTGATTTGGTGTAATTGAATCTCGAGTCTTTGAGACTCGAGATTCAATTAAACAGATCTCGAGTCTTTAAGACTCGAGATCTGCGTGGCACATTTTGCCACCACAGCAGCTTAGAACAACATCAAAGCGAGTTTTTAAGACTCGCTTTTTAACTTGAATCTCGAGTTTTTAAAACTCGAGATGCTACTTTTCAAAATTCTTTCAAACCGGATCTAACTTACGATTTTGAATATCTGAATACATCTGTTCTGCACATTCTCTCCTTTGGTTTGTGTCTATGACTATGTTACTTCTTGTCGGATTTCTGATATCTGATTTCTAAATCATTTTTTAATTAAAATCTATACACTCTTCTTTTATTTATGTATTTTAGTATTTATTTTTATAATTCAATGGTTGGGAAAGTTGAGGGTTTTTTTTTTTTTTTTTGGGTGATAATTTGAGAATTAAATCTGGAATATTTTCATTAAATTCTAAAAATATCATTTGAAAAGTAAATATTTGAATTTTAAAATATAGGTTGAAAATGAAACATTAAGAAATACTGATGTAGGGTCACAGATTGTTGCCCACACCTTGATGGAAACAGGGAATGGGCCCAATGAGCCCAATACAATAAATTTGTAAGAGAGTGGGTTGAAGAATTGGGCCAACGGATTTTCGCGACAGTTATTGGGGGTAGGGTACTTGGCCGAGGAGGCTAAAACGCACGAATAAGCAGCTAAGATTTTAGGTCCGAGGGGTAAGGTTGAGGCAGTTTTGATGGGTTCTGATCAAGTCCGAGGGGTATGAACTTAGACAAGATGCTCTCTTTTAGGTTATTTTCTTCTAAATGCTACAGTAGCGATTTCTCAATGTTCTTCCCGTACTCTCTTTTTTTTTCTTTTTCCCCCCCTTTTTTTGTGAAGGGTTTGTTCCATTATATATTCCATCACTGCTCGATCCCATCGTCCACTTGTCTGTCATCTAGCACGGTACTTGAGTTTCCCCTCCTTTTTCTCCGGCTTTCTGATTTTCTGGGGATAAAGGAGACTTTCCACACTGTTCAGGGGTCTTCTCCACATAAATGCGGCCAGGAAATCAGCTGCAACGCATTTAATGCGGTGGTAGCAGCTCAACGCATTTAATGCGGTGGTAGCAGCCTTTCCTTGAGATATTTCTGGATCCTTATCCCTTCTATACACGTCGGTAGTCTGTCTTTTATTCTGGGACTCGATGGAAAGTGGATTAAAGGAGAGCCGAAGCTCCTCTCTCCAATAGACGTCACATCCGAGAAGGGTATTCCTCTCGGACCAACCTCCTCGGACACTTACGCGCCCCACTGTTACCTACAACAGGCCTCAACGATTTCTCCCCCTCGGGCGTGCTTTTAATGAAACGGTATTCCTGGGCCTCGATCACGGGCCTTGGTTTTACTCCCCCACAATAGCCCCTCAAAATTCTAACTTTTCTTTCTGATCCGAGGAGGAAAATTAGGATTTTGATATATAAACGTAATTACGATGTAGTCCTTTATTGTAGTTAAATTTAGGCACGCGCAAGGGCCATTTCTGCCATTTCGCAAGGGCTTCTGACGCTTGGGAACTCGCACAATCATCATTGAATGCTTGGAAGTCCGTTTCAACCAGGTATCCTACGGTGGAATGCGAATCCTACGGTCCAGATTGCCATTTCAATATTTGGGCGGGATTGTGGCTTTTCCCTTTCCCATTTCCAACTATAAAAGCTTCCAGGCATTACTTTCGGTTCCTTATTAGAGCTTACAACTTTCGTGTTCGTATCCAGGCGCCTACCAATCCGTCACCAGAAAGAGAGAGCTTGATTCCGGCGATCAGAGAAGCGATCCGCGTTCATCCTTTCGTAAGATTCGCACTCCGACTACCATTATATCCTCGGCTAACCTTCTCGGCTAACCATAGCATCTTATAGAGACTAACCATGGGTAGATTCGAGCGTTTAGTGAACACTCCGGCCAAAGTAGAGCTGTTCAAGGAGAAATATCATATTCCCCAGGAGGTGATGGTGCGCCATTGCACCACAGAGGGGGTGGAGTTCGAACGGAAAAGAGGAGAGGTGGTCATCCCTATGATTGCCTTTATAGAAGGGGGAATGACCGTCCCCATGGGTAGGATCACACGGGACTACCTTCGCGCCCATAGGTTGTGCCCTCATCAGTGTGCCCCCAACTTTTTTAGAGTATTAGGGTCAATCGACGCCTTGGACCGGCACCTGAGGCTAGGACTGACGTGGCACGACGTCGCCCACCTATACGAAGGCCATATTGAGTCCCGGGCGGGTTTTTACCTTAAGTCCCGTAACAATGTGGTGAAACTGGTGTCCTGCCTTCCCAAGTCAAATAAGGGGATGAAGGACGACTACTTAATCCTGTCGGGGCCTTGGAGCGACGGCTTAGCTTGCCCAACCAAGGCCGGGACACCAGGTGGAGCACTTTAGACCTAGGACTTCTAACTTTAGCACTAGGGATTGTTCCGTATCCTTTGTTCATTTATTTAGTTATTTTATGCGAGTATAGCTTATTGCACGTTTTTTTTTTTTTTTTTTTTTTTTATAGCCGAGGCTTAGTAACGTGGTTTATTTCTTTGCTAGACAAATTTCTTACCAATCCGAAGCTGAGCCTAATCAACGTCCCAGCATTGAATTACTTGCTGAGGTCAGAGATCTTTGTGAACGAAGACGGGCAGTTAAGAGCGGTCCACCTCATTTTGGACTTTGAGCCCATTTCTCGGTCTTTTTTAGACGTCGGCAACTCTATCCGAGCGGGAGACTATCGCTTGGCCCGCATTGACGTGTCTCGGCCAAACTTCCTTGCCGACTACGATCTTCCTCCAGTCGACCACCCCATTCCACTGGGGATCCCCCTTGCCGTCGAACCACTACGCGACGTAGCGCTTGGTGGGGCCGTACTCCGAGAGGTGACAGCTTCTTCCTCCTCTCTTGAACTTGAGATTGACGAGTTCAGATTCGAAGAAGAAAGAGTACACATATCGGAGGCCGAGGAAGGGGAGGACGAGCAGTCAAGCGTGCACCCTCCGGATCGGGTGATTACTTACATTGCCGATTCAACTGACGAGGAGGAAGACATGGCCCCCCGGACCGAGCCGTCTTTGAAAGAACTGATGAGGGGCAGGAATAAGGGGCCGCCCTCTCAAGATAAAGGCAAGTCCGTACAGGCTGCACACCCTCCTCCTCCTCCGCCCCAAGTTCCTGCTGATCTTGGACTAAAACCGAATCCAGATTTAAGAAGGAAGAGGCCAATGGAGCCTGCCGAGGAGGGCGGTTTAGGCCCATCAAGGGGCAATAAACAGGCCAGGCCTGCACCAGAGCGAAGGAGCAGGAGGTCCCACTCCGTGGAGAGCCACGAGGAGAGACCTGCGGTCCGAGTTCGTCAGCCGCCACAAACTTGGTCACCCGAGTTGGAGGTCGATGGCGGCCCCATTAGGATGGACGCCTCTCTTCGGCATTTCAGAGGTGGCCATGCAGGTCGTCTGGCCGACGCTCTGCTACAACCCCTCCTCCTTCCCTCGGACCTGGCGGCGTACAGGAGCATTGACTATCCTGATCTGGTCCTTTCGATGAAAAGGGACTTGGCCATGGTAAGTTGGTTATATATAAAAAAAAAAATCTTATTTATGTGTCATTATTATTCCTTTAACGTTTAAGACGTTTCTTCTTTTTGCTTAATAGGTCGCGCAACAGGTGCACGTGGCTGACGAATGGGCAAAGCGCTTTCGCGATGAGGCGAGGGCTGCTTACCAGGCCCGAGATGCTGCGGAGGACGACTTAAGCGTACTTAGAACCCAGCAGAAGCAGTTGGCCGAGCAAGTGAAGAAGGCTAACCAAGATAAGGCCAGCGCTGAGGCTGGTAGGAATAATATAGAGAAGCAGGCGGAGACTATTCGCGGCGAGCTGCACCTCTGCCAAATCAATTTAGAGACGGAGAGGCAGATGGTGATAGGTCTGCGTGAAGAGCTCCGTCAGGCCAAGGAAGCTGCGCAGCTACAGAAAGAAGCAGCCGAGGCTGAGAAACAAGCTTCTTATGCTCTGGGGGTGGAGGAGACTCAGAGCAGATTAACTGAGGAGTTTGCCTCCGTTGCCAGGGACTACTGCGACGTCACTTGGGGAAAAGCCCTTGACGCCGCTGGGGTTCCTGCTGACTCTACTCTTAGGAGGCCTGAGAGCGTGTATTATGATCCTGAAATCCTACCGCTCTCAGGTTCCGACTCTCCTCCCCCAGAGCAGCCAGCCCCAGTGTCTGAAGCTCCTATGATCAACCAAGATCTTCCAGCTTCTGTGGAAATCCCTACAGCCCCACTTCAAGAGTCTGGTCAGGGGGAAAGCGCTGAGGCCTCCCAGGGTAATGCTTTGGATGCTGCCCCTTCGCAATCCAAACAAGTGGCCGACCGCCAAGACCACCAAGACCCCAAGACCAAGGCCTAGGACATTTATGTTAACGTTTTCTTTTTGTTTTCTACATTTATTATTTTAAGGATTTGTACTTTGTTTCAGTTATTAATGAAAGTGCACTCTTTTCGTTTTACGTATCATATCAAGTAGTATTAAATCTCTTTGCTGTCATTGCGTTTTTTTTTTTTTTTGAACTTGTGTTAAACGAACGCCTAACTTGACTAAGAAGACCTGGAAATTGACAAACTAGCTAAACACAACTAAGTGGGAAATCTGAGACATTCACTTGTCCCTATTTGAACGTTAAAAATAGAGATGGGACTTAAATGAGAACACCTCATGGAACAATTTGGACGTTAACTAACCCAAGTCATCTAGTCCGAGGACTAGTGAATGATCGGATTTAAGTTTAAACATTTCACAGGACAGTGAGGGTGTTAACTAACCCAAATCATCCGGTCCGAGGACTCGTGTATGATTGGATTTAAGTTTAAACACTTCAAAGAGCAGTGAGGGTGTTAACTAACCCAAATCATCCGGTCCGAGGACTCATGCATGGTTGGATTTAAGTTTAAACACGTCACACAACGAGGGTGCTAACTAACCCAGATCATCCGGTCCGAGGACTCGTGCATGATTGGATTTAAGTTTAAACACTTCAAAGAGCAGTGAGTGTGTTAACTAACCCAGATCATCCGGTCCGAGGACTCGTGCATGATTGGATTTAAGTTTAAACACTTCAAAGAGCAGTGAGGGTGTTAACTAACCCAGATCATCCGGTCCGAGGACTCATGCATGATTGGATTTAAGTTTAAACACGTCACAGAATGTCAAGAGGTATGGAAGGAGGTATATATATTGAATATAAAGAACAAATTTTGATCAAACATAAGTTTATTAATAATAATACCTTTTCAAATTATTGACATTCCAAGGGCGAGGTATTACAAGTCCATCCAAGTCCTCCAAGTAATATGCCCCAATGCCTGCGTTGGAGGTGATGCAGTATGGTCCTTCCCAGTTTGGCCCTAGTTTTCCCCAAGCTGGATTCTTTGCTGAACCCACGACTTTTCGCAGTACCAGGTCACCTGGGACCAAAGGCCTTGCCTTGACATGGGCATCATAACCTTGCCTCAGCTTTTGTTGGTAATGGGCCAATTGGACCATTGCGTTTTCCCTTTTCTCGTCGATCAAGTTCAGATCTCTCGCCAAGTTTTCATCGTTGTCCTTTGGATTGAAGGAACTTGTTCTCATCGTTGGGAACCCAGTCTCCGAGGGGATAACTGCTTCAACTCCATAGGTCATTGAGAAGGGGGTCTCTCCGGTGGATCTCCGAGGTGTGGTCCTATATGTCCAAAGTACATGTGGGAGTTCCTCCACCCATCTGCCTTTCGCTTCATCCAGTCTTTTCTTCAATCCGCTGAGTATGACTTTATTTACAGCTTCAGCCTGCCCATTCCCTTGGGGGTAAGCCGGAGTAGAATATCTGTTAGTGATGCCCAATTCTCCACAGTAGTCTCTAAACATTTTACTGTCAAACTGGAGTCCGTTATCTGTGATGAGTACATGTGGGACACCGAATCGAGTAACAATGTTCCTCCAGACAAATCTTTTGGCATCCACATCTCGGATATTAGCCAGGGGCTCTGCTTCAACCCATTTGGTAAAATAGTCAGTACCAACTATCAGATACTTTTTATTTCCCACAGCCTTAGGAAATGGTCCGACGATGTCTAAGCCCCACTGAGCAAATGGCCATGGGCTAGATATCGGATTGAGGATTCCTCCGGGCTGGTGTATACCTGGTGCATATCGTTGACACTGATCGCACTTTTTGACGTACTCCAAAGCTTCTCTCTGCATGTTCGGCCACCAATAACCCTGAGTAATGGCCCTATGCGCCAAGGATCTGCCCCCAGTATGACTTCCACAGATTCCCTCATGCATTTCCTCCAAAAGCAATTCCGTTTGATTGGGATGAACACAGAGTAGATAAGGTCCAGAGAAGGAACGCCTGTATAGCTTATCATCCTGTGATAGCCAATAGCTAGGAGCCTTCTTTCTTATTTTGTCGGCTTCAGTTTTCTCTTCGGGTAGAATGTCATCCTTTAAGAACTGCACGACGGGGTCCATCCAACTCGGCCCCATTCTTACTTGATTGATCTGTACTACGTTTGCTATTATTGAGGGTCGATGCAGGTCCTCAACAAGGATTAGGCGAGGTAAATTCTGTGCCGAGGAGGTTGCGAGAGTGGCCAAGGAGTCCGCATGCGTGTTACCGCTTCTTGGGACATGTAGCAAGCTAAAGGATTCGAACTCCACTTGCATGGCTCTCACTCGGCTAAGATAGCTTCGCATTCTCTCATCCTTGGCTTCAAATTCTCCCTTGACTTGTCCTACAATTAGCATTGAGTCCGAGAAGAGGTTAATGGACTTTCCTCCCATCTTCAGGACCATAGTCATTCCTTCCAGTAGTGCTTCGTATTCTGCTTCGTTATTCGTGGCAGGAAAGCTTAATCTTAACGACTTTTCAATGGTGATCATCTCTGTTGATGTCAACACTAGCCCAATACCCGCTCCTTTTTGGTTTGATGCTCCGTCTACATATACTTCCCACGTCGGAGGGGGACACCTGGTGATACTACAGGCTAGTTTTGCACCTCTTTCCTCTAATGATAGTTGACTATCCGCTTCCGGTTCGGTGAATTCTGCCACCAAGTCGGCCAGTACCTGGCCTTTAACTGAGGTGCGAGGCATGTACTTAATGTCGAAAGCTCCCAGAATTGTACCCCACTTGGCTATCCTTCCCGTATAGTCTGCACTTTTAAGTATGGCTTTTAGTGGGAGTTGAGTAAGGACGATCACTGTGTGCGCTTGGAAATAATGAGGCAACTTGCGTGTGCCAAGCACCACCGCTAATATGGCCTTTTCCAGTGGTAGGTAGCGTATTTCTGCCTCATGCAGTGACTTACTCACGTAGTATACTGGTCGTTGCACGCCGTTGTCTACCCTTATCAATACTAAACTCACTGCATAGGAGACCACTGCAATGTAAGCAAAAAGGACCTCGTCCGGCTCAGGGCTTGACATGACAGGCGGCCGAGCAAGATAGTCCTTGAGCTGTTGAAAAGCCGCGTCACATTCCGTCGACCACTCAAAGCTTTTCCATTTATTGATCAACAGGAAAAAGGGTCGGCACCTGTCAGCTGATCGAGATATGAATCTATTCAGGGCAGCGGCCATCCCGGTGAGTTTTTGCACCTCTTTCGGGTTCCGAGGAGTTCGCATACTGGTGATGGCCTTGATTTGGTCGGGATTGACTTCAATTCCCCTATGAGTGACCATATAACCCAAGAATTTGCCTGAGCCAACGCCAAACGAACATTTGGAGGCATTCAAGCGTAGCTTATGGCTTCTGAGAATTTCGAAGACGACTCGAAGATCCTCTAGGTGTTCAGATGCTCTTTTGCTTTTCACCACCATGTCATCTATGTAAATCTCCATACTTTTCCCCAATAATGATTCAAACATCCTCGTCATCATCCTCTGATAAGTAGAGCCTGCGTTCTTCAAACCAAAAGGCATCACCTTGTAGTGGTAGTTTCCCACTGGCGTGACAAAAGCAGTTTTCTCCTGATCGTCCAATGCTAAAGGTATCTGATGATAACCCTGGAAAGCATCCAAGAAACTCATCCGAGGATGGCCGACTGTAGCGTCTACCAGCTGATCAATTTTGGGCATGGGGAACGGATCTTTTGGGCAGGCTTTATTCAGGTTCGTGAAATCAACACATACTCGCCACTTCCCAGTCTTTTTCTTGACCACCACCGTGTTTGCCAACCACTCTGGGTAGAAGATCTCTTTGATAGCCCCTGCCTTCTTTAGCTTTATCACTTCCTGACGGACTGCTTCTGCATGCTCTTTAGATGGCCGGCGAGGGAGCTGCTTCTTGGGGGTCATTGCTGGATTAACATTCAAATGGTGACAAATGAAGTCTGGGTCTATCCCTGGAGCCTCATAGGCGTTCCATGCAAACACGTCTATGTTTCGCTTGAGGAACTCTATCAATTCCTCCTTCTCCAACGGGGGTAGTTGAGATCCGATTTGAAAGAATTTCTCAGGGTCGTCTCCTATTATGACCTTTACAAGATCCTCGCATTTCGCCTCCTCGGACAGCCCATCCTTGGACAACATTGGGGGTTTTGATTGCTATAGCTCTTCTTCCTGAGCCTCAGATTCTGCTTCAGGTTCATGTCGGATAGCTGCTATCATGCACTGCCGTGCCATGGTTTGATCACCCAATATCTCTTCTATCTTGCCTCCAGAGGGGTATTTAATCTTCTGATGCAGGGTGGAAGAGACTGCTCCTAAAGTATGAAGCCAAGGCCTTGCAACAATTGCTGTATAAGGGGAGTAGGCGTCCACCACTATGAAATCAACCTCTACTATCTCCGCTCCGGTTTGTATTGGCAGCCTGACTTGCCCTTTCGGGATAATAATCTTCCCTTCAAAGCTTACTAAAGGGGAGTTATAAGGTGTCAGGTCTTCGGCCCTTAGGTTCAGCCCCTTGAAGAGGTCAGGGTACATGATCTCGGCTGCACTGCCTTGATCCACCATTACCCTCTTTACATCGTAGCCCCCAATTCGGAGGGTAATTACCAAAGCATCGTCATGTGGTTGAACAGTTCCGATCTTGTCTTCGTCCGAGAATCCCATGACCAGGGACCGGCTCGATTTAGCTCTCTTCGACTCATGAGAGTCATCCTCACGGTACAGACGAGCCACCGACATTACTCTGGAGGGGCATGACCCTGTCCTGCCAGGTGCCGCAAAGATGACATTAATAATTCCAATTGGAGGTCTAGGAGGATTCTCCCTTTCTGACCGAGTATCCGCATGGATACCCAGATTATTGGAATGGTGCAACAGCTGTTTCAATCTGCCCTCCCGGACAAGCTGGTCCAGGTGATCCCATAAGCTTCTACAATCCTCGGTGGTATGGCCGTGGTCTCTATGATATTGACAATAGAGGTTCCGGTTTCTCTTTTCTGGGTTTCCCATCATCTTGTTGGGCCACTTGAAGAAGGGTTCGTTTTTTACCTTTTCTAGGACTTGGTGCACAGGCTCTCGGAATACAGCCCCTACTATTTGGCTGTTGCTGGATGTCTGCTGCTCGGCATAATCCCTTTTCGGTCGGTTATTATTGTACCTGTCCGGCCTAAACTCTCTTCTTTCTTGCGGGACAAGCTTGTCTTTCCCTTTTCCTTGTTGCTGCTGTTGTTGATCATCTTCTATCCTTTTATATTTATCCACCCTATCCATTAATTGTTGCAAGCTGGTGACCGGTTTCCCTGTCAGGGACTTCCTCAGACCATGATCGGAGGGAAGACCAACCTTGAAGGTTCTGACAGCGACCTCGTCAAAATCTCCATCAATCTCGTTAAACATCTCCCAATACCTCTCGGCATATGATCTCACAGACTCCCCCTCCCTCATTGTCATGGACAGCAGGGAATCAAGGGGTTGAGGAACTCTGCTGCATGTAACAAACCGGGAGCAGAATGATTGAGTGAGCTTCTTAAAGGAGCCGATGGAATCAGTCTTCAACCCGTCGAACCATCTCATCGGCATCGGTCCTAGGCTAGAGGGGAATACTCTACACAATAAAGCCTCGTCCTGAGAGTAGACTGCCATCTTTTGTCTGAATTGGCTCACGTGTTCTACAGGGTCGGTACGTCCGTTGTACATAGAGAACGTAGGCTGATGAAAACGTCTGGGAAGCTTTGCCTTTTCTATTCCCCTAGTAAAGGGGGACTTAGAAATTTGGGTCAAAGCCTTCTTCATGTCTTTGGTTCCCACTCCCCGTCTAGACGAACTTTTTCTCCTTCTCTTGTGAGAATGCTCTTCTTCATAGGAATAGGATTCACTGGGGGGAGTCTCTAAAGAATTCCTGTAACTGTCCTCCCCCTCACTGTTGGAGGAGACATCAGAACTTGAAGGGGTGCGATTTCGTTGTGCTCGACGAAGCTTCTTTTTCAATCCTTCTATTTCACGCTGTAAGTCCTTTTCGTCAGCGTGTCCTTGCACCAGATGGCTCTTTCGTCGATAGCCGCTCTTCCCAGCATGGATCGCTCGCGAACTACCCTCACGCTGGTTATCTACGTGGTTATCCCGTTCAAGATTATGGAGTTCATCTTGCTGATTGGTGTTTACTGACTCTGCATGGGGCGGACTGGCTTGTTGCGGTCCGGAACCTGCCATAACTGCCGTAACTTCCTACTAGCGCTAATTCTTTTCCCACAGACGGCGCCAATTGTAGGGTCACAGATTGTTGCCCACACCTTGATGGAAACAGGGAATGGGCCCAATGAGCCCAATACAATAAATTTGTAAGAGAGTGGGTTGAAGAATTGGGCCAACGGATTTTCGCGACAGTTATTGGGGGTAGGGTACTTGGCCGAGGAGGCTAAAACGCACGAATAAGCAGCTAAGATTTTAGGTCCGAGGGGTAAGGTTGAGGCAGTTTTGATGGGTTCTGATCAAGTCCGAGGGGTATGAACTTAGACAAGATGCTCTCTTTTAGGTTATTTTCTTCTAAATGCTACAGTAGCGATTTCTCAATGTTCTTCCCGTACTCTCTTTTTTTTTCTTTTTCCCCCCCTTTTTTTGTGAAGGGTTTGTTCCATTATATATTCCATCACTGCTCGATCCCATCGTCCACTTGTCTGTCATCTAGCACGGTACTTGAGTTTCCCCTCCTTTTTCTCCGGCTTTCTGATTTTCTGGGGATAAAGGAGACTTTCCACACTGTTCAGGGGTCTTCTCCACATAAATGCGGCCAGGAAATCAGCTGCAACGCATTTAATGCGGTGGTAGCAGCTCAACGCATTTAATGCGGTGGTAGCAGCCTTTCCTTGAGATATTTCTGGATCCTTATCCCTTCTATACACGTCGGTAGTCTGTCTTTTATTCTGGGACTCGATGGAAAGTGGATTAAAGGAGAGCCGAAGCTCCTCTCTCCAATAGACGTCACATCCGAGAAGGGTATTCCTCTCGGACCAACCTCCTCGGACACTTACGCGCCCCACTGTTACCTACAACAGGCCTCAACGATTTCTCCCCCTCGGGCGTGCTTTTAATGAAACGGTATTCCTGGGCCTCGATCACGGGCCTTGGTTTTACTCCCCCACAACTGAAATAGTAGTTGAGTTACAATTTCATTCCTATCCAATTTGTGACATACATGATATTTAAAAAAAAAAATTGGAGCTTACACGATATATTTAAATCTTATTTTATAGATATATATATATATATATATATATATATATATATAAAAAGATGAAATCCCTTCTCATTGAATCCTTTGATTCGTTTTTTAATTTTATTATTTTTTTAGAATGATTTTTTTATTTTTACTTAGATATAAGCAATATAATATTTAAATGGGAGTGAATTGAAAAGGATCGTTTAAATATATATATATATATATGGAGAGAGAGATGTTAAATTCTATATATATATATATATATATAGTGAATTATGTGCATTGCACATGACACTTTTATTGGTGGTTGAAAATATCAAATTAGAGCATTGTTTATTTTTTATGGGATTGGATGCCCTCAAATTTCACTTATTAGGATTTTTAAGAAAAGAAAAAGAAAGAGTAACATAAAAACACTATCAGTTCAAACTTCAAACAGGAGTACCCCTCTGAATTCTGATAAGATTTTTGTGCAGATCAGACTGGCACAACCGTTCCTTGGGTCCAAAAATTTGGCCCCAAAGTACTGGGCCTAGTGTACTACATCTTTGTGTTAGACCGCCACGCTTGAGTTGCCCAGCACAAGAGCCTACTTACATTTCACGGCCCAAGAAAAGAAAGTAAGATTATTTTCCAGGACCAAAAACAAAAAAATTTAATTGTTTTGGCCGAAGATTTGGAATTTCTTAAACAATGAGTTTTTAAATTATCAAACAAATTAGACATAGTTGTATTGCAAGGATATCATACACATAGCAATTTTGTTTCTAACAACATTTCCTCTTGAAGCAATATTGGAAAATGTTTGAAAAGTATATAGAAAATGAAACCTTTTTTTTATTTTTTTTATCCCCTTTTCTTTTGAGATGGTTATAAATACTTACACTCACATCCCCGGCTCCCCCAAGCACTTAGGGGAGATACCAATTTGCTCAAATGGTGTGGTGGTTTTCTCTCCTAATTGAAAACAAATAAATTGAAAAGTTTTGTGAACTGCATCATGCAGATGAAAAAAAAAAGGGGGTTGTGGAGAGCAATCAAACTATATAAGTAGGTGGCAAGAACAAAAAATAAAGAGGTGAATATCAAGGTGCGACACCAAATCTTTAATAATTATTTTATTTAAGACTTAAACCAATTTCATGAATGCAAATTATCCTTTGCCATCATGTTTTACATATATATATATATATACACTCACGCACACAAATACAACAATCTTTTTCTCTTTTGAGGAATTACAACTACAATATTACTATAACTTCTTGAAATTGTATATTAGATGTTTCATCATAGATATTTCTATTTTCTTCATGTTCTATTTGTCTAAACAAATGTTTTTCCATTTATTTTGGCTACAGCCTTCATATTTAGGCAATTAATTGTGATGGCTAAGTAATTATGATGCATTTTCGATTAGCTTTATTAGCGTAGATCTAATCTTTGCTCTTAGAAATTCTTCAACTATAAAATATTTTTGCCGAAACAAATTGAGCCTAGAATACAAATACTAATAGGTGAGTTATGATATGCTTTAGAACAAATTTATACGTGGTTAGACACCTCTACAAAGAATACAAAGTTGTCAAGTAAAAACTCATTAAAACTTATTTTTATTCACACATACAAAACTAATTTTGAAAGTGCTTACATTATGCTTCTTTATATCCGTTGTTTGGCATAAAGAATTGTTTACATACAATACAAGTATTTTGTTTTTCCTTAAAATATATAATGTACAAGGAGAAAGGAGAATTAGTGGATAAGGGAGTGTGGCCCATAAGCCTAATTGTTATTTTCAGTCCACCTCCGTAAGTGGAAAAAGTAAACTTCTTAGAGTAAACCAGCTACCAAAATTTAACTGCAAACCGACATTTGGTCTAGATTCTTATATTACAGTCTTGACTCTTGACTCGAACACAAGCCGCAATCCTACGGACCATAACTGGCTCAGTTCAACGTGGCAATCCTTGATTGTTCCACGAAGTCCTTTTACGGCCTTCTAGAAAATTCATGCAGAAAAAAAAAATCTCATAAAATTTGGAGCCTCACGTTTCAGTTTCTTTTTCGTGTCCCTCACGTGGACTTTCCAGCATGATAAACAAAAGGGATAGATGGGCCCATCACTCCACTTAAGAGATAATTTAATAATATAATTTTTCAAAAACTAAGATAATATAGTATAATTTTCCCTACTTTTGTATAAGAATTTTTTTATATTTTATTTTATGCAATTATTTTTCAAAAAAACTCATATTAAATTATTTATTTATTTATTTATCAATTTTTTCTCTCTCTCAAATCATCTTTCTCTTTTTAAGAAAATGAGTAAAAAATTATTAAAAAATGAATTTACATATAAATAGTAATTATGTATATTTACACGGTTATTGTAATAATTATGTAAATATAAATTGAATGATGTGAGTAATTTTTGAATTTTTTTTATTAAGAAAGAGGTCATTTTTGAACTTAAATGTATAATTTTTTAACACTTTTTTATTATAGATGCACTGATATGAGTGCTATAATATAAGAATCACAATGGTAGGTAGGGCTAGATCATATCTAATAATTGGTCATACTAAGAAGGCCAAGGGCCTATGTTTGAACTTGTTTCTCATGTTGTCCAAAAATAGATGACCCACCACTCCACTTAAAATAGACTCTCTTGTCCGTGTTATCTTTAGTCTTTGAATTATTATTGTACTACACACAAATTCATAATTTTTATTACAATTCTCTTATGTGGTAGACTATAATTAATTAATTGTCCATCACTTTTATTACCAATTATTAAACAAACTCACCATTTTTTTCTTCATTACTTACAATAAGCTATGTAGGAGAATTATGGCAAATATTGTTAATCTGTTTTTGGTACTAGAACTTTTTTTGTTAGTCTATACTCACGTAAAGTTGGTTAATTGGCTATACTACCTGGTTATTTACAGTTGGACATGATGACTAGCTACTGGGGCCAAAGATTAGTTGGGTTGGATGGTAAAGCGGGACAATCCCTATATAGAAGACAGCTTTCATGAAGATAATTTCATCCAAGAAACTTTATACTAATTGTTAACCTTTTTCTTACATACACTTTATTAGCGTGCAAGTGACTAGTGAGTTTGCTGATTTGGAACATAAGAGATATGGTCATCTAATTGCAAATAAGCTTTATATATATTATGAGATATGGTTCAAAGTGAAGGAGAATAAGAGATTAATTCCAATTACTAATGGTTTAAAATAAGGTTCACCATATATTTGAAAACAGTAGGCCAAAAGCAATAAATGAAGGTTGGTTGTTTCAAACAATCTAAACAAATTAAAACCATGCCAATGGTCTCTAGGCTAGTTTGCATCCGAATCTCTCTTTGTGATCTTGTATGGTGGTGCATTTCTACAAAAACTAAGACCATGGACCACAAAATAATCCACATGGGGCATATTCCCAATGTTCTTGTTGTGATAGTTTGACTGTTTACATTCATTTTTAGGAGAAAATATATCATATATGTATCAGTGTATGTTTTTCTCCCTTTTACATAAAGGTGGACCTCACACACTTTATGTGAGAGAGAGGATACATGCATCGCATTTATGATATACCTCATCATCTTTCAGCTGCTTAAACATCTTGAAATCATCATCGCGGTCATTCTTGTCAAGATCAAGTCTTTTCTTTCTTTGGTATTACGAGCTTGCTACCTACTACATCATTGACACTATATGCTAACACAAGCCATTAAATTTCTTTGATTTCTCACTAGAATATTTTAGTTGGTGTTATAGTATGCAGCTCATTTATTTATGTTGTGCTAATCCATTACCTTTTTATTTTGTAGTTGTAGGTCACAATATTTTTGTTGGATAAGTTTTTCTTGGTCACAATTAGTTTGCTATCAACATTTTTCTTTAAAAATTACATTTACCCGAAGAGAATATTCTCAAATTATGCCTTCTAAACTACTCTATAAGTTGCTTTTGTAAATGCTTTTAAAGAAGTGGAGAGGTGGAATTGCACGTATTATTGTCAAAAGAGTCTCCAAACAGCCATTGCAGCTCATGACGATGTGGACAGTCAAAAATGATGGTGAAGTTTTCAATTATGCAACTAAAAAAATAGTCGGATAATTGTTGTCTTTCAATCCACTAATCGCCATTGACGAATATTCCAAAGTTAAAATTTTCCGTTTTGATTGGAGAGCATTCAAAATATTTCTTATTAACTACTAAATGGATATAGTTAAATGTTAATTAACCCCTATGTTTTATATTTCTAAATTTTGGTTTGTTTAAGTTTGATATCTGTCTCCTGACCCCAATATGAGATTATTTCACTACTTTTTGAAGTTTTAAAATTTAAACTTAAATTTTAGGTTTGTAAAAATTAACAACCCATACTGAAATTACTAATGATGATAGTAACAATTTCTAATGTATGGTTTTAAATTGAAATGGTATGAAGTATGAAGTATTAACCAATTTTGTTAACAAGTATATTTTTCTTTCAAGCTTATAAATAAAGAGAAATATTAATCTAATATAATACAAGAGGATAATCTGATACAAAATTATTTTTGTTTCAGTAAATAAAACGAAATAATCAATGAAATGGAATTATAACTTTGAGATAAACTAATCTTTTACTAAGGTCATCACTATGAATCGCACCGTTTTTTTATTTTTTTATTTTTTATACTTTGATTCTTAACTATTAGGTCTATGAAACAACAAACGGTTTATCATGATATTAGATGGGAGTATTGCTTCCGTTGAGATTTTATTTTATTTTTATTTTTATTTTTGAGAAAATGCTTCCAATGATGAGAATGTTGAAGTCTACAATTTTGTATCCAAAAAAAGTCTACAATTTTTTTTTTTATGCGGATTTGTTGATATTGAATGTAGCTTTCTCTTAAGTTTAAGTCTTTAAGACTATGTTTTGCGGTACTAAACTAATTGGAATGAATTGGATTTGATTAAACTTAATTTTGGAATTGATATTATTTATTTATTTATTTTTGGGCCTTTTAGGCCTAAGGGAACGGAAATTGATATTACTTTTTTTTTTTTTTAATAAACGGAAATTGATATTACTTGTAAGAATTTAACGTGAAATCTTACATACGTTTTTGATATTTGGAAGAATAAATATGTTTTATTAGAAACATAGTTAAAATACCATTGAAATAATTACAATCACAAATAAAAATAACGGAAAATTCTATCTAGGAAAATTTTACAATGCTCTAATTTTATGGTAAGAAGTTTATGTCAAAACACTTTCATAACAAATCTCAGTTGATAAGTTGTTATATTCTGATTTGAACTCACTATTAAAATTACTTTTTATTTATCAGTAATAACTTGTTATTTTGAATTTGTTGTGAAACTATTATAAAAATATTATGGATATAATATTTATCTAATTTTATATGCACGTGATATAAAAATTAGGATTACCTATCCTCTGCAGGCATGCCTTTTGTTAAAAAAATCTTGACCTTTTGAGAGCTGAAAATATCAGTATGGAAAATTTAAAGAGGTAAAGGCTACTTTAGAATTCCAAACTTATTATCTTCCTAGTCCACTCCCATGTGGGTGGGGGGGTATACTTATTTTTAGTATGACCAGAGCCAATGACCATATGACATATTTTAAGAAGAGAATTGGCATTTGGCCGCCACACTGAAAAAAATAGCAAGTGGGTCAGAGAATCAAGATTATCATTTTTATGTTCAAACTTCAATAAGTTTTTTTCTTTTTAGGACCCACATGCAGGTAAATCAATGTTTGATCTTGATTATTGAGACTTCTAGCTGTCCATTAGACCGCTTTTAATTAAGATTGTGAAGCAAATAGACCCCATGCCATGATACCTCTTATTTATTGGGTCTTTTGCAATCCAATTGTGCTCTGCACTCTCAACCCCTTCACTTAGCTACTCCTACTTGGTTTTCAACAACTTCTTCAAAACTCAAAACTCAAAGAGTCCTTTAGTCCTCCTTCCTTAGTTCTACAAGCTAGGCTTTTGAGAGAAGATAGAGCTGAGCATGGCAAAGAAAGTTGGCATAGTTCCTCCAAAGAGAAAATTAGTGAAGAGGATGATGTTTGAACTCATAGTCAAATCCATTGCTACTCTTCTTTGCCCCCATCACCATCCTTCTTCTTCTGAAGTAGAAATGACTTCTCAAAAGCTCAAAAGATCACCTAAGAATGTGAAGATTTTCTCCCATGAAGATCATCAATTGTCTGCTTCAATATATCCAGATGATCATTAGTGAATTCACAAAGCAAATTGTAATCAACCTAACCTCTATTAGCGGTTCCTTTTTGTTGTCCTTTCCCTTTTGGCTGTGTTAATAATATATATGGTAGTACTTCATATGATATAACTTCATCGTGTGGAACATCCGTGTACTCATTGGACAGCATGTCCATTTTGTGGGTTACTTTTTAGCATGTCCATTTACTATGTGAAAATTATTATTAAGTATCTTTTTTGGTTTGTGCATTTCGTCCTTTTTGGTCCGTTAGTGCTTTTTTTTTTTTTTTTTTTTTTGCCTTTTTCTATTTTAGTGAAACATACAAAGTGCCCTTGCTTTTTAATTTTCTTTTACTTGGCTAATGGTACACAAATGAAGTGTTTCTAGTTTTTACTATACATGTGAAACATGATATCGTTTGTCTCAAATGCCTAAATCACAACCATTTATTATATTCATAAAAAAAAAAAAAAATATATATATATATATATATAGAGAGAGAGAGAGAGAGAGAGAGAGAGATATTAAAATTTGACAATCATGACTATGGTGATAGGATCACAATAGATTTATCCATAAACAATTAAACATAGAGACAGCATAAAATTTAAAATAGAAATCCAATAGTGTACTTTTGGTCAAGGATATTATTTTTTAGTAAAATATAAGCTGATAGGTAGAGTATTTGCATAAAGATTAAGAAAATCTATGCAAGTAAGCAGTTAAAGGTTATGGCCCACTTAAAGAGCGAACCTCGTGCCCCCTAAAAATATATGGATTATGGGGCCCTCTCTCTCTCTCTCTCTCTCTCTCTCTCACTCTCTCAACAGAGAGAATAATCTAATTAACTAATTCCATTAGTAGAAATTTAATTACCCACCCTTGGTTATTTTCTTTTGGGAAGGAATAAAACTTTGTTCACATGGACTAGTGAAAACTGAAAATGTAAGCAATGGACATTAATTAAAAAGTGGTGTTAGAATATTATAAATTTTATTATACAAATTTTACAAATTTACAACACTTGGGCTACATAATGATAATTATTATTTGGAAATAAAAATAAATATTATAAGAAATACAAAAAGTTATAATAGAGTAAGTATTCTTATATATTTGTTTGGTACTAACACAAGAATAACATCATAAATATGTTTCTCACAAGTAGATATAACATAATTTGATTATAACATAATTTGATGATTGATTCACATCATATCCAATCAAATTCCTTATAATATCCTATATAATTATATATATACTCTTTGTTAAGCTCGTTTAACTTTCAATTAGATATAAATTTTTCAAAAGTCTTACTACTTAATTGATATCTTTCAATGTTTCCAATGAAAACACCTATAATTCAAATATTTACTTCCCTATTGTAACTATCAAAATTGCCAATATGAGCAACAATAACAATCACTTTGAAAGCCATAAAACATTCTTTGCATACTGTGCCAGCATATGGGCTGGAATGCCTATAAATGTTTCTATAAGGTGGGCCACCTATATGATCAAAATGGCATAACTGTCCCTTGAGTTAAAAGATATGGTCCCAAAATACTAGGCCTAGTATAGTAAATTTCTGGGTTTGAGTTATTTAGCTCAATATGAAGTCCACTTAATATTACATTTCCTAACCAAGAAAAAGAAATCCATGACAAGAAATTTTTTTTTTTTGGAACTTGTAATTTCTAGAATAGTGAGGTTTTAATTATCAAACAAAAAGATAAGATAGTTTTTTTTTTTTTAATGCTAAAATCTAAAGATAGTTGTCTTAGAGCATCTCCAAGATGAGCAAAAACCAAATTTCTCTCTATTTTATAGAGTAAATGTAAATCCTTAATATACAGCTCCAATAGTCTTTTTAAAATGCTAAAAAAAAAAAAAAAAAAAAAAATCTCATGAATAGTAACTCTCTTGATTTTATTACTTTTCATTAGCAAAAGAATCTAACACAGTCCGTTAAAATATTCAACTTTATCTCAATGGTTACAAACTCAACCCACCATAATAGAGTATAATTATTCTTATATATATATAATTTTGTGTGTGCCACCAATTAATTAGTTGGATCGAAATGAGTCAATTGCTGAGTATGATTTCACTATTATTAACCTTGGTGGCCCTGTATTCTTGTGCTATGATTTGCCAATTAAAAAATATTTATGAAATAGATGAAAAGAGATTAGCAGGAAAACATTAATTAGAGTTTAAACTTTAAAAGAAGAATGAGATGGAAAGTATTGTGTGTACAACTACAATATCATTACTGCGAAGAAAAAGAGAATTAGTTCACTTCAGTCAGTGTCAAGACTTAGGAGCATATAGCTGGAAAAACTTCACATTTCTTGGAGTATCCAGCTACCAAATTCAACCGCATCCAACATTTGATCTACAATCTCTGACTAAAGTAGTCTGAGACTGTCGACAAAGCCGCGATCTCGGCGCCCACAACAACTGGCTCACTATCCACGTGGCAAGTCTTAATCGTTCCACGAAGTCCTTTTTACGGCTAGCTGTAAAATAGCAGTGCATCAAGATAAGAATTCGAGCCGTCACATCTGAGATGACGACGTTTCGGTAATTTGATTATCTCACGTGGGTTTTCTAGAGTCAAAATAAGAATTCCATCCTGGGCTAAATTATTAAGTCTTGGAGGACTAGTCCTCCAAAAAAAAAAAAAAAATATAGACATTTATGTAAATGTGTGTCAGATTTTTAATCAACATAAAAATAAAAAATAAAAAAATTATTAGATAATATGGTATTTGTATAAATAATAGTGTTTTATTAGTTAGAATGATCAAGTTGACTATTTCAACAATCTTTTTTATGGATCTAATAATTTTTTCTCAAAAACTATGTTCTAGTTAAATTTTGTTTATCTCAAGTGCACTAAAGCTCTTGGGGTATTAAATTATTTTAGAAAAATTTTTATAAAAAAATGAAAAAGTGACTGACTTTTTTAACAATTTTTTCAATTTTTTATATTTTTTTAAAAAATGAATTATTAATGTATATCGTAACTGCACACATTTACCTCATATTTTATTATAATGAAAAATTAAAATGTTGAAAGCTTTGATGCGTGGCCAACTTGAACCTTACTTTATATATGATGTGATGTGAGATTATTTGATAGTTTTTTTTGTAGCTTAATATTAAATGTTGAAGTAAAAAAAACCAAAAACTAATCGATTTCTAAAAGAATAGATAGATTGTTTGAAGAAGAAAAAATGAGATAAAAGAACAAAAACGAAAAGTTTTTTGTCTTTACCCAAAGAGACATCTTGTATAAAATTATGACAAAAATGAAACTTGACCACCACTCTAGCTACTTGAAAAAGAGAATTTAGTAATTTATTTTAAAAAATAAAAAAATAGAAAGTATAAGGTAGAAGAAGTAAGGCACGGTAGGTAGGGCTAAATTCCGGACAGAGATTGGTCATACTAAGAAGACCAGGGGCCTATGTTTGAAGTTTGAACATCTTTTTCATGTTGTCTTTGTCCACGCCTCCCATTTAAAGTTGGATGGATGGTAATATACTAATAGTATAATACTATCTAGTTATTTACAGTTGGACATAGCTGCTTGGGCCAACTGATTTGCTGGGTTGCATGAAAATTCTTTTCTCTCCAGCTTTCCTATGATATAGAACACAGATTTCATGAAGAAAATTGTTTACCCAAAAATCTTCTTAATGTTTAATTTTTACCAAAGAAACTTCTTAATTTTTTTTCCTCTTTCTTTTACTGATTTGGAATGATAGATTAGTTATGGTTATCTACATATCCAATAGGAATAGCTAATAGGTTTTTTCTTTTTTCTTTTTTAAAGAGAGATTGGACTCATCAAAAGAAGGAAAATAAGATATTTGAATTACTCAATGTTGGTATAAGGGTTAGTCATTTATTTTAAAACATTAGCTAAGGCAAAAGCAATAATTGAAGGTGGGATGTTATTTGTGATTTTGTATGTGGGTTTAGTTCTACCTCACACTCACTTAGCATAAAATAAATAAAAGAAACAAACAAACTAAGATCATGGTCCACAAATTAAATCCAAATTATGGGGCATTTCCACTGTTCTAGTGTGATAGTTTGGCTGTTTGTGTTCTCCTTCAACTGCTTAAAGCCATACATATTCTTTGAATCATCGTTCTTGCCATTATTATATCCTTTCCTTCTTGGGTAAGAGATTACTTGTTCGCTACCTACATCATTAGACAACAACAGGCTGGCACAAGGCATTTAGATTTCTTTGATTTCTCACTACAATAACTTTAGTTGGCTAACACAAACCATTAAATTTCATTGATTTGTGTTTACTAATCCATTAGGCTTTTCTAGTTCACAAGTTCTTTTGGATAAGGTTCTCTAGGCCTAAATTAGTTTACTATCAATATTTTTCTTTAAATTACTTTTTCCTGAAAGGAATATTCTCGAAATATCCTTTTTTAGTTACTCTATTAGTTGCTTTTAAAGAGTGGAGAGGTGGAATTGCACATTTTAGTAAAAAAAAAATGTCGCCAAACGACCATTGCAGCTCATGAAGACGTGGATAGTCAAAATGATAGTGAAGTATTCAATAATGCAACTAAATTAGTCGAATAATTTTTGTCTTTTAATCCACTCATTGCCATTGATGAATAAACCAAAGTTAATAATTTCGTTTTGTTATGGTTGGAGTAGTACAAAATGTTTCTTATTAACTACTAAATGGATACATGCACTTAAGTCCTATTCCTATGTTTCATATTTCGAAATTTGGTTGGTTTCCATTTTAACATGTTTCGGTCATTTCAAGTTGATATCTGTCTCTTTTCTCAAAAAAAAAAAAAAAAAAAAAAAAAAAAAAAAAAAAAAATGAAGAAAGATTTCTATCTCTTGAGTCTTGACCCTATATGAAATTGTTACACTACTTTTTGAAGTTTTTATTTTTATTTTTATTATTTATAAAAATAATTAAAAAAATTCTAAAGTATTGTTTTGAATTGAAATGGTATGAACTAATAATCCTATTTTGTTAATTTATGGAGGAAACTTGATGGTTTTCTTTTTTGAAGATTTAAACAAAGAGATTTACTAATCTCATGTAATTAATCTGATACGAATATGTTGATTCCAATTATTAAAAAATTGAAACAAACACTGAAATGAAATTATAACTTCAAATTAATTTCGTTAGCAAATGGAAAAGGTTAATTGATGTTGCTTGAATGGGCTTGGTATATGAAATCTTAACTAAGTTTTATTGCAAACCAAGGATGAGTTATGTTATCCCCAAAAAAAAAAAAATAATAAAAGGATGAATTAAGCTTGTGTCAATTGTCAAGTGCATCAATGTATTGGACACGTTAAAATTTGAACATGTGTTCAAAAGTAGATACATATTTAAATCCCAATATTTCCAGTGCAGTATAAAGGTTAGAATAGTGTATAACTCGTAGTAATATTACCTATGTGATAGATAAATTAGTATCCATTTAAGTTAGAGGATCAGCTTGAAAGTTATCTTAATATCCACCTTCAGCATGCCTTTTTATTATCAATCTCCATTTGAGAGTTGGAAATTTCACTCTTTTAGGGCAATGACAATTTAAAGGTGTAAAAAAGCAAATTTAGAATTCAAATCTTCAAAGTCTTACATCTTGGGGCCTAGCCAGGAGTGTTGACTATGAGTATGAACAAGCAAGCTTTGAGCTTACTAATAAGAAAAAGTTTGGTGTCACAATTCGTCTATGTGACGAGTTGAGGTTGGTGGAGGGATAATGGTGGGTCCATGTGAGGACACCCCTCCTCCACCAATCACAATTTTTCACATGGCAAATTGTGACACTAGAACTACTCCAAAGGAGGAGAATTGTTATTTGGCAACAACATTGAAGTATGACCAAGCTCTGAGCCCACTAAATGTCTTTTCTACGACCCACTACACGTGTGACGAGGACCCTAGCTGTCTATTAGACGGCTTTTAAGATTGTGAAGCAAAGCAATGCACGCCCATTGTACCTTTTACTCTTATTTATTGGGTCTTGTGATCTTGTGCAATTGTGCTCTCAAGCTCTTCTTCTTCTTCTTCTTCTTCTTCTTGAGTTAGCTACTTGGTTTTCAACAACTTCTTCAAAAGTCCTTAGTCCTTACCAACTTAAACCACTCCACAAGCTAGGCTCTAGCTACTAGTTAGAGAGAAGATAGAGCTGAGCATGGATAAGAAAGGTGGCATAATTCCTCCAAAGAGAAAATTGGTGAAGAGGATGATATTTGATCACATAGTCAAATCCATAGCTACCCTTCTTTGCTCCCATCACCATCTTTCTGAAAACCTCAAAAGATCACCTAAGAAGGTGAAGAATATGAAGATTTTTCCCCATGAAGGTCATCAATTGTCTTCTCGACCATATCCAGATGATCATTTTTGAATCACAACGCAAAATGTAATCAACCTAACCTCTATTACTGGTTCCTATTTGTTTTCCTTTCCCCTTTGGCTATGGTCTAAAAGATTAGTCTTAATTGTAGTACTTCATCATATGATGGCACTTGCTGTACTTCGATTGAATTTCAGCGTGTGGAACAATCGTGTACCATGTATAATCATAATGGCAGTCCCTGTCATTGGACAGAATGTCCATTTACCATGGAAAAAAATTTAAAATATAAATTATCTTTCTTGGTTTGAGAATTTCGTCCATAAAAAGCTTTTTTTTCTTTTTTCTTTTTCTTTTTTTTTACAAGTTTTTATTATGTTCTTTTTTTAAGTCGTGAAACACACAAAACAAAGTGCTCTTGCCTTTTAATTTTATTTTACTTAGCTAATGGTACACAAACTAGGTGTTTTTAGTTTGTACCATACAGGGAACATGATATCGTTTGTCCCAAATGCCTAAATCTTAACCTTTTATTCATATTCATAAAGAATGACAGAGATTAAAATTTAACAATCATGATTACGATGATATGATCACATAGAGATTAGAGACACCATACAATTTTAAATACAAATCCAAGTGTACTTTTGGTCAAGGATATTATTTTTTATAAGAATATAAGCTGAAAAGTAGAGTATATGCTTAAAAGACCAATAAAATCAGTGCAAGCAGACAAAGGTTACTTATGGACCCAATTAAAGCAAACACCCCCCCCCCCCCCCCCCCCCCCCCCCCCAAAAAAAAAGAAAAAAAAAGGGGGGCCTCGGCCTGTTCTCTCTCTCTCTCTCTCTCTCTCTCTCTCTCTCTCCGATTTTATTAATAGAAATTTACCCACCCTTAGTTATTTTCTTATGGGATGGAATAAGACTTGTTCACATGGACTTGTGAAAACTGAAATGTAAGTGACGAACATTAATTAAAAAGTTAGAATATTATAAATTTTACTATAGAGATATGTTATAATTAAATTTACAAGATAAATGGTAGTAATTATTATTTAAAAATAAAAATAAAAATTATAATTAATTCTAGAAGTTGTAATAGAGCAATTATTCTTCTATATTTGTTTGGGGCTAAAACCATGGTTTTAAAAACCAAATCGGGCATCGAACTGTTTTTTTTTTAATTTCCAATTCAACCCCAATTTTTGACCGGTTTTTCGGTTGTTGACCGGTTTTTGGAGTTTTAACCGGACCGGACTAGCTCCCGGCTCTCAGTTGAACCAGTCGAACCGGTCGGTCTAGTCCGGTTTTTAAAACTATGGCTAAAACACAAATAATATCATAAAACTGTATTTCATAAGTAGATATAGAATGGCTTGATGATTGGCTCAAGTCATATCCAATCGAATTTCTTAAAATATCCTATATAATTATATAAGTGTAAATTACATAGTTAGTCCTTATCATTTACACTATATTTCAATTTTGTTCCTAATCTTTTAATTGTGTCAATTTGATCTCTAACATTTTCAGTGCCGTGTCAATTTAATCCCTGTCGTTATCCTTGGATGGAAAAATTTGATGTGTCAAACGGAATAATAAAAAATAATTTTACATGCCACATCAACTACTAATTGTACTGCTATATCAGACTTCAAAAAAAAAAAACCTAATTAAAATGTTCACACCTAAGTCACTTAAATCCCTAAAAGTTTCTCTCTCGTTAGTCCACGTCTCCATCTCTTCTTCCTCATCTCATCCTCATGCTCACGTGAGTCAAGATTTGAAGTTGTAGATGGCGACTCTAGCGGCAAGGACTCTGGCACGGTGGATGAATTTGAGTTTGGAGGTTTTGAAAAAAGGGATTTTCATTTGGGGTTTGGTTTTTTTTTTTTTTTTTTTTTTTTTTTTTTTTCCAGTTTGTTTATGGCTGTTCTTGTGGGTTTGGTGGCTGTACTTGTGGGAGTTGACTTAACATTAGTTGATAATTCACTTGGTGAGGAATAAATTGAAGTGGTAAGTGTAAGAAAACTAAGTGTAAGCATGTTCTAATCGTCTTTATTGTTTTCCCAATCACCAGTAGATCTGATTCTGCTTGTCAATGGAAAACACTATAGTTGCATATTAAGCATTCAAATTAGGGGATGATATCAAGGAAGGCAATATGAAAATAGTGGGCACCAATGAGAAAAACGAAAAGCAACAAGCCAAGAAATATCAAAAAGTATTCTGGATAGGAAGCAACCTTAATAATAGGTGCCCATGAATTCAAATTTCTAATTTTCCTTTTTGTTTTCCCCAACTACCAGCAGAGTTTCTGTTTGTAAATGGAAAACACTTTAGTTGCATATTTAGCATTCAATCTCCTTCTCACCTAGTTGCATATTTAGAATGAGGAGGAGAAAAATATGTGGACTAATGAAAGGGTGAAACATTCAGGGATTTTTCAAAATTTAGAACCATTTAGGGAGATGTAACTCAGTGATTATTTTAATTTGGTTTTTTTTTTTAATCTAATATGGCAGTACATGGCAGTTGATGTGTCATGAAAACTTATTTTTTATTATTCCACTTGACACATCAGATTTTTTCATCCAAATGATAACGGTAGGGACTAAATTGACACAACACTTAACAGGTTAGGGACCAAATTGACATAATTAAAAGATTATGGACCAAATTGATATATGAGGTAAAGGATAAGGACTAATTATACAATTTACCCATTACATAAATATACTCATTGTGAATCTCTCTTAACATTCAATTAGATATAAATTTTCCAAGAGCCTTTTAGCTTAATTGATATTTCCTAGTACTTCCAAGCAGAGACATTCATGATTCAAAACACCCATTTTCTATTGTAACTATCAAATTTAGCACAAAATAATTATTTATAAATTTAATAATCTCATAAGTAATATCATTTTCCTTTGCCCAAAATTTCTCTCCATAATGATTAAAAAAATTGACAGGATTTCCCCTAATTGTTAAATTCTAAAAAATAACAAATTCACTTGCTTAAATAAAAAAAAAATTATATATAAAATAATTTTGATTTTTATAATAACCAATTTTTCATTAAAAAAATTAATACATATTTGAAATTTAAATTTATATATAAAGAGAGAGAGATGACATCATAAATAACTTCATTAATATGTTTATATTTATAGAAATAGATAAAGTTTTCATTGTATTTTTTCGTCCTCGATTTTCATGCAAAAGACTCAATTTGACTCTGATAACTATGACCGATGTTATTCCCTCAAAATCATTGCAAATGGGGTCAGTGGTATCAATTTAGGACAATTAGATGGAATGAAACCCGGATCAATGATTAGAAGCACTAAACCCAGCTTGGGTGATTGTTGAACTAACTTTAGCTACAATCAACTGAGTCCAACCAAGAATGACCCAAGGTCCACCCACTTCAAAGCCCCAAAGAATCCTCCCAAACCCATGTTTTCCTGATAAAACCGTGTCCTGAGACTTTTTTACCAAGGTTGACTTGATTTGACCACGATTGATCAAAGCTTAACCAAGATTTCATTAAAAATCAAACATCCTAGCATTTTGTGAAATTAGATTTCACAAATGTAAGAATAATCAAAATTTTAAATTGGGGACTCAAGAAATTAAGATGTAACGATTTACAAAGTGACAATAATCATTGACTTTGTTTCACTAGCTATGAATGGTTTCAGGGAGGGCTTAGATACTATAACATAATAGGGTCTTGTGATAAATATTTGATTTAATAAAACCTAGAGTGCAACCATAATTTTTTAGTAGAATAAATTTTTATTAAGGATTACTTTGATCTTGTCATGAGTTGATAGGAGGCCCAAGGCCCATTGGAGCTAAAGTTTTTATTTTCCCTTTAATCCCACTGCAAGCCACATGACATGACTAAAGCCCATTTGGACTGGCCCATGAGCTGATTCATTATATGTTAGACATATAAAAGAAATGAGTTTTAGTTATTAAAAAAAAAAAAAAACTGATCACTATTGCATTATTTATACTCCTACTTCAAGGAAGAGAAGAAAATTTTCTCTTCCTCTAGGGTTTGTTGATAAGGAGAGTCCACTCTATTGGGATCCTAGTGGTCATTGATGAAGATCAAGACGTTCTCAAGATAAAAAATCTGCAACTTTAATGTTGTTTTGAAATCTATTGCATGGCCCTTTCCAGGATATCCAAGTACGTACCAGGTTTCTCCAACAGAAAATTACATTTTTATTTTTAATTCACAATGGTTATGAACTAACACACAAATACGGTTCACATAATAATAAGCTAAATAATGTTTATGAACTAACATACAAATATCTTGACATTATAACATGTAAAATTGACAAAATGCAATCGATTAAGAGTGGGCAGGTCTAGCATGATATGACAAACTCGCAAT
>JALGQJ010000077.1:5000-7500 GCA_023055345.1 Quercus wislizeni
TGGCCTCGAGGAAAGGTGGCACCAGAGATGGCATTCACAATGCGTTTGATCATCACCTTAGGCTTGCTCTGCGTGGCAATGGGTGAAACTAACACCGTCCGCGTTGCAAGAGCGCGCCGCAGCTATACCACGTACACGTGAAATACCAACCTGGGTCCACCCCGGCGATGCATTTAGGGCCCACCTCGCGCCGTGGAGCACGCGGGGTTGGGTGCCTAAGGGCTCGTCATGAGCATGCCTACCCGTGGCCAAGCTCAAGAGGGGTTGCCCGTGTGCATCGCCGAATACCTCCCAACTCTTCCCCCCCTAAAGAGCGCTTAGGAAAAAATCCGCTCTGGCACGAGGAAACATTGATTTGTTGAGGAGGAATAATGGGTCTTTTTTGGAGCAATTCTTGGAGTCTTGCCCTGATTTTTTGCACACATGCTAAGAAAAATACAACCTCCAACTTGTCAAAATTTGGAGGCCAGATTCAACGTATTTTATTTTTTATGATTTTCGGATGCCGAAAAATAGGGAAAATCATAAAAAATTCAAAAATGCTCGGAACGCCGAACCGCTTGTTGGAATCCTCCTCTAAAATCATGGAATGAATTTAGGGACACAAAAATGGAAAAAGGCACGAGCCAATTTTGCTGGAGTGCGGGACGATGCGGGGCGATGCGGCGTGGCGTGCACGCGGGCATGCCCCTGGGATGCCCACTGCCTGCCCAAGGCGTGCAGCAGCCAAGGCCAAGGCAGCCCCCATGGGCAGGCAGCCAAGGCATGGGCATGCAGCAGCCAAGGCCAAGGCAGCCCCCCATGGGCAAGCAGCGAAGGCATGGGCATGCAGCAGCCAAGGCCAAGGCAGCCCCCCATGGGCACGCAGCCAAGGCATGGGCATGCAGCAGCCAAGGCCAAGGCAGCCCCCCATGGGCACTCAGCAGCCAAGGCATGGGCATGCAGCATCCAAGGCTTGGGGGAGCAGGCAGCAGCCAAGGCCTGGGCGTGCATGCAGCAGCCAAGGCCAAGGCACGCAGCCAAGGCCGTGGCCTGCTTGCGTGGGCGCGCTGGCATGCCCCTGGGCGCAGGCAGCAGGGCCCCTGGGGGCACGCAGCCAAGGCCGTAGCATGCAGGGTGCCTGAGGGGCAGTGGCAGCATGGCGAGGGCGTGGCATGCCCCGTGGGTGGGATGCCAAGGCCGTGGCATGCCCTTGGGACCCCTAGAAGGCCTTGGCAGCATTTGGGGGGGCTGCTGCTGCCAAGCCTAGATAGCCTCTTCGGACACCTCCAACTCTTCCCCCCCTAAAGAGCGCTTAGGAAAAAATCTGCTCTGGCACGAGGAAACATTGATTTGTTGAGGAGGAATAATGGGTCTTTTTTGGAGCAATACTTGGAGTCTTGCCCTGATTTTTTGCACACATGCTAAGAAAAATACAACCTCCAACCTTTCAAAATTTGGAGGCCAGATTCAACGTATTTTATTTTTTATGATTTTCGGATGCCGAAAAATAGGGAAAATCATAAAAAATTCGAAAACGCTCGGAACGCCGAACCGCTTGTTGGAATCCTCCTCTAAAATCATGGACTGAATTTAGGAACACAAAAATAGAAAAAGGCACGAGCCAATTTTGCTGGAGTGCGGGACGATGCGGGGCGATGCGGCGTGGCGTGCACGCGGGCATGCTGCCAAGGCCAGGGCATGCAGCAGCCAAGGCAGCCCCCATGGGCAGGCAGCCAAGGCCAGGGCATGGCCCCATGGGCAAGCAGCCAAGGCCAAGGCACGCAGCCAAGGCCAAGGCAACCCCCCATGGGCAGGCAGCCAAGGCCAAGGCATGCTTGCATGCATGCTGCCATGGCCTTGCCAAGGCCATGGCAGCCCCCATGGGCAGGCAGCCAAGGCCAAGGCACGCAGTCAAGGCCTTGGCATGCTTGTGTGGGCACGTTGGCATGCCCTTGGGACCCCTACAAGGCCATGGCAGCACTTGGGGGGGCTGTTGCTGCCAAGCCTAGATAACCTCTTCGGACACCTCCAACTCTCCCCCCCCTAAAGAGCGCTTAGGAAAAAATCCACTCTGGCACGAGGAAACATTGATTTGTTGAGGAGGAATAATGGGTCATTTTTTGAGCAATTCTTGGAGTCTTGCCCTGATTTTTTGCACACATGCTAAGAAAAATGTAACCTTTAGCCTGTCAAAATTTGGAGGCTATATTCAACATATTTTATTTTTTATGATTTTTGGAAGCCAGAATATAGGAAAAATCATAAAAAATTCAAAACTGCTCGGAACGCCAAACCGCTTGTTGGAAACCTCCTCTAAAATCATGGACTGAATTTAGGAACACAAAAATGGAAAAAGGCACGAGCCAATTTCTCCGGAGTGCGGGACGATGCGGGGCGATGCGGCGTGGCGTGCATGCGGGCATGCCCCTGGGCACCTTGCCATGCCTAAGGCCTGCCATTTTGGGTCAAATAACCTCCTTTTCCAAAAAACCCTCATTTTTTGGGAAACCAGCCAAGG
>JALGQJ010000077.1:47500-50000 GCA_023055345.1 Quercus wislizeni
AAGCTAAACCAAGAATGCATGCATCCCCCCCACCACGCGGCTACTGAGGCCATTCACCCCCCGCCACTGGGCACGGGTAGGTGTGGCCTCGAGGAAAGGTGGCACCAGAGATGGCATTCACAATGCGTTTGATCATCACCTTAGGCTTGCTCTGCGTGGCAATGGGTGAAACTAACACCGTCCGCGTTGCAAGAGCGCGCCGCAGCTATACCACGTACACGTGAAATACCAACCTGGGTCCACCCCGGCGATGCATTTAGGGCCCACCTCGCGCCGTGGAGCACGCGGGGTTGGGTGCCTAAGGGCTCGTCATGAGCATGCCTACCCGTGGCCAAGCTCAAGAGGGGTTGCCCGTGTGCATCGCCGAATACCTCCCAACTCTTCCCCCCCTAAAGAGCGCTTAGGAAAAAATCCGCTCTGGCACGAGGAAACATTGATTTGTTGAGGAGGAATAATGGGTCTTTTTTGGAGCAATTCTTGGAGTCTTGCCCTGATTTTTTGCACACATGCTAAGAAAAATACAACCTCCAACTTGTCAAAATTTGGAGGCCAGATTCAACGTATTTTATTTTTTATGATTTTCGGATGCCGAAAAATAGGAAAAATCATAAAAAATTCAAAAATGCTCGGAACGCCGAACCGCTTGTTGGAATCCTCCTCTAAAATCATGGAATGAATTTAGGGACACAAAAATGGAAAAAGGCACGAGCCAATTTTGCTGGAGTGCGGGACGATGCGGGGCGATGCGGCGTGGCGTGCACGCGGGCATGCCCCTGGGATGCCCACTGCCTGCCCAAGGCGTGCAGCAGCCAAGGCCAAGGCAGCCCCCATGGGCAGGCAGCCAAGGCATGGGCATGCAGCAGCCAAGGCCAAGGCAGCCCCCCATGGGCAAGCAGCGAAGGCATGGGCATGCAGCAGCCAAGGCCAAGGCAGCCCCCCATGGGCACGCAGCCAAGGCATGGGCATGCAGCAGCCAAGGCCAAGGCAGCCCCCCATGGGCACTCAGCAGCCAAGGCATGGGCATGCAGCATCCAAGGCTTGGGGGAGCACGCAGCAGCCAAGGCCTGGGCGTGCATGCAGCAGCCAAGGCCAAGGCACGCAGCCAAGGCCGTGGCCTGCTTGCGTGGGCGCGCTGGCATGCCCCTGGGCGCAGGCAGCAGGGCCCCTGGGGGCACGCAGCCAAGGCCGTAGCATGCAGGGTGCCTGAGGGGCAGTGGCAGCATGGCGAGGGCGTGGCATGCCCCGTGGGTGGGATGCCAAGGCCGTGGCATGCCCTTGGGACCCCTAGAAGGCCTTGGCAGCATTTGGGGGGGCTGCTGCTGCCAAGCCTAGATAGCCTCTTCGGACACCTCCAACTCATCCCCCCCTAAAGAGCGCTTAGGAAAAAATCTGCTCTGGCACGAGGAAACATTGATTTGTTGAGGAGGAATAATGGGTCTTTTTTGGAGCAATACTTGGAGTCTTGCCCTGATTTTTTGCACACATGCTAAGAAAAATACAACCTCCAACCTTTCAAAATTTGGAGGCCAGATTCAACGTATTTTATTTTTTATGATTTTCGGATGCCGAAAAATAGGGAAAATCATAAAAAATTCGAAAACGCTCGGAACGCCGAACCGCTTGTTGGAATCCTCCTCTAAAATCATGGACTGAATTTAGGAACACAAAAATAGAAAAAGGCACGAGCCAATTTTGCTGGAGTGCGGGACGATGCGGGGCGATGCGGCGTGGCGTGCACGCGGGCATGCTGCCAAGGCCAGGGCATGCAGCAGCCAAGGCAGCCCCCATGGGCAGGCAGCCAAGGCCAGGGCATGGCCCCATGGGCAAGCAGCCAAGGCCAAGGCACGCAGCCAAGGCCAAGGCAACCCCCCATGGGCAGGCAGCCAAGGCCAAGGCATGCTTGCATGCATGCTGCCATGGCCTTGCCAAGGCCATGGCAGCCCCCATGGGCAGGCAGCCAAGGCCAAGGCACGCAGTCAAGGCCTTGGCATGCTTGTGTGGGCACGTTGGCATGCCCTTGGGACCCCTACAAGGCCATGGCAGCACTTGGGGGGGCTGCTGCTGCCAAGCCTAGATAACCTCTTCGGACACCTCCAACTCTCCCCCCCCTAAAGAGCGCTTAGGAAAAAATCCACTCTGGCACGAGGAAACATTGATTTGTTGAGGAGGAATAATGGGTCATTTTTTGAGCAATTCTTGGAGTCTTGCCCTGATTTTTTGCACACATGCTAAGAAAAATGTAACCTTTAGCCTGTCAAAATTTGGAGGCTATATTCAACATATTTTATTTTTTATGATTTTTGGAAGCCAGAATATAGGAAAAATCATAAAAAATTCAAAACTGCTCGGAACGCCAAACCGCTTGTTGGAAACCTCCTCTAAAATCATGGACTGAATTTAGGAACACAAAAATGGAAAAAGGCACGAGCCAATTTCTCCGGAGTGCGGGACGATGCGGGGCGATGCGGCGTGGCGTGCATGCGGGCATGCCCCTGGGCAC
>JALGQJ010000077.1:112500-115000 GCA_023055345.1 Quercus wislizeni
TACCCGTGGCCAAGCTCAAGAGGGGTTGCCCGTGTGCATCGCCGAATACCTCCCAACTCTTCCCCCCCTAAAGAGCGCTTAGGAAAAAATCCGCTCTGGCACGAGGAAACATTGATTTGTTGAGGAGGAATAATGGGTCTTTTTTGGAGCAATTCTTGGAGTCTTGCCCTGATTTTTTGCACACATGCTAAGAAAAATACAACCTCCAACTTGTCAAAATTTGGAGGCCAGATTCAACGTATTTTATTTTTTATGATTTTCGGATGCCGAAAAATAGGAAAAATCATAAAAAATTCAAAAATGCTCGGAACGCCGAACCGCTTGTTGGAATCCTCCTCTAAAATCATGGAATGAATTTAGGGACACAAAAATGGAAAAAGGCACGAGCCAATTTTGCTGGAGTGCGGGACGATGCGGGGCGATGCGGCGTGGCGTGCACGCGGGCATGCCCCTGGGATGCCCACTGCCTGCCCAAGGCGTGCAGCAGCCAAGGCCAAGGCAGCCCCCATGGGCAGGCAGCCAAGGCATGGGCATGCAGCAGCCAAGGCCAAGGCAGCCCCCCATGGGCAAGCAGCGAAGGCATGGGCATGCAGCAGCCAAGGCCAAGGCAGCCCCCCATGGGCACGCAGCCAAGGCATGGGCATGCAGCAGCCAAGGCCAAGGCAGCCCCCCATGGGCACTCAGCAGCCAAGGCATGGGCATGCAGCATCCAAGGCTTGGGGGAGCACGCAGCAGCCAAGGCCTGGGCGTGCATGCAGCAGCCAAGGCCAAGGCACGCAGCCAAGGCCGTGGCCTGCTTGCGTGGGCGCGCTGGCATGCCCCTGGGCGCAGGCAGCAGGGCCCCTGGGGGCACGCAGCCAAGGCCGTAGCATGCAGGGTGCCTGAGGGGCAGTGGCAGCATGGCGAGGGCGTGGCATGCCCCGTGGGTGGGATGCCAAGGCCGTGGCATGCCCTTGGGACCCCTAGAAGGCCTTGGCAGCATTTGGGGGGGCTGCTGCTGCCAAGCCTAGATAGCCTCTTCGGACACCTCCAACTCATCCCCCCCTAAAGAGCGCTTAGGAAAAAATCTGCTCTGGCACGAGGAAACATTGATTTGTTGAGGAGGAATAATGGGTCTTTTTTGGAGCAATACTTGGAGTCTTGCCCTGATTTTTTGCACACATGCTAAGAAAAATACAACCTCCAACCTTTCAAAATTTGGAGGCCAGATTCAACGTATTTTATTTTTTATGATTTTCGGATGCCGAAAAATAGGGAAAATCATAAAAAATTCGAAAACGCTCGGAACGCCGAACCGCTTGTTGGAATCCTCCTCTAAAATCATGGACTGAATTTAGGAACACAAAAATAGAAAAAGGCACGAGCCAATTTTGCTGGAGTGCGGGACGATGCGGGGCGATGCGGCGTGGCGTGCACGCGGGCATGCTGCCAAGGCCAGGGCATGCAGCAGCCAAGGCAGCCCCCATGGGCAGGCAGCCAAGGCCAGGGCATGGCCCCATGGGCAAGCAGCCAAGGCCAAGGCACGCAGCCAAGGCCAAGGCAACCCCCCATGGGCAGGCAGCCAAGGCCAAGGCATGCTTGCATGCATGCTGCCATGGCCTTGCCAAGGCCATGGCAGCCCCCATGGGCAGGCAGCCAAGGCCAAGGCACGCAGTCAAGGCCTTGGCATGCTTGTGTGGGCACGTTGGCATGCCCTTGGGACCCCTACAAGGCCATGGCAGCACTTGGGGGGGCTGCTGCTGCCAAGCCTAGATAACCTCTTCGGACACCTCCAACTCTCCCCCCCCTAAAGAGCGCTTAGGAAAAAATCCACTCTGGCACGAGGAAACATTGATTTGTTGAGGAGGAATAATGGGTCATTTTTTGAGCAATTCTTGGAGTCTTGCCCTGATTTTTTGCACACATGCTAAGAAAAATGTAACCTTTAGCCTGTCAAAATTTGGAGGCTATATTCAACATATTTTATTTTTTATGATTTTTGGAAGCCAGAATATAGGAAAAATCATAAAAAATTCAAAACTGCTCGGAACGCCAAACCGCTTGTTGGAAACCTCCTCTAAAATCATGGACTGAATTTAGGAACACAAAAATGGAAAAAGGCACGAGCCAATTTCTCCGGAGTGCGGGACGATGCGGGGCGATGCGGCGTGGCGTGCATGCGGGCATGCCCCTGGGCACCTTGCCATGCCTAAGGCCTGCCATTTTGGGTCAAATAACCTCCTTTTCCAAAAAACCCTCATTTTTTGGGAAACCAGCCAAGGCCAAGGCATGCAGCAGCCAAGGCCTAGGCAGCCCCCCATGGGCACGCAGCCAAGGCCAAGGCAGCAGCCCATGGGCAAGCATGCAGCCCCATGGGCATGCAGCAGCCAAGGCCAAGGCATGCAGCAGCCAAGGCCTAGGCAGCCCCCCATGGGCATGCAGCAGCCAAGGCCAAGGCATGCAGCAGCCAAGGCCTAGGCAGCCCCCCATGGGCATGCAGCAGCCAAGGCCTAGGCAGCCC
>JALGQJ010000077.1:177500-180000 GCA_023055345.1 Quercus wislizeni
CTCGCGCCGTGGAGCACGCGGGGTTGGGTGCCTAAGGGCTCGTCATGAGCATGCCTACCCGTGGCCAAGCTCAAGAGGGGTTGCCCGTGTGCATCGCCGAATACCTCCCAACTCTTCCCCCCCTAAAGAGCGCTTAGGAAAAAATCCGCTCTGGCACGAGGAAACATTGATTTGTTGAGGAGGAATAATGGGTCTTTTTTGGAGCAATTCTTGGAGTCTTGCCCTGATTTTTTGCACACATGCTAAGAAAAATACAACCTCCAACTTGTCAAAATTTGGAGGCCAGATTCAACGTATTTTATTTTTTATGATTTTCGGATGCCGAAAAATAGGAAAAATCATAAAAAATTCAAAAATGCTCGGAACGCCGAACCGCTTGTTGGAATCCTCCTCTAAAATCATGGAATGAATTTAGGGACACAAAAATGGAAAAAGGCACGAGCCAATTTTGCTGGAGTGCGGGACGATGCGGGGCGATGCGGCGTGGCGTGCACGCGGGCATGCCCCTGGGATGCCCACTGCCTGCCCAAGGCGTGCAGCAGCCAAGGCCAAGGCAGCCCCCATGGGCAGGCAGCCAAGGCATGGGCATGCAGCAGCCAAGGCCAAGGCAGCCCCCCATGGGCAAGCAGCGAAGGCATGGGCATGCAGCAGCCAAGGCCAAGGCAGCCCCCCATGGGCACGCAGCCAAGGCATGGGCATGCAGCAGCCAAGGCCAAGGCAGCCCCCCATGGGCACTCAGCAGCCAAGGCATGGGCATGCAGCATCCAAGGCTTGGGGGAGCACGCAGCAGCCAAGGCCTGGGCGTGCATGCAGCAGCCAAGGCCAAGGCACGCAGCCAAGGCCGTGGCCTGCTTGCGTGGGCGCGCTGGCATGCCCCTGGGCGCAGGCAGCAGGGCCCCTGGGGGCACGCAGCCAAGGCCGTAGCATGCAGGGTGCCTGAGGGGCAGTGGCAGCATGGCGAGGGCGTGGCATGCCCCGTGGGTGGGATGCCAAGGCCGTGGCATGCCCTTGGGACCCCTAGAAGGCCTTGGCAGCATTTGGGGGGGCTGCTGCTGCCAAGCCTAGATAGCCTCTACGGACACCTCCAACTCATCCCCCCCTAAAGAGCGCTTAGGAAAAAATCTGCTCTGGCACGAGGAAACATTGATTTGTTGAGGAGGAATAATGGGTCTTTTTTGGAGCAATACTTGGAGTCTTGCCCTGATTTTTTGCACACATGCTAAGAAAAATACAACCTCCAACCTTTCAAAATTTGGAGGCCAGATTCAACGTATTTTATTTTTTATGATTTTCGGATGCCGAAAAATAGGGAAAATCATAAAAAATTCGAAAACGCTCGGAACGCCGAACCGCTTGTTGGAATCCTCCTCTAAAATCATGGACTGAATTTAGGAACACAAAAATAGAAAAAGGCACGAGCCAATTTTGCTGGAGTGCGGGACGATGCGGGGCGATGCGGCGTGGCGTGCACGCGGGCATGCTGCCAAGGCCAGGGCATGCAGCAGCCAAGGCAGCCCCCATGGGCAGGCAGCCAAGGCCAGGGCATGGCCCCATGGGCAAGCAGCCAAGGCCAAGGCACGCAGCCAAGGCCAAGGCAACCCCCCATGGGCAGGCAGCCAAGGCCAAGGCATGCTTGCATGCATGCTGCCATGGCCTTGCCAAGGCCATGGCAGCCCCCATGGGCAGGCAGCCAAGGCCAAGGCACGCAGTCAAGGCCTTGGCATGCTTGTGTGGGCACGTTGGCATGCCCTTGGGACCCCTACAAGGCCATGGCAGCACTTGGGGGGGCTGCTGCTGCCAAGCCTAGATAACCTCTTCGGACACCTCCAACTCTCCCCCCCCTAAAGAGCGCTTAGGAAAAAATCCACTCTGGCACGAGGAAACATTGATTTGTTGAGGAGGAATAATGGGTCATTTTTTGAGCAATTCTTGGAGTCTTGCCCTGATTTTTTGCACACATGCTAAGAAAAATGTAACCTTTAGCCTGTCAAAATTTGGAGGCTATATTCAACATATTTTATTTTTTATGATTTTTGGAAGCCAGAATATAGGAAAAATCATAAAAAATTCAAAACTGCTCGGAACGCCAAACCGCTTGTTGGAAACCTCCTCTAAAATCATGGACTGAATTTAGGAACACAAAAATGGAAAAAGGCACGAGCCAATTTCTCCGGAGTGCGGGACGATGCGGGGCGATGCGGCGTGGCGTGCATGCGGGCATGCCCCTGGGCACCTTGCCATGCCTAAGGCCTGCCATTTTGGGTCAAATAACCTCCTTTTCCAAAAAACCCTCATTTTTTGGGAAACCAGCCAAGGCCAAGGCATGCAGCAGCCAAGGCCTAGGCAGCCCCCCATGGGCACGCAGCCAAGGCCAAGGCAGCAGCCCATGGGCAAGCATGCAGCCCCATGGGCATGCAGCAGCCAAGGCCAAGGCATGCAGCAGCCAAGGCCTAGGCAGCCCCCCATGGGCATGCAGCAGCCAAGGCCAAGGCATGCAGCA